>CM021100.1:95348261-95733570 GCA_007115665.2 Sequoiadendron giganteum
TCAACATGCCCTTCAAAGTCTCATTTTTTTGGCTGACCATATTCTGCCCCTAAAATAAAAATGGCTAAGTCTTGGGTTTTTCGGGCTTCGCCCCCCCCCCCGCTCGCTCAATTCGCTTTTTTCCTTCATTCTTTGACTTTGGGGATAGATTTCCTATGGATTTTGGATGTTTTTGTGGTGCCTAAGTGAACTGACAAGGTTTTATTAAGTTTCAAGAAGTTTTGAAAATTCCAAAATTGCAGCCAGGAAATACTATCCGGAGTTCCGTGCTCTGTCAGCCGTTTCAAAATAACATTCCTACAACAACATTCCAGGCTCATGTTTTCAAAACGTACAAGTGCACCTCCAAATCAAAAATGGACTTTGACCCAAATGCTAAAATGGGGTCTTATCCTCCTTGGAACTTTCAAATTCCAAAATTGCAGCCAGGAAATACCATCCGGAGTTCCATGCTCCGTCGGTCGTTTCAAAACAACATTCCTACAGCGGCATTCCGGGCTCATGTTTCCGAAATGTACCAACGCACCTCCAAATCAAAAATGGACTTTGACCTAGATGCTAAAATGGGGTCTTATCCTCCTTGGAACTTTCAAATTCCAAAATTGTAGCTGGGAGATACCATCCGGAGTTCTGTGCTTCGTCGACCGTTTCAAAACAACATTCTTACAACGGCATTCTGGGATCATGTTTCTGGAACGTACAAGTGGACCTCCAAATCAAAAATGGACTTCAACCCAGATGCTAAAATTGGGTCTTATCCTCCTTGGAACTTTCAAATTCTAAAATTGTAGCCAGGAGATACCATCCAGAGTTTCATGCTCTGTCGGCTGTTTCAAAACAACGTTCCTACAGCGGCATTCTGGGCTCATGTTTCCGAAACGTAGCAGCGCACCTCCAAATCAAAAATGGACTTTGAAATAGATGCTAAAATGGGGTATTATCCTCCCTTGACCTTTCAAATTCCAAATTTGTAGTCGGTAAATACCATCCAAAGTTCCGTGCTCTGTCGGCCGTTTTGAAACAACATTTCCAAAACAACATTCTGACTCATGTTTCCGGAACGTACAAGCGCACCTCCAAATCAAAAACGGACTTCAACCCAGATGTTAAAATGGGGTCTTATCCTCCTCTGACCTTTCAAATTTCAAATTTGCAGCCAGGAAGTACCATCCGGAGTTTCGTGCTCTGTCGGCTGTTTTGAAACAACATTTCCAAAACAACATTCTGGGCTCATGTTTCCAGAATGTACAAGCGCACCTCCAAATCCCAGTAGTTTGGTAGATGCTAAAATGGGGTCTTATCCTCCACTGACCTTTCAAATTTTAAATTTGCAGTCAGGAAGTACCATCCGAAGTTTCGTGCTCTGTCGACCGTTTTGAAACAACATTTCCAGAACAGCATTCTGGGCTCATGTTTCTGGAACGTACAAGCGCACCTCCAAATCAAAAATGGACTTTGACCCAGATGCTAAAATGGGGTCTTATCCTCCCCTAACCTTTCAAATTCCAAATTTTTAGCCGGGAAATACCATCCGGAGTTCCGTGCTCCATCGGCCATTTCAAAACAGCATTTCCAGAACAACATTCCAGGCTCATGTTTTCGGAACGTACAAGCGCACCTCCAAATAAAAATGGACTTTGAACCAAATGCTAAAATGGGGTCTTATCCTCCCCTGACCTTTCAAATTCCAAATTTGTAGCTGAGAAATACCATCTGAAGTTTCGTGGTTTGTCGACCGTTTTCAAAACTACATTCCTAAGACAACATTTTGGCCTTTCATTCCCGGTTTCAAGAAGCCTACCATGGGTTCGTCAACAGAACCATTTGATCCAATGAGGAATGCTACAATTCCATCAAGAAGAAGGCAACTTTCAAGCAGTTTCAGCTACAGTAAAAGGGAAATCAACTAGAAGACAAAATTGCTATAGTGACTGGCCACTACAGGATAGAATAGGGAAAAGACAAAGATGTATTTTAAATTTCTAAATATTATGGGGTAGGTGAAGCCCTAATGTAATTGAATCTGGGCCACATAATGTAACTCAATCATAGCCATTCATTTGGGCTTTGGTAAACTATAAATAAGGGTCTTCCCCTCATTTGTAAGTGTGGGAGAGCTGTTGTAAAAACATTCTGCAGCAATAGAAAGTAGCATTGCATGATCTATGGGTGTTACCTTTTGATTTTTTTCATTATGTGTGCATGGTTCTACCTTCCAAGTTAGTTTTAGTTGTATTTTCTTGAATGGAAGTGGTAATGGTGATTGTTGTTACAGTATTTGATGAGCTTTCAGCCCATACTTTTGGCACTTGTTGATGACAAGCTTATGTAAAGTTAGCCTAGGCTTCTTTATTTGATTGATGCAACCTAGTTCACTTGCATGTTCATGATGTGTGTATGCAAACTGAAAATCTGCAGTCCTTAGAAGATTGCACTAGTTTTGTGTAACTGTAGGATCCTCTTGGCCAAGCAAAACCCAATTTAGGGAGTTTGTCTACTATAGCAGCCTCCATGATCACTGTTCATTTGTAGTTTAGATCCAGAACCTTTTTCTCTTCCCCCTTTTTTCCTTTTTTTAATAAGTAACAGGCAAGGTTATTGCACATTGTATACAAAGCTAAATCTTGATGTTGAAATGGAGTTCCAGACTGCTATTTGAACCTGCAGCAAACACTCAGCAACTTTCCCATCTTAAGAACTCCATTTGCAGATCCAACTTCCCCGTTTTGTAACTCATCTGTAAGTCCACCTTGTGATTCCAGCAAATCAGATAAACAATTGATATATTCCAAGCATCGTTAAGACCTGACATCCGAGAGACCTTGGGATAGTGTTCTTCAATTGTGGAAGATTGTCTTTCAAGAGAGGTGATGCACCTATGCATCGCCTGTGTTGTGAAGTGCATAAAAACACCATCAACAGAACATGAAAATTTTGAGCACACAAAGGAAAATATTTGATCATGAACACACCAATCAATGTGAATGTACCACACTGATAGAGCATGATCTAGAAAGATCACTTAACATCTCAGGAACATATGCAACAACTCAATTCATCTGAATTGCAATCACATCTTCCAGAGACACCTACTACAGTAACTGAGTAATTGTAGGAACACAACATTCATAACTTTCTCAATTCTTGATGTGCACCTCTGAAACTTTCAGATAGCATACCAGATAGGCTCAGTAAAAAACCCCTTTAATGTGTGCCTTCTGACCATCAATGCACAAAAATTTCCATCACTCTGACCTTCTCAGCTTCACAGACTATTTGCAATATATTTATTACAATTTTCTCAATATCCTCGACATATACATCGTTCAATCCATTAATGCTAATAGTGTTGACATCAATGAAAACCAAATATCAGCAACACAACCACAATATCCAACAATATCTACCTTTGGCATTGATGGAAACACGTGATCTAAAAATTACCATCAACACAACTAACTCTTCTCAACCTGTTCTTCTCTTTCTTACATTTCTCTTCCGTCTTCTCTCTCTTAGTACTTATTGTACTTATCCCCCTTTCTTCTACAAAGATTTTTCACATTTCTCTTCTCCCCCTTTGACATCATTGGAAAAGGTACATAAGCTCTAAACCACATATAATTTGAATCATCTGACTACTCCCCCTAAGTAGCAGCCACCATAATATCAATCCAAAACAAAATCTAACTATGATTTGCAGATTGATGTAAATACTTACATCTTAGTTCAGTTTAGGAGAGGAAATCACCCCTAACTTTCCTCTGAGATACTTAAAAGTATCCTTAGGCAATGATTTAGTAAAGATATCTACAATTTGTTCCTTAGTGGGCACATATTCCAATCTGACCTCTTTATTACTCACCTTGTCTCTTAAAAAGTGATACTTGATAGATATATGTTTTGTCTTTGAGTGTAGCACCAGATTCTTAGAGATGTTTATGGTATTTGAATTGTCACAAAATATAGAAATAGGCTCATCATACTTAGCTCTGATATCTCTCAGCATCTGCTTCATCCACAACACTTGAGTATAGTTGTTTGCAACAACAATATATTCTGCCTCAACAATAGATAAAGAAATGGAGTTTTTCTTTTTACTTAGCCAAGACACCAATTTCTTCCCTAAGAAGAATGCACCACCACTTGTACTTTTTTTTTCATCCACATCTCCTTCCCAATCTACATTTGTAAAGGCATTCAGAGTAAGATAATCATCCTTACGATACCAAAGACCAAAATCAACTATTCCTTTTAAGTATCTAAAAATCCTCTTTATTGCAATCACATGTGGTTCATCTGGATCAGCTTGATATCTAGCAACCATGCACACAACATTCATAATGTTTGGTCTGGTTTGAGTCAAATAAATAAATCCACCAATCATTGGCCTATATCGTGTTTGATTAGCCTTAGGAAAATCATCACTTTGTGTTAGCTTGCATCCAGTTACCATGGGTGTACTAATTGGCTTTGAGTCTTCCATTAAAAAAAAATTCAGTAACTCTCTTACATATTTAGACTGAGAAATAAAGATTCCATAATTTAACTGAGTAATTTGCAATCCTAAAAATAATTTCAATTCTCCTATCATTGACATTTCAAATTCACTTTTCATTTCATTAGCAAACTTAATGCATAAGTCATCATCACCTTCAAAAATAATGTCATCAAAAAATACTTCAATAATCAACTCTCTATCCTGATCCATCTTGAAATATAGATTGTTGTCATCAATACCTTTATTGAATCCATGCTTCAACAATTATTTATCCAATCTAGCATACCATGCTCTAGGGGCTTGTTTGATTCCATATAGAGCTTTCTTCAATCGGTAAACCATGTGCTTTTCATCAGTCAGTTGAAATCCATCCAGTTGCTCAACATAAACTTCTTCTTCTAATTTACCATTTAGGAATGTTGACTTTACATTCATTTGATAGACTTTGTAACTATTGAAAGTAGCATAAGAAAGAAATAACCTTACAGCTTCAATTCTAGCAATAGGGGCAAAGGTTTCTAGAAAATCAATACCTTCCATCTGTGAGTATCTTTTACATACCAGTCTTTCTTTGTTTCTAACTACTTCATCTTGCTCATTCATCTTATTTCGAAAGACCCATTTTTTTCCAATCACATTTTTGTCTTGAGGTCTAGGAACAAGAATCCATGTATCATTTTTCTCTATCTACATCATTTCTTCCTTCATTGCTTCCATCCAATATTCATCTTTACATGCTTCATTGACATTACTAGGGTCAGTTTTGGATATCAGAAAATATTCTTCTACAATTTTTCTTCTAGTCTGCACACCCTTATTCTTGTCTCCTATGATTTGACTTTTAGAATGACTTCTCTTTACATACCTTGGAATTTTGGGTTCTTTTGTTCTTCCTTCTGCATTTCCACTATCTTCTCCTTCATGATTTACTTGATCCACCAAAAAAAATTGAATTTGATTATGTTTCTGTGCATTCTTTCCATTATCAGTACTATCTTTTTGGTCATCTGAATCATATCCACAATACCTGGATGATCTGGCAGTGTCTTCATCAACTTTGATATTTGCACTTTCAACCATTTTCTTCAATCTTTTATTGTAACACCGGTATGCTTTTCTCTTAGTAGAGAAACCTAGAAAGACTCCTTCATCACTTCTAAGATCAAACTTGCCAATATCTTCATCTCTCTTAATATAAAATCTACTTCCAAAGATTTAGAAATATTTAACAGTAGGCTTATAACCAAACCACAACTCAAAAAGAGTCTTACCAGAATTACTATTGGAATTCACCCGATTGATAGTATACACATTAGTGCTTATAGCTTCTCTCCAATAGAAATGAGGAACATTACCTTCCGACATCATAGTTCTAGAAATATCTAAGATTGTTTTTTTCTTTCTCTCAACAACTTCTTCCTGTTGTGGGGTCTGGGTAGCAGATAACTGTCTCTTTATTCCATGCTCTTCATAAAATGAATTGAATTCTTGGGAAGTGAATTCACCATGTCTGTCTGATCTCAAATATTTGATCTTCAAACCCGTCTCATTCTTTGCCAAAGCCTTGAATATTTTGAATTTCTCTAATGCCTCATGTTTTTCTCTTACGAAAGGAATCCACACCATTCTAGAATAGTCATCAATAAGAAAAATAAAGTACCTTTCTCCTTGTAGACTTTTGATTCTAGATGGACCACATAGATCAATATGTACCAAATCCAGTACTCCATTGGAATGATGTTGTTTTCTCCTAATATAAATTTTTTTCTGCTTTCCCATATGACATTCCTTGCATATAGTGTTAATAGGCTTCTCTAACTTATGTAGATCTCTGACTGCTTGTGTGGAGCTTATTTTGAAAATGTTATCAAAATTCACATGACACAACCTTCTATGCCATAACTAGCTTACATCAACTTGAGTGATAAAACAACTTTCACTAGCAACATTTAATTGAAAAATATTACCTCTTGTCTTTGTACTTGAAGCAATCACATTTCTTGAGATTCCCTGTATAATACACTTACCATGTTTGAACTGAAGGTTGTAACCTTTGTCAACCATCTATCCAACACTGAAAAAATTGTGCTTCAAACCTTCAACATATAGAACATCATCAATATTGCATTTACCACCAAGAGAAATAGTGCCTCTGCCACAAATCACACCAGCATTGTTGTCTCCAAATCTTACAACACCACCATCATATTTTTCCATGCTTAGAAACTTGCTTTTGTCACTAGTGATATGATGTGAGCATCTGATGTCAATCACCAACTCATCCTTCTCATCAATCTTGGCTGCAAGAGATTTTTCAATATTCTGATTACTAGTTGATTCAGTGGACACCAAACCATTTTCCTTGATAGCAATGAATACCCATTCATCTTCATTTATAGTTTCTTTATCAAATTCATCATTAGTAACACCTTCAACATAATAAGATTTCTTTTGAAATCTAGTCTTATTAGTTTTATACTTAGAAAATCTTTCAGGACACCTTGATGCAAAATGACCTATCTTACTACAAGAGAAACATTTAATAGGTAACTTTCCCTTGTACTTACCTTGTCCTCTAGCTTCTCTTTTCATAATCAGTGCTTCCAGTTCTTCTAGCTCTCTTTCTTCATCTTCAATCAGTTTCATTTCATCTTCATACTTGAATGTCTTCCTAGAGCTCTCTCCCAACTCACTCAACTCAACTCAAAGGCAGAAAGTTTTCCAATCAGCATGTCTCTTGTTACATTTGTTACTATCCTGATCTCTTCAATAACATGAGCTTTTGTTTTGTAAGAAGTAGGCACATATCTAAGTATTTTAGCCACAATCTTATCTTCTTCCAAGATTCCACCAGCACATCTAATGCCCATCACTAGTTCATTTACCTTTTGCATGAAAGAAAAAATGTTTTAATCTTCACTCATCTACATGTTCTCCAATTTGCGTTTCAGACTTTGTAGTTTAGCAACTTTCACTAGTGCATCTTCTTCATACAATGGTTCCAAATTTTTGCAGATCTCATGTGCAGTCTTTAGACCTATCACATTTCTCATCTCTAAATCTATCAAAGCACTTAGCAATGCTTCTATAGCCCTGGTATTAGTTTTTTCTTCTTTGATCTCATCAGCAGTAGAGGGACCATTCTAAGGAATAGTATATGCATTCTTTGTAATCTTCCAGAAAGGCTCACCAATGCACTTCAATTGACACTCCATTCTGACTTTCCATAGAGAGTATTTTGTACCATCAAATCTAGGACTATCCTTCTTGTATGATACCATCTCGGATCACCTCAAGATATTAAATTTCTTCAAAGGAACTAGCTCTGATACCAATTGTTGGAAAAACAAGGATATATAACTGAGAGGGGGGGTGAACCAGTTGTTATAGAATTTAGACTTATTCAACCTTAATCAACCTTTAATCTCAAATCTAATAATTAACAATGAAAGAATAAATCAAAAACACATCAGAGACACATGAACACCAATATTTTATATGTGGAAACCCTATTAGGGGAAAAAACATGGTGGATTTTAGTCCACAAGATTATACCCTGTTAGAAGTATAATGAAAAAATGAATAGGGAATGCACATGCATTTAGGAACACTACCTAGAGCTCACTTCTCAAAGGGAAGGCTCACTTCCTTACATAGAACAATTAGATTAAATCCATCTGATGAGGTTGAACTGAGAAATTAGCTTTTACAAAAGCTTGATGACAATTTTGGTTTGGCACAAAAACACTTCTTCACACTTCACTCAATCTTCTTCACACTCTGCTCTGAATTTGAATGATCTGATCTTTATTCACACATTTATCATACACACTTCATGATCACACACTTTCACACACTCCAAAATGAGGAAACAATCACTCTTATGTATCAGCTACATGAATTTACATCAACTCTGTCGGCCACAAATAAAGAATAAATTATAACTGTCGGCCCAATTTCATGAACAAAACTTAATGTGCACCAACCTAAGTTAGTCACAACATAGTGAGGACTTAAATCAACATCCTCAAACATGTGAAACAATACAATATTAATCAATAAGGATTTGCAACACCCTACCATCATCATGTCGTCCAAGAACATGAAAAATTCGAACACACAAAGGAAAATCTTTGATCACGAACATAATAATCAATGCAAACATATCACACTAATAGAGAAAAATCTAGAAACATCACTGAACATCTCAGGAATGTACGCAACAACTCAATTCATCAGAATTGCAATCACATCTTCCAGAAACACCTGCTACAATAACTGAGTAACTGTAGGAACATAGAACTTCATAAATTTCTCAATTCTTGATGTGCAACTCTAAAAATTTTGGACAACATACTAGATAAGTTCAAAAACAAACCCTTTAATGCATGCCTTCTAACCATCAACGTATAGAACTTTCCATCACTCTGACCTTCTCAGCTTCATAGATTTCCTGCAATATATTTATTACAATTTTATCAATATCCTCAACATATAAAACCTTCAATCTATTAATACTAATAGTGTTGACATCAATGGAAACCACATATCAAAAACACAACCACAATATCCAAAAAATTTAATAAACAACATTAAATGGACTTGCTGAATTTTACATGAGTGTCAATGTCGAATGTATCATTCAGCAAACCATCTTTGAAATTCATCGCTTTTGCAACTATTGTAGGTTGTGTAGCTACATCCCAAGCACTCTGATACTCCACATCAGGCTCTACTAGAGGGCTCGCACAATGTAAAATGGTATGGGTGAGTGAGCCAATCGACTTCTGCATGTCCACATCTACACTATCCTTAACAATGAAAGGAATGGTGACATGTTCCACCATAGGTTTGGCCAAGGGTCTCGGTGCTAATTGTGGATTATGTAATGCAAAAATTCTATCATGTGTGGAGTCCCCAAATCTACCCTAAAAGTCGAAGATGTCAAAATAATTTGACATCTTATTGAGAAAAAATCACAATAGAGTTTCCTCAAAACATATTGTGGTACCTCATGGTTATTGCATGGAGGTTGGTCAAATACCATCCACCACCGCTCCCAAAATTTATTTTTCTTTAACTCATGGTGGCACCAATGGATGGGGAACCTCTTGCATGCATGAGAAAAAGGTGTGGTTGTTCTCGCGTCTATAAATAGGGCACACAAGTCAGCTTTTCTATTTTTTATTTTTTTTCACATCTGCATATGACAAACCACTAGCATAAAATTGTCTCATCTCATGCCTCATATTTGACCAAAAATTTATTTTATCGCTCATTTATCCTACATGAGATACAATTGACTTCAATGATTCAACAATCCCTATCCTATAAGGGTGGGTTTTGAAATGCTCGTTTAATCTTCCAATTAATTTTTTAATGTCTCTTTTATTGTTTTCAATTTGATTTAGAATATTTTCTTGTGTTCGTTGAGGATTCCTATGAATTGATGGAGGGGTTTCACATTTTTCTTATATAGGAGGCTCTTCGTGAGGGGGTTATTGTGAATTCTCAATGTTTCAAGGTGGAGATTCATTCCCGGAGAATTAGAACATAGTTTTATTATAAAAACCTATTTCAATCTACATTCTAAATCAAATTCAAAATACATAGAATAAAAATACATACCTCTTCGTAATGTTCAACCTCTCTGACGTGTTGGCGACATCCTCATGAAAACTCACAAGCTAAGAGTGAAAAAAATGGATGAGATTTGGCAAGCATGAGTTGCAGAGCTCAAATCCCCCAAGCCAAGCCATGGGTTGAAATGAAATGTAGGTTTGAAATGCAATTTTTGGATTTTAATTTACTTTTACATTTGGCGCTCCAAATGCTTAATTTTGACCTTTTCTTGTGAATTTTTCCAATTTGGCATCAAAATTGTGTCACAGATTGGTGCACTTACCCCCTTCAAATAGAAAGGGAAAAATGGGGTATAATTAACCTACCTATTTTATGTTTCATTCAGGAAATGAGATCCTCCAAGATAGAATTAACTTTTAGCCCTTAGGTGAGTCAATTCTATGGAAGATCTAACAATTTCCTTAATGTGTGTGTGGATAGGGGGTATAGTTCAAATGATACTTTTGGGAGATGAAAATAAAATAGAAAAAGTCCTCAAATCTATTACCTAAGACCTGATTCATGTAGATGAAGCCTAGATCTAACATAAATAGGCAATTATGTATTTTTTGGATGAGTGGAGGACACTTAAAACTTGCCTCAAAAAAATTAATTATTTAGTGTTGAGAAATGGTGAATGGGTCCTAAGACAACTTTTTGAACTAAATTTTTGGGAGCCTCTGAAGATAGATTTGATATGAAATTTCCCACAAGTTTCACTCTAAAATGATGGAAAATAAATCTGAGATATGAGTTTCCATGATCTTGACAACTTTTCTTGCAACCTTGAAATTTTTTGCAACTTTAGAGATCTCCAATATTCAATTTTCCTTCAACCTAACCTACAACAAAAACTGTACCAGAGGGAAAAATTATTTGGTTTTGGTGGATGGGGGTTTTCCTTGGTCAAACATCATTTTGGTAATTAAACCTTGAATTGAAATAATGAAATGGAAAGGAATGATGAACGAACAATACAATGTTACAACTTACCAAACCCTTGAATAAACCTTTGGAAATATTCAATATTGATCTTGATCTTGCATGAAATGGATTCAATGGGTGTGGATCTTGATACTTGAAATATGACTCGAATGCTTACTTGAATATTTGAAACCTACATCACAATGTTGGCTCCAAAAACATGCATAATGCTTGATAACTTTGACATGATGCTTGAGATCTTGATTTTCTATAAAAAATTCTTGATAAATATACTCTTGAATGCTCTTGAAAATAGTATTTTCTCATATGAAAGTTCACCTCTTGCTAGATTACTTGAGTTGATAAAATAACCTTTCATTTATAGAAGATTTTCTAATTTCTTGAAAATTAAACATTACTAGCCAACATTTGAATATGAATTTGTGATCATGAAAATACCACCAAAAAAATATTTAAAATTTGAATTTTCAACTTAAAGGGGACCCATTCACCCATGGGAAAATAGGTCCTGACCTAAGTTATCAAGATCTTTGAATTTCAGGGTGTTAATAATGATAAATGCATTAATTAAATCACACTTTCCGCTTCAGAAATTGCAATTAATTATGCTTGTAAATGAAATTTGGGGCCAATTAGAGGCTTAATTAAGTCCATTTAAATTGAGGGGACCCAAAAAAAGTGTAAAAATGTAAGGAGCATATTTTTCTACACTACATTTAGCCCCCACTTTAGTGAGAGGATGACCTTGCATCAAAATCACACTAAAGTAGACAAATATGTGCTAGGAGGGGTCCATGTGCACAAATTCCAATGGGATAGGATGAAAAAGATCAAGGAGGTTGTGCAATCCCCCAAGATCTTATATCTCATGGAAAACCAACATAAGTGAAAAGGAACACACACAAGATGTATGATAAGAAGAAACAAGACAAGATACACAAACATACAATGTCAAAGAATAAAGGAAAGAAAAGAAAAGGGGTGGATCAAACCTTGAATGTTTTTCCAACTCATTTTGGATCAAGCCTTGAATGTTTTTTCAACTTTTTTTGGATCAAGCCTTATTTATTTGTCCAAAAAAAAATTACAAGTGAATCATGTTGTCCATTATGCAAACAACAATGCACACTCACATAGGCTAGTGAAATTAGTTGTCCACTAGGTGAGCCCCCAAAAGTGGCTAAGTGAGAAAGTCATGCTAGGTCTGTAGTCTCTCACTATACAATGAGAAATTCATGCTAGGTCTACATGCTCCCATTTTACTAACCATACCAAAGTTATACCTATCGATAACTTTGATAAGGTGCCACAAAATATGAACTGCGAGCTTCACAAGGCTAGCAAGTTGTGTTATGCTAAGTATTTATGAAAAAAATTCAAATAGGATATTCAAAGGGGTTTTTATTTGTTCATGTAAGGTCTCCTCTTAGGGAACATCATGTTTAATGTCTCTAAGAGAGGAAAAGTCGAGGATAAAATATTTGCAACTTAGGGAATACAATCCATAGCATTACCACTAAGAGGAATGTCATATGCATAGAAAGGTTGCAATAGATTGAAGGATATAAAACCCAATGTCACCAAGAAGAAGACACATCACATGAATTTAGAATACCACTAAAATTTGTTTGCATCTTCTAGGAGATGTATAATATCATCACTAAGAAGGGAATATGGAAACAAAGAATAGGGGAAAATATGCCCCCCACTTAAAATGTCATCATACTTGCTATGTTGGTATTTTAAGTAGAAAGAGAGAAAGAGAGGATCCTTGGAAATAATGAATCCCAAAAAACTATTTATCCTTTCCCCCCAATCATAGAGACAAAGAAAACCACCATGAGCTATCATATGGTTGCCAAGATATGGTTGCAATTGAGATTGTACCACCATGAATGGCAATGAGCAAGACACATAAAGCTACTAATGTCACATAGTGATTAGCAACATTATAGGATGAAAATAAATATCAATTAGAGGAAATAGGTGCATCAACACAAGAAAGAGCACCACAATCCTTAAGATGTTGATTTTTATCACTCAAAGCCTTACATTCATTAGTAAAATGACCATGAACTCTATGATATGCACAAAATGAAATTTTGTTGTAAAATTTCTTTCATATTCTTGGAGGGAGAGATATGAAGTGATCTTGGAGAATTCTCAACAAGATACTCTCTTGATCAATAGTAGAATATGTTCCTTTCTTTTGTGACAAAGATATCTCTTGCTTAGTACAAGGTGTCATACATACACAAGACTCTTTAGATTATGAGATTTTGTAATCTCCATTAAAAGAGGGTGTAAAATCTAATGAACCCAAATTATTACTAAGACATGTGTTTGAAGATGTCCTAGGAGTGTTTTTCGTGATGGAATTTATATTAAGCAAAGATTTCTTTGTTTCTTTCGAGGGAAAATAACCAAGATCACTTGTTTTTATCAATTCAGGATGCACCAAGGTTAAAGTTGGCTTAGAATAATCTTTTGTAAGTGTTAGTATTGAGTGAAGGATTTTCTTATGCTTTTGTTTCTTTCAAAGGACAATAACCAATACCACTAGTTGTTTCTTGTTTGTTATGCTCTATAGGGACACATATACCTTTTTATTTAGAACCACATCCTTTTCCACTATAACCAAGTTGTTCAAAATTTCATAACCTCTTCCATAAAGATTTTCTATTTATTTCATATTTAGTGGTTCTTCATAATCAACTTCATCAAATTTTTTTGTGTATGTTGTATCTTCTTCTAAAGTTGTTGAAGTGGATGCTTTTGAAGGTTCTTCTAAATTTTGTGTTAACATTACCACTGGTTCTTTTCCCTTTTTAGACTCTTTTGTTATGATATTGTATTCTCCCATGAATGTAGGTGTGAAATCTAAGGAACCCCAATAATTGTCTAATATATTTTTAACTCTTTCAATATTGTTCTCTTTTTCTTCCTCTTGCACGGGTTCTACTTTTGAAGTTGGTATTAATGTTTTCAAAGGAATTTTCGTGTCCTTCTCAGTGTGCAAAATTTTTGGTTTAGGATCGAATTTGATTGTATACACTTTTTTGTTGTAGACATACTTCATTATATGATGAAGAGTTGAATGCATTACATGCATTTCATGAATCCATGGTTTTCCCAAAATAATATATGAAATATTTTGAGGCATAACATGGACAGGAGTTTGCAATATAGCCTTTCCAACTGTAATAGGTAATGTGATCAAACAAAATGGTTGTTTTCCTAAATTATAAAATCCATGGATAGATAAAGAGTTTGGTTGCATTTGGATTTTGTCCATTCCAAGTCTATCCAAAAGGTTTATGCTACACATGTTAAGGGATGAGCCATTGTAAAAAAGGGTTCACTTTATCCTGCACCTATTAATGATAGCCACTATCATGAAATCTTTGTTTTGTTTTTTTAATTCCAAAGGAGGTAACTCACTTTGGTGAAAAAAATATCTATATTAACCGAACTCATTCCTTGAATTAGGTCTACTACATCATTTGTATTTGCACTAGGAGGAACCATAACTTATTGAAAAGTTGTTTGGAGCATACTATGGTAATTAGTTGAGGCTTGAATAAGGTCCCATAAGGATATCTTAGCAAGAGTAATTTTTAAGTTGTTCAACAAGGTCATACTCCTTCCCATTATGTAAAGGAAAATGAGGAGCACTAGGAAAGATAGGTAGAGGTAGTGGCAACAAAATGAGAGTGGTTTGTGGTTGTGTATTGTTCCTTGATTATATGTGTGAGCAACATTATTGTAACTTTGTTGCTGTGAAACATTGTTACTATTAAGTTGTATTTTAAAATTCTAGAAATCTCTTAGGGATAATGGATAAGAACGGGTTTGTTTTGAACTTGAGGTTGATGTGAGGTAGGGTAGATGGTAATAAGTGGCTCAAGAGATGACTTGGTAGGTCTAATAATTAAGGGAATTTTAGGAGGACTCAAGGGATATATAATGTTTAATACCTCTATAGAATTATCCTTATTCTGATGATATTTTAGCAAAGGAGAGTCTAATGTCACCTTATCATCTTCATCTAAAGAAGCCACATTACTATTGTTTGAAATACATGTATCAATTCTATCATTCTCTTACACCATGATATCTTCCCTAGTAGGATATTTTTTTAGGAGAGGAGCAAACAAGATGTTGATCACATTCCATGGTTATATTTTTTAAGATAGCTTCATCACAAGTAGGGGAGACATCAAGAAAAGAACAACTATGATTATATTTCTTATCAATGATTGTATCCTTTTTTTAAATTATATCTTTCCAAATGTGAGAAGAATTAGGAGAGGGAGAAACAAGATTCTCATGAACCTCAATGAGTGTATCTTCTAACACCAAACTATCTTCTTCAAAAATAGGAGAGATATTAGGAGAAGAAAAAAATGTGATTTTCATGATTGCCCGTGATTTCATCCTCTTTTACTAAAGAATTCTCATGAGTGAGAGATGAATGGAGGCTAGGTAAGGTAATGTTAAGAAAATTTTCAATGATATCATCTTCTTGTGCCATAATGTCTTTCCAAGTAGGAGATTTTTTAGAAGAGGAGCTTTCAATATTGTCATGACTCCCAATGGGTATATCTTCTAACACCAAAATACCTTTTTCACAAGTAGGAGAGGTATTGTGAGAAGAGAAACCATGAGTGTCATGAATTTCTATGCTTTCATCTTCTCCTATCACATCATTCCAACAAATAGGAGAGATATTAGGGGATGGGGAATTAAGGAATGTGTAATTTTCACTCTCTTGCACTAAGAGACTCACATAACTAGGAAAGATATTGGAAGAATGAATAGCATGCTTGTTAATGAAAGAAAAGAAGCTAACATTTTAGAATTGTGCCAAAAATGAAAGATGATCTATCTAACTTATGCAATGCTTCATAAATGTAAACAATTTTCCTATAGGTTTAATGATTTTGAATATTGAAATGCAATAGATTTTTTATGAGTTTGCAACAAATGAGACAAAATAACACCTTTTCTTGTACATAGATTAACTATTTTTCATAATTTTAAAATACGGTTTGAACAATAGAAACAAGAAGACAAAACATAGATTTAAATGCACTCATAAATTGGTCAAAATTTTTGTATAGGGACTCATTCACCCATGGGTGAATGGGTCCTTTCTTAGGGTTTTAAAATTTCAAATTATGGGCTTCTGTATGTAATTTACATTTCTAGTTTCAAACTATAACTTTTGTGGCAAAAATTTCTAGAATTTGATGACCTAATGCAAGTAGAATTAATGACAAATGATGAGCTATATGACACTTTTTGAAATGTAATTTTGACTCAATTTATGAATATGAATGATTGAACATATACTAATATGCAATTACTATGAAAAATTAATGTAATATGCATGAAAATTTTGAATTTTTTCAGATTTAAATAATGCAAAAATGCAAATTTAAAACCCTATATGCAATGCAAACTAATGAAATTTTGACAGCCCTAAATGCAATGCAATGAAAAATTATGTAAATCCTAGATTTAGGGTTTGAATAATCTCCAAATTAGAAATTTGAATGTTCAAAATTTTGATTTCACCATAATGGAACATAGAAAAATAGAGTATAGGATCACCAAAACATAAAGTTTTATACTAAATTTAGAATGTTTCACCAAAATTACTATCAATAGAAAGGGAAAAACAGGGTGTAATGAACCTACCTATTTTTTGTTTCATTTATTAAATGAGATCCTCCTAGATAGAATCAACTTTCAGCCCTTAGGTGAGTCAATTCTATGATAGATCTGACAATTTCCTTTTTGTGTGTGTGGATAGGGGTATAGTTCAAACAACACTTTTGGGAGATGAAAATAAATTATTAAATGACCTCAAATATGTAACCTAAGACCTGATTCATGTAGATGAAGCCTAGATCTAATAGAAATAGTTTTTTTTTTTGGATGAGTGAAAGACACTTAAAACTTGCCACAAAAATGGGTTGCTGATTGTCCAGAAATGGTGAATGGGTCCTGAGACAACCGTTTGAACTAAATTTTTGGGAGCCTCCAAAGACAGATCTGAGATGTAATTTCCCATTGGTTTCACTCAAAATTTATGAAAACTAAATCCAAGATATGAGTTTTCACGATCTTGACAACTTTTCTTGCAACCTTGACAACTTTTGCAACTTTAGAGATCTCCAATCTTCAATTTTCTTTCAACCTAGAACTTGCAACACAAACACAAGAGGGGATTTTTTTGTGGATGGGGGTTTTCCTTGGTCAAACCCTGTTTTGGTAATTAAACCTTGAATTGAAATAATGAAATTTGAAAGGAATGATGAATGAATAATGCAATGTTACAACTTACCAAACCCTTGACTAAACCTTTAAAAATATGCAATATTGATCTTGATCTTGCATGAAATGTCTTTAATGGATGTGGACCTTGATACTTGAAATATGACTTGAATGCTTGCTTGAATCTTTGAAACCTACATCACAATGTTATCTCCAAAAACATGCATGATGCTTGATAAATTTGACATGATGCTTGAGATCTTGATTTGCTACAAAAAATGCTTGATAAATCTGCTCTTGAATTCTCTTGAAAATAATATTTTCTCATATGAAAGTTCACCTCTTGCTATATTACTTAAATTGATAAAATAACCTTGCTTTTATAGATGGTTTTCTAATTTCTTGAAAATTAAACATTACAAGATAAAATTTGAATAGGAATTTTGGATGATGAAAATACTGCCAAAAACTTATTTAAAATTTAAATTTGCAACTTAAAGGGGACCCATTCACCCATGGATGAATGGGTCCCAACCTAATTTATTAGGATCTTTGAATTTCAGGGTGTTAATAATGATAAACACATTAATTAAATCAGACTTCTCCCTTCAGAAATTGTAATTAATTAGGCTTGTAAATGAAATTTGGGGCCAACTAGAGGCTTAATTAATTCCATTTAAGTTGAGGGGACCCAAACAAAGTGTGTATTTTCAAGGAGTACATTTTTCTACACTATAGTTGCTATCACAAAAAGAGTCAAAATGTGTTGTTTGAATCCCAAATCACCCAACAATCATTGCAACTATCATTCACACCTTGAAAAAGAGAAATATACTTAGCATCAGTAGTAGAAAGGGAAATCACTTGTTGAAATCTAGAGATCCAACAGATTGTTGCCCTGACAAATGTGAAAACATAACCTAAATTGTTGACCTTTGTTTATCCAAGTCATTGGCCATATGAGACTAAAAAAAAAACTGTAGTTGTGTATCTTTCCTTCCAAAACATAAAAGATAATTTTAAGTACCTTTTAAATAATGTAATATCCATTGGATGACATGCCAATTTATTTTACCTAGATTGCTCATAAATCTTCTCACTACTCCCATTACATGGCCAATGTTAGGTAGAGTACAAACCATGACATATATGAGACTCCCAACAACTAATGAATAAGGAATACCCTTCATTTTTTCTTGATCTTGAGGTATTTTGGAACACATTTCATATGTCAAATGAAAATGATTTGCAAGTGGAGTACTCATTGGCTTAACACCCTTTATGTTGAATCTGACCAATACATTATTAATATATTTCTCTTGTGATAATCTGATTTCTCTCTTCCATCTATCTTGGATTATGGTCATACCAAGTATCCTGTTTGCTTCTAGTAAATCCATTACAAAATTTTGAGCTAACTATTTCTTCAAATCATTAACAACTCACATGCTTGTGTCATTTATTATCATATCATCAACATAAAGAAAGAATAATAAAAACTCATCATTATCCAATACCTTGTAGTAGACACACAGATCAAATTCATAGTGTGAAATGTTGCTTAGCCATGAAGGAGTTAAACTTGAGATACCATTTTTGTGGGTCTTGTTTGATCCCATACACACTTCTCCTCAATATGCAATACAAATATTCTTGACCTTGTTTCTCAAAACCTTCAGGTTGATGCATATACAACTCGTCTCCATATCACCATGAAGAAATGCAATCTTCACATAAAATTGTTCCAACTCAAGGTCATACACCACTTCCAATCTTATAACTACTCTAATGGTTGTGATCTTCACAACTAGTGAGAAGATTTCATTAAAATCTATTCCTTTTTATTGATCATATCATTCACCACCAATCTAGCTTAATAATGATACCTCCTTCTTCCTCTTTCAATCGATATACCTATTGATTTTTCAAGGCTCATCGATTGGGTGGAAGTTTAACCAAATCCCAAGTGTGATTTAATATAAGAGAATCCATTTCTTCTTCCATTTCCTCCACACACTTTTCACTATTTATATCGTTATAGGATTCTTTGAAAGTTATTGGCTTGGCTTGATCAGAAAAAAAAATTTGATAGTCATCAAATTTTTTCAGAGGTTGGTGCTCTTGAGTTGACCTCCTCACTTGAGGAGCTTGATCCTCTATATTTGTTACATGCTGAAAATTAACATTAAAATATCCATTATTTTTCCTCTACATAACATCACCAAAATTACCAATATTTTTCACCCCAATGTCCTGAACCAAAATTGGATGCTACAAACCATCCAAATATTCATGCAAATTTGGGAAAGTGGATAGTAGATTAGTGTTTTGAAAGTATGTGTCATAATCAACAGAGTTATTTCTAATGTGGGCAGGTGGATAAAATAGGAAGCACATGATAGGGGTGAATAGATCAAATTCCTATGTGGGACTATTAATTGGTTGCATATTATCATAAATAGCTTGTTGCATGGGGTTTTCAATCTGTAGATTGAAATTAGGAGGTGTTCTAATATTTGAAAATTGTATATCTCTAATCCACCTTCCCTATGAGATACCATCATGTGACATATATGGAGACCACAAATTAAAATTTGGAGTGAGAAAATTATGACTAAGTGCCTACGTGGTCTAGTTTGTTGAACAAGACAACTGAGAGGGGGGTGAACCAATTGTAACAAATTAAGCCCTTAAAACTTTCACTAGAGATTATATCAATCACAAATCCTTTACTTTGCTAATATGATTTAATCATTAAGTGCAAAAGAAGAAACTAAAAAAAATCACACACACACACAATTACACCAAATTTATGTGGAAAACCCAATAAGGGAAAAACCACAGTGAGGATTAGCTCACAATATAGAGAATATCAAAACTAATTACAAAGGCTCACTCCCAGAGAAGGTTCACTGCCAAAACAAGACTTACTGTTGGAATTAGGACTCAATGCCACATAGATACAAAGAAGATAGAAGATATTTGTTATAGAGAGAAGACAATCTCGATGCAATAGATATTTCTACGACAACTCGCTCAAACACTTGCATACATGCATGAAAGATAGAGTACACCTTCTACTCATTGCATCTAGAAACTTGCCACTAAGATTTTGCACTGATCTACTCAACCATACACTATATTTTTCATCTCTTTCATAACTATCTTGCTCTATTTCTTTGTACACCTTTCAGCAATATCTCATCATGTATTTATACCATCTTCAACTTTGAAACATATTCAAAGTTGGCCATACACCATTTACATTTACAAATTCAAATTAGGTCAGTGCCAAAACATTCTAGGGTGGAATTAGAATGAGGGCAACCCAAACAAATGCTTAATGAGGACCCAAATAAGTCCCAACATGCTTCATGAACTTTGTAGGTAGTTTTTAACACAAGGTCAGCCAAAATATTGTAAAACACATAGAACAATTAAGCACACACAACCTTAGCACGATCATATCAGTTTATCTTCAGAACCACAAGTCATAAAAATTGGACAAGAAGAAATCTAGAGCAACTACATTTCTCCCAGACCTCAACCAAAGATACTGAAAAACACAGTTCACAATTGGTGAACATAAATCATATAATACAATGATCTAGAATCCCAAAATATGGATATAGAAACTTTCAATAGCCATGATCAACATATCTAAACCACATGAAAATAGGAGCAACTCTTGGAGCAAAAAATGAATACCTGTAACCTTTCTTTATTACAATTTTCTCAATATCCTCAACATATATAGTCAATAACCATTATCCATGACATTAACGACAACAACAACTACTTGAGAACCAGTTAACTAATTGAAATCAATGACAACACTTTCATACTTGGAACAATATCCCCCTTTGTCATTGATGGCAACACATGATGTGAAAAACCATCAAGGACAACACAGCAGCTCTGAACACACTTTCCAAGATTTTTCTTTTCTCCCCCTTAGTAGATTATTTTTTTCATATGATAATTTCTCCCTTTTCACATCTTTCTCTCCCTCTTTGATATAAATGGAAAAGGAAAAATATTTATTACATTGATCTCCCCTTTGACATTAAGAACAAAATACTCTTTCAATGAAAAAACATGACACTACCTACTCCCCCTGAGAGGTAGCCAATAAAACATCAGTCTAGAAGAAAGATAGATCCATAGATCCACCAAACTGCTTCATCTCCATATGCATCTAGTTCAAGAAAGGAGGGGAAATAACCCCTAACTTCTCCTAGAGATACTCGAAAGTAAATTTAGGAAGATCCTTTGTAAATATTTTAGCAACCTAATCCTTCGTAGATGCATACTCAATTTTTAATTCATTGTCCACAACCTTCTCTCTTAAAAAGTGATACCTAATAGATATATGCTTTGTCCTTGAGTGCATCACTAGATTCTTTGAAATTTAAATTGTTGGATATTGTGGTTGTGTTGCTGATATGTGGTTTTCATTGATGTCAACACTATTAGCATAAATGGATTGAAGGTTGTATATGTCCAAGACATTGAGAAAATTGTAATAAATATATTGCAGGCAGTCTATGAAGCTGAGAAGGTTAGAGTGATGGAAAGTTATGTACGTTGATGAAAAGAAGGTGTGCATTAAAGGGTTTTTTGCTGAGCCTATCTAGTATGTTGTTTGAAAGTTTTAGAGGTGTGCATCAAGAATTGTGAAAGTTATGAAGTTTTGTGTTCCTATAGTTATTCAGTTACTGTAGCAGGTGTTTCTGGAAGATGTATTTGCAATTCTGATGAATTGAGTTATTGTGTACATTCCTGATATGTTCATTGATGTTTCTAGATCATGCTCTATCAGTGTGGTACATCCACATTGATTGGTGTATTCATGATCGAATATTTTCCTTTGTGTATTCGAGTTTTTATGTTCTTGGCCAACATGATGATGGTAGCATGTTGTGGATCCTTATGGATTAATATTTTATTGTCTGGCATGTTCGAGGATGTTGATTTAGGTCCTCACTATGTTGTGACCAACATAGGTTGGTACACATTGAGATTTGTTCATGAAATTGAGGTCGATAATTGTAATTTATTCTTTATTTGTGGCCGACAGAGTTGTTGATGTAAATTCATGTAGGGGATATATAAGAATGATTATTTTATTCATTTTGAATTATGCTCAGTGAAAGAAAGAAAAATGTGTGAATAAAGATCAGATCATTTGATTTTAGAGCAGAGTGTGAAGAAGTGTTTCTATGCCTAACCAAAATTATCATCAAGCTTTTGTAGAAGCTAATTTCTTAGTTCAACCTCATCAGATGGATTTAAACTGATGGTTTTGTGCAAGGAAGTGAGCCTTCCCTTTGAGCAGTGAACTCTAGGCAGTGTGCCTGAATGCATACATGCATTTGATATTCATTCTTTCATTATACTTCTAACAGGGTATAATCTTGTGGACTAGCATCCACTGTGGCCTTTCCCCTAACAAGGTTTCCACATATAAAATCTTGGTGTTCATGTGTCTATGATGTGTTGTTGATTTATGCTTGCACTGTTATTTATCAGATCTAAGATTAAAGGTTGTTTAAGGTTGAATAAGTTTAATTTTTGTAACAACTGATTCACCCCTCCCTCCCGCTCTTAGTTGTCTATCCTTGTTTTTCCAATAATTGGTATCAAAGCTAGTTCCTCTAAAGAAGTTTAATAGCTTGAGGTGATCCGATATGACATCATAGAAGAAGGATAGTCCTATATTCGATGGTAAAAACTACTCTCTGTGGAAAGTCAGAATGGAGTGTCATTTGAAGTGCATTGGTGAGCCTTTATGGAAGATTACAAATAATTCTTACACTATTCCTTAGAATGGTCCCTCTACTGCTGATGAGATCAAAGAAGTGGAAACTAACACCAGGGCTATAGAAGCATTGCTAAGTGATTTGACAGATTCAAAGATGGCAATTGTAATAGGTCTGAAGACTGCACATGAGATCTGGAAAAAGTTGTAAACATGATATGAAGGAGATGCACTAGTGAAAGTTTCTAAGCTACAAAGTCTAAAAGGCAAGTGGGAGAACATGAAGATGAGTGAAGATGAAAAAATCTTTTCTTTCATGCAAAAGGTAAATGAATTAGTGATGGGAATTATATGTGCCAGTGGAAACTTGGAAGAAGATAAGATTGTGGCTAAAATACTTAGATTTGTGCCTACTTCTTACAAAACAAAAGCTAATGCTATTGAAGAGCTCAGGATAGTAGCAAATGTAACAAGAGACATGCTGATTGGAAAGCTTTCTGCCTTTTAGTTGAGTGAATTTGGTGAATATTCTCCTAAGATAGGGTCTACATTCAAAGCTACTATATCCAGGAAAATCCAACAAAGATATGATCCGAGAGAAAGCTTCAAGAAGACATTCAAGTATGAAGATGGAGAAAGAGAGCTAGAAGAACTGGAAGCACTGATTGTGAAAAGAGAAGCCAAAGGACAAGATAAGTAGAAAGTAAATCTTCCTATTAAATGTTTCTCTTGCAGTAAGATAGGTCATTTTGCATCAAGGTGTCCTGAAAGAGTTTCTAAGTATAAACCTGATAAGACTAGATTTCAAAATAAATGTTATTATGTTGAAGAAGGTGTTACTGATCATGAATTTGATAAAGAAACAAGAAATGAAGATGAATGGGTATTCATTTCTATCAAGGAAAATGGTCTAGTGTGCACTGAATCAGCTAGTTATTAGAATATTGGGAAAGCTCTTGTAGCCAGGATTGATGAGAAGGATGATTGGGTGATTGATAGTGGATTCTCACATCAGATGACTGGTGACAAAAGAAAATTTCTAAGCTTGGAAAAATATGATGGTGGTGTTGTAAGATTTGGAGATAACAATGCTGTTGTGATTTGTGGCAGATGCACTATTTCTCTTGGTAGTAAATGTAATACTGATGATGTCCTATATGTTGAAGGTTTGAAGCACAATTTGTTGAGTGTTGGACATATGGTTGAAAAATGTTACAATCTTTAGTTCAAATATAGTAAGTGCAAGATATTGGGAAGCTTAGTAAATGTGATTGCTTCAGGTACAAAGACAAGAGGTAATATTTTTCATTTAAATGTTGCTAGTGAATGTTGTTTTATTTCTCAATTTGATGTAATTTGGTTATGGCATAGAAGGTTGTGTCATGTAAATTTTGATAACATTGTCAAAATAATCTCCACACAAGTAGTCATAGATCTACCTAAGTTAGTGAAGCCTACTAACACTATATGCAAGGAATGTGAGATGGGAAAGCATACAAGATTTTCTTATAGGAGAAAACAACATCATTCCAATGGAGTACTGGATTTGGTACATACGGATCTATGTGGTCCATCCAGAATTAGAAGTCTACAAGAAGAAAGGTAATTTGTGTTGCTTATTGATGATTATTATAGAATGGTATGGGTTTCTTTCTTAAGAGAAAAACATGAGGCATTAGAGAAATTCAAAAGCTTCAAAGCTTTGGTGGAGAATAAGATAGGTTTGAAGATCAAATGTTTGAGATCAGACAGAGGTGGTGAATTCACTTCTCGGGAGTTCAACTCATTTTGTGAAGAACATGGAATAAAAAGTGTAAAGCACAAAATTTTTAACTCGATTCGAAATAATCATTCCTATGTTCATTGAACATTACATGTGAGATTTAGAGATAGCAAGAATAAAATGAACATCCACAAGTGTTTCAAAATGATATTAATTCAATTAAGTTGCAAGTTTGAGTTTACATACCCCTCGTAGGGTGTTACAAATCATCTATTGCAATGATACAATGTCAAATATACATCATTAAATAAATTCATGATATAGAATTTAAGTTTACAAAGGGATATCCAACTGCACAAGTACAATATATGAAGCATATCCAAATATTAGAATCCTTGAACCTCATCCGCCTTGACACCATCGGTCTTCTCGTGCTAAGGCCAAGAGTGTGGTTAAGGCACCTTTTCCACCCAACCACGAAGCAAATGACTTCCTCAGGTTTCTTCCTAACTCGAAGAAATCCCCAACCCTACATGAGGAGCCTAGCAACCTAGAACAATAAAGGAGGAGGGTACTCTCGATGCATGCCTATTTTCCTATATGCATTCCTAACTAGAAAAACATATTTCTTACAAACAGGATGTGGTAGAGACATAATACATATAATCTAGGATTTTAATCCATCTATTTCAATGGTTCATTGCTTGGCCAAGCATAAAGAAATATAAAAAGGTAGTTTATGAAAAGGATAAACTATTGTCTTTGTGTATCCACATTCGACATCCTACTCCAAAATTTTCCCATAATACAGTATAATAACTAAAGCTCAATTCCCTAAGTGTTACATACAGTTTCATACATTTCATAGGAAAAATCATGATAAAGTTGAAGTTCATGACAATTTCATACAGGTAGATCTTTCCACATTCAGTTTCACAGTTTGCGTTTTCTAATTATTTCCGATCTATCTCATTTCATTAAAAGACAGTATTTAAATTCAAATGCATGTTTTGGCTAATTTTTCTCATAATATCATTAAATCATTTCTACATTCAACTAGTTTTAGGATACTATGTTCACAACATCAAAAGGGTTTCAGCCAAGTAGCAAGAGAAATGATAAATAAGAGAATAATGGAAGCATATTTATTTAAATATTTCGAGAAAGGAATATTTGATTAAAAAAAATTTACTATTTAAATAGAGAATTTGATCCCTCTATTCATAATTTTAACATCTGTTATACTCTTATAACATTCTTACTCCCATATGTAAAGTAATTGCATTGGTTTGTTATTGAAAATTATAAACAAGAAAAAATTTATCGCTCACTAATAATTCACATTCAGCTAATCTTCTATAATCCAAACAACATTAGACTTAGACTGTTTATATTCTTATTTTCATAGTAAACTATATATATATATATATATATATATATATATATATATATATATATATATATCTACTCATATAAAAATGTATATCTAGCTATGGAATTAAACAATTACAGCCTACATCAAAAGGAAATGTTGAGGAAAAAAATATATGTCTATCCATTTTCAAAGTTATTTATATTTTAAAAGATATTGGTTGAATATTTGCTTATATATGTATATGTATATATATATGTATATTACAAATACCAGGTCAAGATGAACTATGCGTCATATAACATCTTTATTTAAAACTGAAAATAAACTGCATGTTGTGTATACACCAAAGTATATATATATATATATATATATAATTAAATTTGATATATATAAAATTTGGCACACAAAAGAAATTGAATGAGGAAAGAGCATTTCATTTAATATGCTAGGGTTGGGGAGGGCAGACCTACACAGGCCATGGCCCCCACATAGGGATGTAGCCTGTGGGGGCAATGACTCCCCATAGGTTGCAGCCTGTGGAGAGGCATTGCCTCCCCCATGGGGGTTTGCGACAATGGCGGCCACTCCCCACTCCCAAACCTTACAACAAAAATACAATAAACATTGACATATATTCGAAGCTTTGAAGTCCGATTCAATTTGGAAATTGAATATTACAAGTAAAATAAAGCATTAATATTGTCAATAAAGATATATATATATACATATATTTAATTAAATATATGTGTATATATATGTGGATATGTATATGTATTTCATTCAAATGGGTTTGGTTTTCATTTACAGATCAGAATTTTGGAAAATATGGTTGCACACATAAACCAAAATATATGATATATATTTGTAAGGTATATATATAGAAATATATGAGGTTTAATATAGCTGAAACAATGCATTTTTTGAACAACAAGCACCAAGTTTTCAATGACAAGAACAAACAAGTTTGGAGAGATTCCTTTTTAATTTGTGCATAGTAATTCTTCCACACTTCCAATCAAAATTTAAATATCATTGAATAGAATAAAAGAAAACTCGGAGTTCGCTTTTCCCAGATTTGATTGTAGAAAGCCCAGCTAGCAGATCTCCTTTGTTTATTTCTTTTTCCTGAATCCTCTTTCCAATTTTCCAATAGCTTAAATTGCAATTCTATAGACAAAGAAAACACCCCATTTTTCCCATTTTTCTAGAGCAACCCAAAGAGATTGTATAAAGAAACGGTTTCCTTCCCGTGACCACAATTCACATTTTTAAAGAATTTCCCCCATTTCCCAAGACCTAATCTTGAAATTGAATAAATTAAAAAATGAATTTACTTTCTATTTAAATTTTATCTCCAAATTAATAATTATTCTTATTTAATTTATTTTCCAACATTTTTCTAAACACAATCACCCAAAACACATGCTAGATGCATTTGTATGACTCTAACTGTTTGTGTTTGATCGAGAGCATCATTCCTGCTTTACCCTACCAAGAAGCTAATCTCCTCTCCTTAGCTAGACCCTTGGTCTTTGATGAACTACCACTCAAATACACTCAAGCAACCAACATAGGATTAGTATCCAGATAAAATCAAATCAACTTAACTCATAACATCATTATATATTAATTATGAATAACATTTTCCATTTTTGCATTATTTCCAAAATAAGACAATATTCCATTCATTGCAACTTTCCACAAAATTAAACACCACATGTATTGTCATTTAATCTACCACACACAAGCATGAAATCATGAAATAAAACCACATAAAGTAAAAGTAAGCATCACCAAAATTAGAGACGTGACAAAAAGATAGTTATCTACTCCCCGAACCCCACAACATAACAGAGTTGTTGAGAGAAATAAACAAAAAAATCTTAGATGCTTCCAGAACTATGATTTTGGAAGGTAATGTTCCTCATTTCTATTGGCGAGAAGTTATAAGCCCTGCTGTGTATACTATCAACTGGGTAAATGTCAACCAGGTAAATGTTAATGGTAATTCTTGTAAGACTTTATTTGAGCTATGGTTTGGTTATAAGCCTACTGTTAAATATTTCAAAATATTTGTGTTGGATGTTTTGGTTACATTTCTGATATGTGGTTGTCATTGATGTCAAAATTATTAGAATTGGTAATTCTAAAGGTTGTATATGTCAAGGAGATTGAGAGAATTGTAAAAATTATATTGCAGGTAGTTTGTGATGCTATGAAGATCCAAGAGGTGAAATTTTTTATACGTTGAGTTTTTGGTGTCATGCCTTAAAGGGTTTGTTGTTGGGCCTATCTAGTATGTTGTCTGAAAGTTTCAGTGGTACGCATCAAGAATTGAGAAAGTTATGAAGATTTGTGTTCCTACAATTATTCAGTTTCTGTAGCAAGTGTTTCTGGAAGATGTGATTGCAATTCTAGTGAATATGGTTGTTGCGTATGTTTCTTAGATGATCAGTAATGTTTCTAGATCATGCTCTATCAGTTTAGTACATTTGCATTGATTAGAGTGCTCGTGATTGAAGACTTTTCCTTGTGTGTTCAAGTTTTTCATGTTCTTGGCCGACATGATGGTGATAGCATTTTGCGGATCTCTATGGATTAATACTTTATTTTTTGGCATGTTCGAAGGTGTTTATTCGGGTCCTCACTATGTTGTGACAAACTTGTGTTGGTGCGCATTAAGATATATTTATTGAGGCTGATAGTTTTAATTTATTCTTTATTTGTGGTTGACAGAGTAGTTGATGTAAATCCATGTAGCAGATATATAAGAGTGGTTGTTTTCCTCATTTTTATATATGCTTGGTGTGTGTATGTGAAGTACATGTGCGAATAAAGATAAAATCATTCAAGAGAATAACAAAGTGTGAAAGAGACTGAGCAGAGTGTGGAAGAGTTTGACCAGAGTGTGTAGAAGTTTTTTTGTGCCTAATCGAAACTGTAATCAGGCTTATGAATAAGCTAATTCCTCAGTTCATGTTCATCAAATGGATTTAATCTAATTGTCTTATGTAAGGCAGTGTGCCTGAATGCATGTGCATTCCCTATTTACTCTTCATTATAATTTTAATAGGGTATAATCTTGTGGACTAAAATCCACCATGGTTTTTCCCTTAACAGGGTTTCCATGTATAAAATCTTGATGTTCATGTGTCTCTGATGTGTTATTGATTTATGCTTGCACTGTTAATTATCAGATCTGAGATTAAAGGTTGATTAATGTTGAATAAGTTTGATTTTTGTAACAACTGATTCACCCCCCTCTCAGTTGTTTATCCTTTTTTTTCCAATAATTGGTATTAGAGAAGGTTCGTCTGAAGGGAAAGCTTGACAACTTGAGGTGATGCGAGATGGAATCTTACAAGAAGGATAGTCCTAGATTCAATGGAGCAATCTAATCTCTGTGGAAAATTAGAATGGAATGTCATTTGAAGTGTATTGGTGAGACTTTTTGGAAGATTACAAAGAATGCATTTACTATTCCTCAGAATGGTCCCTCTACTACTAATGAAATCAAAGAAGTTGAAACAAATACCAGGGCTATTGAAGCATTGTTGAGTGCTTTGATAGATTCAGAAATGACAAATGTGATAGGTTTGAAGACTGCACATGAGATCTAGAAAAAGTTGGAAACATTGTATGAAGGAGATGCACTAGTGAAAGGTGCTAAGCTAAAAAGTCTAAAAGGTAAGTGGGAGGACATGAAGATGAGTGAATATGAGAACATCCTCTCTTTCTCTCAAAAGATAAATGAACTGGTGGAGTCTTGGATGAAGAAGAGATTGTGGCTAAAATACTTAGATCTGTGCCCCCTTCCTAAAAAAAAAAAGCTCATGTTATTGATGAAGTCAAGACAGTGAAAAATGTGACAAGAGACATGCTGATTGAAAAAAATGCTGCATTTGAGTTAAGTGAATTTGGTGAATCTACTCTTGAGACTGAATCTGTATTCAAGGCTATTCTATCTGGGAAAAGCAAGAAGAGATATGATCTGAGAGAGAGTTCCAAGAAGACATTCAAGTATGAAGAAGAAATGAAACTAATTGAAGATGAAGAAAGAGAACTAGAAGAACTTAAAGCATTGATTGTGAAAAGAGAAGCTAGAGGAAAAGGTAAGTACAAGGGAAAGCTACCTATTGAATGTTTTTCTTGTAGTAAAATAGGTCATTTTGCATCAAGGTGTCCTGAAAGAGTCTCTAAGTATAAACCTGATAAGACTAGATTTCAAATGAAATGCTATTATGCTGAAGAAGTTGCTACTGATGATCAATTTGATAAAGAAACTAGAAATGAAGATGAATGGGTATTCATTGCTATCAAAGAAAATGGTTACGTGTCCACTGAATCTACTAGTAATGTGAATGTTGAGAAAGCTCTTGTAGAAAAGATTGAACAAGAGGATGAGTGGCTAATTGACAACGGATGCTCACATCATATGACTGGTGATAAAAGAAAGTTTGTAAGCTTGGAAAACTATGATGGTGATGTAATATTTGGAGACAACACTTCTAGTGTGATTTGTGGCAAAGGCACTATTTATTTTGGTGGTAAGCACAATACTGATGATGTTCTCTATGTAGAAGGTTTAAAGAATAACTTGTTGAGTGTTAGACAGATGGTAGACAAGGGTTACAATCTTCATTTCAAGGATGGTAAGTGTAGAATAAGGGGAATTTATGGAAATATCATTGCTTCAGGTACAAAGACAAGAGGTAATATTTTTCACTTGAGTGCTGCTAGTGAAAATTGTTTAATTGTTCAAGTTGATGTAAGCTAGTTATGGCATAGGAGGTTGTTTCATGTGAACTTTGATAACATTGTCAAGATAAGCTCTACTCAAGAAGACAAAGATCTTCCTAAGTTAGTAAAGCCTACTAACACTATGAATGCCAAATGGAAAAGAAGACTAGAAATTCCTTCCAAATAAAATAGTATAACTCTAATGGAGTACTGGACTTGATACATACTAACTTATGTGGTCCATCCAGAATCAAAAGTCTCCAAGGTGAAAGGTACTTTATGTTGCTTATTGATGATTACTCTAGAATGATATGGGTTGCTTTCTTAAGAGAAAAACATGAAGCATTATCAAAGTTCAAAATCTTCAAAGCTATGGCAAAAAATGAGACAGGTCAAAAGATCAAATGCCTAAGGTTAGACAAAGGTGGTGAATTCACTTCCTAGGAATTTAATTCTTTCTATGAAGATAATGGAATCCAAAGACAACTATCTACTCCCAGGACCCCTCAATAGAATGGAGTTGTTGAAAGAAAGAACAAAAACGTTCTAGACACTACTAGAACCATGATGTTGGAACAAAATGTTCCTCATTTCTATTGGAGAGAAGTTGTAAGCATCGCTGTGTATACCATTAACCGGGTTAATGTCAACAATAATTCTAGTAAGACCCCTTTTGAGCTATGGTTTGGTTACAAGCCTACTGTCAAATATTTCAAAAAAATTGGAAGCAAATGCTACATCAAGAGAGATGATGATATAGGAAAATTTGATACTAGAAGTGATGAAGGAATCTTTTTAGGTTACTCTACTAAGAGCAAAGCTTACCGGTGCTTTAATAAAAGGTTGAAGAAAATGGTTGAAAGTGCAAATGTCAAATTTGATGAAGATATTGATACACCATCTAGATGTAGTGGATATGATTCAAATGATCAACATGATAGTACTAACAATGGAAATAATGTTCATACACATAATCAAATTCAAATTCTTCTGGTGAACCAAGGGAATCAAGAAACATAAACTAGCAGAAGTGCAGAAGAAAGAACACAAGAACAAGAAATCAAAGAAAATCCTAAGACTCCCAAGTATGTAAGGTGAAATCATTTTGATAGTTAGATCATAGGAGATAAGAGAAAAGGTGTGCAAACTAGAAGAGGAATTTTAGAAGAGTATTTTCTAATTTCCAAAACTGAGCCTAGCAATATCAATGAAGCGTGCAAAGATGAATATTGGATGGAAGCCATGAAAGAAGAACTAATGCAGATAGAGAAAAATGATACATGGGATCTTGTTCCTAGACCTCAAAACAAAAATGTGATTGGAACCAAATGGGTGTTTTGAAATAATTTGAATGAAAATGGTGAAGTGGTAAAAAAAAAAGCAAGACTGGTTTGCAAAGGGTACTCACAGATGGAGGGTATTGATTTTGAAGAAATTTTTTCCTCTATTGCTAGAATTGAAGTTGTGAGATTATTTATTTCTTATGTTACTTTCAAGAATTACAAATTCTATCAGATGGATGTAAAGTTAGCTTTTCTAAATGGTGAGCTAGAAGAGGAAGTCTATGTTGAGAAACTAGATGGATTTCAACTGACTGACAAAGAAAACATGGTATGTCAATTGAGGAAAGCTCTATATGGAATTAAGAAATCTCCTAGAGCCTGGTATGCTAGATTGGATAAATAATTGTTGAAGCTTGGATTCAATAAAGGTATTGTTGATAGCAAACTATATTTCAAGTTGGATCAGAATAAAGAGTTGATCATTGAAGTATTTGTTAATGACATTATTTTTGAAGGTGATGATGATTTATGTATGAATTTTTCTAATGAAATAAAAAGTGAGTTTGAAATGTCAATTATTGGAGAACTGAAATTCTTCTTAGGATTACAAATCACTCAGTTAGATGATGGGATTTTTATATCTCAGTCTAGGTATGTGAAAGAGTTACTGAAATTTTTTGGTATGGAAGAGTCAAAGCTAGTTGGTACACCTATGGTAACCAAATGAAAACTTACACAAAATTTTGATTCTCCTAAAGAAAATCAAACAAGATAAAGGTCAATGATTGGTGGATTACTCTACTTGACTCAGACTAGGCCAGATATAATGAATGTTTTATGCATGGTTGCTAGATATCAAGCTAATCCTAAAGAGTCTCTTGTGACTGCTGTGAAAAGAATCTTTAGATACCTGAAAGGGACAGTTGATCTTGCTCTTTGGTATCCTAAGGATGATGATCTTATCTTGAGTTCTTTCATTGATGTTGATTGGGTAGAAGATGTGAATGACAAGAATAGTACTAGTGGTGGTGCATTCTTCTTAGGGAATAAGTTGGTATATTGGATAAGCAATAAACATAATTTTGTTTCATTATCTACTGCTGAGGCATAATATATTGCTGCTGAAAACAGTTGTACTCAACTATTATGGATGAAGCATATGGTGAGAGATGTTAGAATTGAGTATGAAGAACCCATCATCATATTTTGTGATAATTCAAGTGCCATAAAAATTTCTAAGAATCTAGTGTTGCATTCAAAGACAAAGCATATATCCATCAAATATCACTTCTTGAGAGATAAAGTAAGTGACAAAGAAATTAGACTGGAGTATGTACCTACAAAGGAGAAAATTACAGACATCTTTACTAAGCCATTGCATAAGGATACTTTTGAGTACCTTAGAAGAAAGTTAGGGGTGATTTCCCCTCCTGGTCAAAAGTAAGTGATGCAGGTATTTGCATCAGTCTGTGAGCTCATAACCATATCTTATTATGGATTGATGTTGTGGTGGTTGCTACTCATGGGAAGTATTTAGATCGACTACATATGAGGATCAAAGCATGTGTATCTTTTCCATTTATGTCAAAGGGGGAGAAGAACAATGTGAAAAAATCTTGAAGTAAGGTGGAGAAGAGTCAAGAAAGGGAGAGAAGTTTATGAACAACTAGTTGTATTGATGGTATTATTTTTCACATCAATGCCAAAGGGGGAGATTTTTGGATGTTGTGGTTGCATTGCTGATATGTGGTTGTCATTGATGTCAACACTATTAGCATTGGTAATTCTAAAAGATGTATATGTCAAGGAGATTGAGAAAATTGTAAAAAATATATTGCAGGCAGTTTGTGATGCTGTGAAGATCCAAGTGGTGAAATTTTTTGTACATTGAGTTTCTAGTGTCATGCATTAAAGGGTTTTTTTTTGAGCCTATCTATTATGTTGTCCAAAATTTTCAGTGGTACACATCATGAATTGAGAAAGTTATGAAGATCTATGTTCCTATAGTTATTCAATTTCTATAGCAAGTGTTTCTAGAAGACGTGATTACAATTCTGGTGAATTTGGTTGTTGCGTATGTTTTTGAGATGATCAGTAATGTTTCTAGATTGTGCTCTATCAGTTCAATATGTCTACATTGATCAGAGTGCTTGTGATTGAAGATTTTTCCTTGTGTGTTCAGGTTTTTCACGTTCTTGCTCGACATGATGGTGATAGCATGTTGTGGATCTCTATGGATTAATACTTTATTGTTTGGCATGTTTGAAGGTGTTTATTTGGGTCCTCACTATGTTGTGACCAAATTGTGTTGGTGCACATTAAGATTTATTTATTGAGGCTAATAGTTGTAATTTATTATTTATTTGTGGTTGACAGAGTAGTTGATGTAAATCCATGTAGCGGATATATAAGAGTGGTTTTTTTCCTCATTTTGATGTATGCTCGGTGTGTGTATGTGAAGTACATGTGTGAATAAAGATCAAATCATTCAGGAGAAAACAGAGTGTGAAAGAGATTGAGCAGAGTGTGGAAGAGTTTGACCAGAGTGTGTAGAAGTTTTTTTGTGCCTAACCAAAACTGTAATCAGGCTTGTGAAGAAGCTAATTCCTCAGTTCATGTTCATCAGATGTATTTAATCTAATTGTCTTATGTAAGTCAGTGAGCCTTCCTATGAGCAGCAAACTCTAGGCAGTGTTCCTAAATGCATGTGCATTCCCTATTTACTCTTCATTATACTTTTAATAGGGTATAATCTTGTGGAATAACATCCACCGTGGATTTTCCCCTAACAAGGTTTCCACATATAAAATCTTGGTGTTCATGTGTCTCTGATGTGTTATTGATTTATTCTTGCATTGTTAATTATCAGATCTGAGATTAAAGGTTGATTAATGTTGAATAAGCTTGATTTTGGTAACAACTGATTCACCCCCCCCTCTCAGTTGTATATCCTTATTTTTCAAACACTTTTGAAGTAGATGTTATATTAAGAGAGATGAATATATTGGCAAGTTTGATGCTATAAGTGATGAAGGAATATTTCTGGGTTACTCTACTAAGAAAAAAGCCTACCGGTGTTACAATAAAATATTGAAGAAAATGGTTGAAAGTGAAAATGTCAGACTTGATGAGGACATTATCATATCATCCAAGTATTGTGGATATGATTCAAATGACCAAAAGGATAGTACTGAGAATGGAAAGAATGGATAGACACGTAATCAAATTCAAAGTGTTCTGGTGGATCAAGAAAATCATGAAGGAGAAGATAGTGGAAATGCAGAAGAAAGAATAGAAGAACCCAAAATTTAAAGGTATGTAAAGCGAAATCATTCTGAAATTTAGATCATAGGAGACAATAACAAAGGTATGAAAACTAGAAGAAGAATTATAGAAGAATATTTTCTGATATTCAAGATTGAGCCTAGCAATATCAATGAAGCATGTAAAGATGAATATTGGATGGAAGCAATGAAGGAAGAACTGATGCAGATAGAGAAAAATGATACTTGGATTCTTGTTCCTAGATGTCAAGAAAAAAATGTGATTGGAACCAAATGGGTCTTTTAGAATAAGCTTAATGAACAAGGTGAAGTGATAAGAAACAAAGCAAGACTGGTATGTAAAGGATAGTCACAGATGGAAGGTATTGATTTTGAAGAAACGTTTGCCCCTGTTGCTAGAATTGAAGTTGTAAAGTTATTTATTGCTTATGATACTTTCAAGAATTACAAATTCTATCAAATGGATGTGAAGTCAAAATTTTTGAATGGTGAATTAGAAGAAGAAGTCTATGTTGAGCAACTGGATGGATTTCAACTGACTGATGAAAAATACATGGTTTTTCGATTAAAGAAAGCACTATATGGACTCAAACAAGCCCCTAGATCATGGTATGCTAGATTAGATAAATACTTGTTGAAACTGGGATTCAATAAAGGTATTGCTGACAACAATCTGCATTTAAGGCTAGATCAAGATAAAGAATTGATAATTGAAGTCTTTGTTGATGACATTATTTTTTAAGGTGACGATGACTTATGTATGAAGGTTGCTGATGAAATGAAAAGTGAATTTGAAATGTCAATGATAGGAGAACTGAAATTATTTTTAGGATTGCAAATTACTTAGTTAGATGATGAAATCTTTATTTCTCAGTCCAAATATGTTAGAGAATTACTAAAAATGTTTGGCAAGACTCAAAGCCAGTTGGTACACCCATGATAATCAGATGCAAGCTAACAAAAAATGTTGATTCTCCTAAGGCTAATCAAACAAGATATAGGTCAATGATTGGTGGATTGTTGTATTAACTCAAACTAGACTAGACATTATGAATGTTGTGTGAATGGTTGCTAGATATCAAGCTGATCCAAAGGAATCACATGTGACTGCAATAAAGAGAATTTTCAAATACTTAAAAGGAACAGTTGATTTTGGTCTTTGGTATCCTAAGGATGATGATCTTACTCTGGATGCTTTTATAGATGTAGATTGGGCAGGAGATGTGGATGATAGGAAAATCACAAGTGGTGATGCATTCTTCCTAGGGAAGAAGTTGGTGTCTCAGCTAAGTAAAAAGAAAAACTCCATTTACTTACCTACTACTGAGGCAGAATATATTGCTATTGCAAATAACTGTACTCAAGTATTTTGGATGAAGTAGATGCTGAGAGATATCAGAGTTGAGTATGATGAGCCTATTGCTATATTTTATGACAATTCAAGTGCCATAAATGTTTCTAAGAATCTAGTACTCACTCAAAGACAAAAAATATATCTATCAAGTATCACTTCTTGAGAGACAAAGTGAGTGATAAAGAGGTCAAATTGGAATATGTGCTCACAAAGGAACAAATTGCAGATATCTTTTCTAAAACATTGCTTAAGGATACTTTTGAGTATCTTAGAGGTAAGCTAGGGGTGATTTCCCTTGCTAATCTGAACTAAGATGCAATTCTTTGCATCAATCTATATACCTACAATCAGATCTTGTTTCAAATTAATGTTATGGTGGCTGCTACTTAGGGAGATTAGTTAGATGATTCATATGATATGTGGTTAAGAGCTTGTGTACCTTTTCCATTGATTTCAAAGGGGGAGAAGAGTAATGTGAAAAATATTTTTAGAAGAAAGGGGGAGAAGTGCAATAAGTACTAAGAAGGTGGAAGAGCAATGTAAGGAAAAGAAGAATGGGTTGAGAAGAGTTAGTTGAAATGATGGTATTTTTTTCTTTCACATCATGTGTTGCCATCAATGCCAAAGGGGGAGGATTTTGGATATTTTGGTTGTGTTGCTGATATGTGGTTGTCATTGATGTCAACACTATTAGCATAAATGGATTGAAGGTTTTATACGCCGAAGATATTGAGAAAATTGTAATAAATATATTGCAGGCAATCTGTGAAGCTGAGAAGGTGAGAGTGATGGAAAGTTATGTGTGTTGATGGTCAAAAGGCATACATTAAAGGGTTTGATGTTAATCCTATCTAGTATGTTTTCTAAAATTTTCAGAGGTGTGCATCAAGAATTGAGAAAGTTATGAAGTTCTATGTTCCTATAGTTATTCAGTTACTATAGCAGGTGTTTTTGGAAGATGCAATTGCAATTCTGATGAATTGAGTTGTTACGTACATTCCTAAGATGTTTAGTGATATTTATAGATTGTTCTCTATCAATGTGGTATGTCCATGTTGATTAGTGTGTTCATGATCAAATATTTTCCTTTGTGTATTCGAGTTTTCATGTTCTTGACTGACATGATGATGGTAGTGTGTTGCGGCTCCTTATGGATTAATATTTTATTGTTTGGTGTGTTTGAGGATGTTGATTTAGGTCCTCACTATGTTGTGACCTAATTAGGTTGGTGTTCATTGAGATTTGTTCATGAAACTGAGGCTGACAGTTGTAATTTATTCTTTATTTGTGGTTGACAAAGTTGTTTATGTAAATTCATGTAGCGAATATATAAGAACTATTGTTTTCTTAGTTTTGAAGTATGCTCGGTGAATGTAAGAGAAATGTGAAAATAAATATTAGATCATTTGATTTTAGAGAAAAGTGTGAAGAAGATTGAGAAAAGTGTGAAGAGGTGTTTTTGTGCCTAATCGGAATTGTTATCAAGCTTTTGTAGAAACTAATTTCTCAGTTCAACCTCATCAGATGGATTTAATCTGATTGTTTTATGTAAGGGAGTGAGCCTTCCCTTTGAGCATTGAGCTCTAGGTAGTCTGCCTAAATGCATGTGCATTCCCTATTCATTCTTTCATTATACTTCTAATAGGGTATAATCTTGTGGACTAACATCCACTGTGATTTTTCCCCTAATAGGGTTTCCACATATAAAATCTTGGTGTTCATGTGTCTCTGATGTGTTGTTGATTTATTCTTGCACTGTTAATTATCAGATCTGAGATTAAAGTTTGTTTAAGGTTAAATAAGTTTAATTTTTGTAACAATTGATTCAACCCCCCCTCTTAGTTTTCTATCCTTGTTTTTCCAACATTAATTGCACTTGTATTATTATAGAAGATAGAAATCAGATCATCATATATTACTCTGATATCTTTCAATGTCTATTTCATCAACAACACTTTTAAACAAAAATATGTTGCAACAATATACTCAACTTCAATAGTAGATAAGGAAATTAGATCTTGTTTTTTAATCATCCAAGCCACCAATTTGTAACCCGAAAAGAATGTACCACCACTTGTATTGTTTTTGTCATGTCTACACAACCTTCCCAATCTACATTTATATAAGCACTTAGTCTAAAATCAATATCTCTTGGATACCACAGTCCATAATATGAAGTTCCAATCAAATATCTAAATATCCTCTTAATAGTAGAAAAATGTGTTTCTTTAGGGTCTTCTTGAAATCTAGACATAAGACAAACTGCATGCATAATATTTGGTCTAGGAGTAGTCAAATACATAATCCTCCAATCATAGATATGTACTTGCTCTGATCAGCCTTAAGTGAATCATCATCTTTACTCAATTTGCAACCAGTCACCATAAGAGTGCATATTGGTTTGGAGCCATCCATCCCAAACTTCTTCAACATTTTTTTCAAAAAAAATATCAAGAAAATAAAAATTCCTTTTTTTGTTTTATTAATTTGCAGTCCAAGAAAGAAAATCATCTCACCAAACATAGACATCGCAAAATCCATTTGCATTTATTCAACAAAAATTTTGAACATTGTGTCATTTCCTCCAAAGATAATGTCATCAACATATACAACCACTATCAATATCTTGTCATTTTCAATTTTAAAATACAAATTACTATCTATCTTACCTTTGTTGAAACCTTGATGAATTAGATATCTATCTAACCTTGCATACCAAGCTCTAGGATATTGCTTCAATCCAAATAAATTCCTCTTCAATTTGCAAACCATATCCGATTGATCTGACAACTGAAATCCTTTTGGTTGTTCCATGTATACGTCTTCCTCTTACTCACCATTCAAGAATGCAAACTTAACATCCATCTAATAGACCTTGAAATATTTATGAGCAACAAATGCTAAAAACATTCTGATAGCTTCCATTCTTTCCAATAGAGAAAAAGTCTCTTGAAAATCTATACCTTTTACTTTTGATTAGCCCTTACACACAAGTCTTTCTTTATTTCTAACTACATCTCCATTCTCATTCAACTTGTTCTTGAATACCCACTTTGATCCAATTATATTTTTATTTGTTGGTCTAGGGATCAATTCCCAAATTTGATTCTTCTCAATCTACATAAGTTCTTCTTCCATAGCTTTCATCCAATTTTCATATTTACATGATTCACTTATGGTCTTCAGTTCAACCTTAGAAAGTAAACACAAATTTATCTCAGTAGTAGCAACAACTATGCTTGTTGTTAGTACTCCTTTCCTCTTATCTCCAATTAGTTGATCTTCTGAATGATTCTTTTGCACATATTTATGTGTCTTCGGGGACACCATCAGAGCTTCTTCTTCTTAATTTTGTTTTTCCTATTCTTCCATAACTTATTCAACTTCTAATATACAATCAGGTTCATCAGATGCATATCCATCAACTTCAATTGAATTCTTTACTACTTCATCAACCTTGACATTTTTGCTTTCTACAATCTTTCTTAGTCTTTTATTGAAACATTTGTAAGCTTTTCTTCTAGTAGAATATCCAAGGAAGATAAATTAATCACATCTAGCATCAAATTTCCCTAAATTCTTTGTTGTAGTTGATAAAGAACAACCCACAAAACCTAATGAACATCTGCAAGAAAATAACCTGTCATACCAAGAGGAAATACTGTAGCACAAAGGAGGTTCTCTAATAAGCCTTAAGAAAAAATATGCATAATAGAATGAATAATTACAATAAGATCAATCCTTAAGAAAGGAGATCAAACCCTAAATGGAAACCGTGGTGTGCACACTTAATAATTAATTATTAATGTGCCTAAGTTTAGCTTAAGTAAAACTAAAGTGATAAGTGACTTAATTAATTAATCAATATGATTAAATTAATTAAGTGAAATAACTTATTACTCTAACACCCCCCCTTAAGATGAACTTAGGGAGTAGATAAAATAGTAAAGAAAAGATGCATGAAAAAAACGATGGGTCCCGACAACAAGGCATGATCAGGTACCAAAGTACAATAAAATCTCTGTAAAGTGGAGAAAAGGGAGAAAACCTCATGGGAATAAAAATCCCCTCCAAAAGAGAGAAAATAAAGGAATGTGATGCACTAATGAAAGAAGGATAGGAGGTGGATTACATGATACCCCCCATAGACAGCTTCTAGCATATAAGTACATATATAATGGTCTCCATACAAGAGATAGAAAGAGACAAGAAGGCCTCCCCACAATGAAGAAACTCATGTTGCAATGGTAGATGCCTAATGTAGAATACAATAAGATATTCTAAAGCAGAAAATGATATTCCTTCCCTTGGGAAGAAATGGATCCAAATGATGATGTCGAAGAAACCCTGTGAAGAGTGATGAACCAATTTATCTCAAGATGTGTGCCATGATAGGATGCTAAAGAATGTCTATGTCTGAACTGAAACACATGATGCCAAATCCAAACTAATGTGGAGAATCTTGAAATGAAACCTTTGAATGCATGGATAATGGTGGGCATGCAGTGATAACCTAATTGTCAAGGTAGAGGAGATGTATGTCCTTAAAATAATCCTCAAGATCTGCAGTGTGAGACTCAACAAACAAGAATGTGTCTGCAAGATAAGAATCTCATGACATAGCAGATAATGAATGACCAAGATGGTCATGATGTTGAGTTGAATCCATAGGGGCCAATGTGGTGATACTGATGTCATCAAGAACAACAAATGATACATGAGTAATCTCAGTCTGAAGAGTAGGAACTATGAGACAAGCCTCTGATCCATCAGAACATGCAAGAATGTCTAAATACTCAAGCTCCTTTAAAGTATCATGATCAAAGGGTATATTCTCTCTCCAAGAAATGGATAAGAGACTATCTAAAGCAAGATCCTTTGGGAATGGAGAGAGATTGGGGTATCCATAGATCTCCCAAAGACGTGTCCAAAGTGGATGGGGAAAATCAATGTTAGAAACCAAGATCAGACATGCAAACCAAAAAAAAAACTCCACAAGAGAACAACAGAAAAAGAAAAGCAATTTTCATTAAGATGTGAAAATGAATTGTATTCAAGAATTAAGAAATTAAAAAATATGAATTACTTTATAAAAGGAAAGTATGCAAAACCATAAAGGTAAAACCTAATGTTGACCTAAAATTAGCTCAACTAAATAAAGCTTACTTATTAATTAAGTAAACTAACTATTACCTAAGTAAAATTAATAAAGTGTAATTAAATAATTATTTACAACAACACCCCCCCTTAAGTGCAACTTATGGAGACTAAAAGGCATGCACCTTGTTAGCTCTAAAAAATGCAGGTTTGAACCACGAAAGGTTGCCAAGCTTTCACAAAATTTTAGGGTAATAGAACAAGGTTTGAAACAATTAAACCTTCTACTCTTTAGGTCCTGCTAGACCTAGGCAGGTGTACCTAACTGAATTGAGTAGACTCGACTTTTGATCCTTTCCTATTGCCTTAATTTGTCCACAACAGCAAATTGAAATGAACAAAATAAATCAAATTTGGTATAAATAGTATATTAATATTCAAAACTAAACCCTAATATGCTTAGTTAACAAATGTAAAATGTGAATGAAACTAGAGAATAAAAAAATGAAAAGACCAGTGCTTTATAGGGTTCACAGAGTCAAGAGAAATCTGAAACAAGTTTATTTGTTCTGGCAGACATTCAAGTTATTTAGCATTTTATTTGGTTTATAGCTTGTATAAACATGCAGGATTGTGATTATTGAGTTCTTCTTAATAATCCAATTGACATTCCCTAATTACTATGATCAATTTAGAGAATTTGATCTTTACTAGAAAGAAACAATTAATTGACCATACAGATGCAGCAAATGTGCATTGACGAACTACGTATAAACTTGTATACACCAATTCGAATAACTAGAAAACACCATTATGGAGACAACTTCAATAATATCTTTCAAAAAACATCATAAACAACTGATACCAGAAAATACTGCACCATTGTATTAGATTTTTATTGATATCTCCATGATTTTACATATGCAACCCGTCTCATCTTTGCCCCAAAAATCTGTATATTTTGCTATTTCCTCTCTATTCTCTATCTAATTCTACTTTGCTCTTCTACATTGCTTTCAAAATGGACATTTATACATTGACAATATGAAAGGACACGTCCTTTCGGAAATAGGAAAAAACAAAATATAGAGAATAATTAAGCTCTAGTTAACCATAAGTGAGTCTTAGCAAGGTGGTCCAAATAATCCCGGTGCTCATGTGTATCCGCATATTCAACAACATTCCAGATCATGATGTCCATCCTGACCATTTCCTCATTTTGCTCACTCACTTCCTCTAATGTTGTATCCTCTTCAGAAGTTGTCTTCATGATTCCATTCAATATTGTGTCACATTCATTCTTCCATCTGGTGGCATCTTTCAATTCCCCTTCATTATCAAAAAATATGATCACAATTTTCTTAGCGGCTTTCATTAATCCCTTTTCATCTCCCTACAATTCCTCATAGAATTTTCAATGGCAATTGATAATATGATTTGTAGCTTCAAGTGCAGTACTGTTAGCCTCATCACTCTGGGCCAATTCATGAATCTTCTCCATTATTCGTCCATCCATCCTTTCATACTCCTTCAATGTAGTCAGAGTACTAGAATATTTTCCCCACAATTTATTCAACCAAGATGTCAAAGTGTCTTGCCTCCTCTCAACAATTGCTAAAATGGCATCATACTTTCCCTGAGTATAAGCACTTGACCCTTTCCAATGATCTTTTTCTTGAGAGCTTTCTCCTTGAGTGATCGTTTTAGCTGGATCTATTAAAAAAACCCACCAAGTCTTTCAATCTATCATTTTCTCTCAACATTCTCTCATTATTTGCTTTATACATTTCTCTTTCTTTTATTAGTGTCTGGATCTATGCTTTATTCAATTTTGCAATATTTATCCCAATCTCTGCAGTAACCACAAGATCAACCTCTCCAACTTTTAAGGTCGTAACATGGCCAAATGCCTTCTCTATATTAATTACCACACATTTAGCTTTACAATGTGCAATGAACCTTGCCTAAGGTTACTTATTAAAAAAAATGAAAAAGGGTAGGGAAGAGAAAAGGTTCCTGGATCTGAAACTACAAATGAACAGTGATCATGGAGGCTGCTATAGTAGACAAACTCCCTAAATTGGGTTTTGCTTGGCCAAGAGGATCCTACAGTTACACAAAACTAGTGCAATCTTCTAAGGACTGCAGATTTTCAATTTGCATACACACATCATGAACATGCAAGTGAACTAGGTTGCATCAATCAAATAAAGAAGCCTAGGCTAACTTTACATAGCAGCTTGTCATCAACAAGTGCCAAAAGTATGGGCTGAAAGCTCATCAAATACTGTAACAACAATCACCATTACCACTTCCATTCAAGAAAATACAACTAAAACTAACTTGGAAGGTAGAACCATGCACACATAATGAAAAAAATCAAAAGGTAACACCCATAGATCATGCAATGCTACTTTCTATTGCTGCAGAATGTTTTTACAACAGCTCTCCCACACTTACAAATGAGGGGAAGACCCTTATTTATAGTTTACCAAAGCCCAAATGAATGGCTATGATTGAGTTACATTATGTGGCCCAGATTCAATTACATTAGGGCTTCACCTACCCCATAATATTTAGAAATTTAAAATACATCTTTGTCTTTTCCCTATTCTATCCTGTAGTGGCCAGTCACTATAGCAATTTTGTCTTCTAGTTGATTTCCCTTTTACTGTAGCTGAAACTGCTTGAAAGTTGCCTTCTTCTTGATGGAATTGTAGCATTCCTCATTGGATCAAATGGTTCTGTTGACGAACCCATGGTAGGCTTCTTGAAACCGGGAATGAAAGGCCAAAATGTTGTCTTAGGAATGTAGTTTTGAAAACGGTCGACAAACCACGAAACTTCAGATGGTATTTCTCAGCTACAAATTTGGAATTTGAAAGGTCAGGGGAGGATAAGACCCCATTTTAGCATTTGGTTCAAAGTCCATTTTTATTTGGAGGTGCGCTTGTACGTTCCGAAAACATGAGCCTGGAATGTTGTTCTGGAAATGCTGTTTTGAAATGGCCGATGGAGCACGGAACTCCGGATGGTATTTCCCGGCTAAAAATTTGGAATTTGAAAGGTTAGGGGAGGATAAGACCCCATTTTAGCATCTGGGTCAAAGTCCATTTTTGATTTGGAGGTGCGCTTGTACGTTCCAGAAACATGAGCCCAGAATGCTGTTCTGGAAATGTTGTTTCAAAACGGCCGATAGAGCACGAAACTCCGGATGGTATTTCCTGGCTGCAAATTTGGAATTTGAAAGGTTAGGGGAGGATAAGACCCCATTTTAGCATCTAGATCGAAGTCCATTTCTGATTTGGAGGTGCGCTTGTACATTCTGGAAACATGAGCCCAGAATGTTGTTTTGGAAATGTTGTTTCAAAACAGCCGACAGAGCACGAAACTCCGGATGGTACTTCCTGGCTGCAAATTTGAAATTTGAAAGGTCAGAGGAGGATAAGACCCCATTTTAACATCTGGGTTGAAGTCCGTTTTTGATTTGGAGGTGCGCTTGTACGTTCCGGAAACATGAGTCAGAATGTTGTTTTGGAAATGTTGTTTCAAAACGGCCGACAGAGCACGGAACTTTGGATGGTATTTACCGACTACAAATTTGGAATTTGAAAGGTCAAGGGAGGATAATACCCCATTTTAGCATCTATTTCAAAGTCCATTTTTGATTTGGAGGTGCGCTGCTACGTTTCGGAAACATGAGCCCAGAATGCCGCTGTAGGAACGTTGTTTTGAAACAGCCGACAGAGCATGAAACTCTGGATGGTATCTCCTGGCTACAATTTTAGAATTTGAAAGTTCCAAGGAGGATAAGACCCAATTTTAGCATCTGGGTTGAAGTCCATTTTTGATTTGGAGGTCCACTTGTACGTTCCAGAAACATGATCCCAGAATGCCGTTGTAAGAATGTTGTTTTGAAACGGTCGACGAAGCACAGAACTCCGGATGGTATCTCCCAGCTACAATTTTGGAATTTGAAAGTTCCAAGGAGGATAAGACCCCATTTTAGCATCTAGGTCAAAGTCCATTTTTGATTTGGAGGTGCGTTGGTACATTTCGGAAACATGAGCCCGGAATGCCGCTGTAGGAATGTTGTTTTGAAACGACCGACGGAGCATGGAACTCCGGATGGTATTTCCTGGCTGCAATTTTGGAATTTGAAAGTTCCAAGGAGGATAAGACCCCATTTTAGCATTTGGGTCAAAGTCCATTTTTGATTTGGAGGTGCACTTGTACGTTTTGAAAACATGAGCCTGGAATGTTGTTGTAGGAATGTTATTTTGAAACGGCTGACAGAGCACGGAACTCCGGATAGTATTTCCTGGCTGCAATTTTGGAATTTTCAAAACTTCTTGAAACTTAATAAAACCTTGTCAGTTCACTTAGGCACCACAAAAACATCCAAAATCCATAGGAAATCTATCCCCAAAGTCAAAGAATGAAGGAAAAAGTGAATAATCGGCTGGCTGAGAAATCCAAGACTTAGCAATTTTATTTTAGGGGAAAAATATGGTGAGCCAAAAATGAGACTTTGAAGGGAATTTTGACCAAATAGGACACCAAAATTAGGGGCACACAACACGAGGCAGGAGCAAAGAAGCCTGTCGGGAGCAAAAAAAGAGGGTCCTTGCCTACGGCGGGGCGTGTGGGAAAAAATATGCACAAAAGTTCTTAGCCGACATGATGATGGTAGCGTGTTGTAGATCCTTATGGATTAATCTTGTATTGTTTGGCATGTTTGAGGATGTTGATTTAGGTCCTCACTATGTTGTGACCAACTTAGGTTGGTGCGCATTAAGTTTTTTTGATGAAATTGGGCTGACAGTTATAATTTATTCTTTATTTGTGGTCGACAGAGTTGTTGATGTAAATTCATGTAGCAGATATATAAGAGAAATTGTTTCCTCATTTTGGATTGTGTGAAAGTGTGTGAGCATGAAGTGTGTATGCGACATGTGCAAATAAAGATCAGATCATTCGAATTCAGAGTAGAGTGTGAAGAATATTGAGCGAAGTGTGAAGAAGTGTTTTTGTGCCTAACCAAAATAGTCATCAAGCTTTTTTAGAAGCTAATTTCTTAGTTCAACCTCATCATATGGATTTAATTTGATTGTTCTGTGTAAGGAAGTGAGCCTTCCCTTCGAGCAGTGAGCTCCAGGAAGTGTGCCTAAATGCATTTGCATTCCCTATTCATTTTTTCATTATACTTCTAACAGGGTATAATCTTGTGGACTAACATCCACCGTGGTTTTTCACCTTACAGGGTTTCCACGTATAAAATATTGGTGTTCATGTGTCTCTGATGTGTTTTTGATTTATTCTTTCACTGTTAATTATCATATCTAAGATTAAAGGTTGATTAAGGTTGAATAAGTTTAAATTTTGTAACAACTGATTCACCCCCCCTCTCATTTATCTATCCTTGTTTTACCAACAAAATTATATTTTAAAATTTAAGAATAACTAAATTAGTAGAATTTTGATATGATGAAATTTCAAGGTTGGAATGTTTATGAGACATGCTCCATTCCTACAGACCCTTATTCATTCTCAACATTGATTCCACAGGTATGCAACTAGCATTAAAGATATTGTTATTGCATTTGAATAGTTGAATTCTATATTTGAATGTTTATCTCATAACATGCTTTGGATTTCAAATAGTTTCCTGGTGGACCTTCGACCTCCACACTCATAATTCATTTCCTCAAACAACTTACACTCAGGTAGCCTTTATTCATTAATGGTGTTGTAAAACAATGTTAGCTAGTTTTCATAATTTTGCATATACAAATCTAAAATATTGTTGAGAAACACAAACATTGCATTTGTATTCCTTGATCGTGTCACACTATCTTCTCCTAATTCACTTTTTGTTCCTTTATTCCTTTCTAATCCCATCCCATTAACATTTAATAGTTTACCCTATTTTCCATGATCCCCTCCTAGCCCATCCCACTAATATATTCTAGTCCATGCTATGTGTCATTATTCCCTTCTACTCCCATCTTATTTACCCATTATTATTTCACCCTAGATTTTCCATGATCCCCTATGTTCCTTTATCCATATTTCATCCTAGATAACTCTTCTCTATTATTGCTACACATAGGGAAAGTTCAAACTTCATGTACTATAGTTAAACCCTAGAAACCTCCTAATTCACCCTATGTTGCATTACTCCCTACTAATTGCATCCCTACATTAACCTCTAATTTTCCACCCTATATTTTTTTTATCCCATCCTAGCCCATCCCATCAATCTATACTAGTGCATCCTATGTTCCATTAACCCCTTATATTCCCATCCTATTACCCTCTCTTATTTCACCTTATTTTCCATTATCCCCTCTTGGTCTTGTCCCACTATCTTTCCCTAATTCACCCTATGTTCCTTTATTCCCTCCTAATCCCATCCCATTAACCTCTAATAGTTCATGCTATATTTGGTTATCTCATCCTAGCCCATCCCATTAATATATTCTAGTCCATCCCATATTCCATTATCGCATTTAACTACCATCCCATTGTACCCTCTATTATTTCACTATATGTTCCATTATCCCTTGTTGGTCTTGTCTCTTTATCCCATCTATGCTATAGCACCTCCATCCAAATTTTATCCTATACACCGTTAGAAGAAATAATTTCCCTTCCACTCAGTATTGACCAAAGTTGTCTTCTCCATTACTTCTACACACGTCAACAACCAACTTCATGTGCTATAGTAAAATGCTAAACACATCCTAATTCATCGTATGTTCCATTATCCCTTTGAAAGTTGCTAGTAACATAGTAATGATCACTTCATTCATGTGAACTTCATTGTGGAATTATCACTATGTTGACAACGTTCCCTCATTAACATTAGTTCATCAACATATCCTATACAAATCTCAATGAGCACTAAACTTTGGCATTTGCAAGAGTTTGGACTATCCCAGTGGAATTAGTACTTTAACCATTATGTGATCTATAAGTACTATATTGTAGTATCAACTGAGGCAAACCATTTACTCTTTCATTTATGACAGTTATAAAGGGACTACCTAAACTTCTTTATATTATTGTTAGATATGTTGTTTCATTTGTATTTTTTGACATTAGACAACCCTGGTGATGTTGGTGGCACGATGGACCATGGAGTTGCTGCAACAATAGCTAGTTCCGATCCATTATGAGAGGTATGCAACAAATTATATGATTTTATATTATATTTTCTCTTTTATGGTCTATTATAGAAAATTTGCACGATACACTATGTAGTTTAATTTCTATCTTGATGGTTGCTACAGGTAGTTGTCACTCTAGATTATGGACGTGGTAATGCTGTAAATGTGCATGACAACTATATGTATGCGATAAGTGATTATATTTTGTTATATATCATTCCCCAATTCAATTTCTATGTATTAACATCTTTAATTTTTATTGTATCAGTTGAAGGTCCAAAGTGAAGAGAGGAGGACTAGTGAGCGTGTTCAAAAGACAAGAGAACCAACAATCAGTCCATCTAGCCAAATTTTGAAGGCAACATGAGATCTATTTCCTTCCCCTAGAGGGAAATGACTATGTATTAGGGTCATTTGTTGTATGCACATGTGGCATTTTGGAACATATATTTTTTACTATCGATATATACATGACATTTTATGTCCATATGACTCCTTTTTACTAAGCCTATATGGATTTTTTGGATATATTGTGTATAATTTTATCAATATGTATCATTGTATAGCCTTACGGCTTTTCGATTAAAGAAAATCTTGTTTTGCTACTACCATTCTTTAATGATGTTATCATGCGTATTTGTAAATTGTATTCTTGAATTTTGTAGGCATGGATTTTTTTTACATCTAATGCTTAATTAATTATTGTCAATTTCTCAATAAGCCCCATCTAAAGCGTATTGCGTAAATAAGCTCCATTCCTTATGGTTTGTATCCTTTGCAATGCTTCAATTACTTGTGCCTCACTTATTCACATACATGCTTCACTTATTCACATGTATACTTCACTTATATTTTGTGTATTCACATGTATGCTTCATGCTTCCAATGCATAGAAACAAAAATATTTTGGGGAAAAGATTGGCAAACCAAAAGTATAACAGTTTTTGAAAAAATCGACAAAAAATCATATTTAAAAAAAACATAAAAAATTACAGAAGAGATAAAAACTATTTTTTTTGAAATTGAAAGGTATATCCATAGCATATAGAGATATAGAGAGAAAATAAAATAAATATTTTAACTAATGAATTGTAAAAAATAGATTTTTGTAGTTTATATTCATATCGTTGATTACATTGCATAACTAATAACTAGATGCTGATAGATGAAAAAATTTCAATTACAATATAGTTTTTACAAAGTCAACCTAAGAAGTTATGCAATTACTTCATATTGCATAACTAATAACTAGGAGGAGCTGCCAATTGCATTTTCTTATCATGGCATTCTATGAGACCAAATTTCTTTGAGGTATTTTTTCAAATAGTTCATTTCCTTGTCTATGTTACCAAATTTTTCATACATGTCTACCAAATCATCTTGTCAAACAGTTCACTACCCTGTTGCTATGGCTAAAAGCCTAAAACAAATTCTTACAAACAAGCTATGGATGCTTGGAAAAAATATATCAAAAGCATAATAATAAGCAATAGCATAGAAAAGGCAATGAACTGTTTGAAAAAATGCATCAAATAAATGTGGTGATGGCATGCCATGACAATCCATAGACAAGGCAGTGAACTATTTGAAAATATGCCTCAAAGAAATGTGGTATCATGGTGATGGAATGCCATGGCAATCAAATTTCTTTTGATTGTCATGGCATTCCATCACCATGAGACCTCATTTTTTTTTGGCATTTTTTCAAAGAGTTCACTTCCTTTTCTATGCTACCACATTTTTCATACATGTATATCAAAGTGTTATATCAAATAGTTCATTTCCTTGATGCTATGGATAAAAACCTAAAACATGTGCTTTCGAACAAGCTGTGGATGCTTGAAAAAAGTCTATTAAAGCATAATAGCAAGCAATAACATAGACGAGGCAATGAACTGCTTGAAAAAAATGTTTCAAATAAATGTGGTCTCATGGTGATGGAATTCCATGACAAGAAAATTGATATGGATTGTCATGGAATTCCATCACCATGAGACCATGTTTCTTTGAGGCATTTTTTCAAACAATTCATTGCCTTGTCTATGCTACCACATTTTTTCGTACATGTTTACCAAAGCATTTTATGAAACAGTTCACTACCTTGCTGCTATGGCTAGAAGCCTAAAACAAGTGCTTCCAAACAAGCTATAGATGCTTAGAAAAAATCTATCAAAGCATAATAATAAGCAATAGCATAGAAAAGGCAATGAACAGTTCAAAAAAATGCATCAAAGAAATGTGGTCTCAATGTGCTTGTCATGGCATTCGATCACCATGGGACCACATTTTTTTGAGGCATTTTTTTCAAACAGTTCACTGCCTTGTCTATGCTACAACATTTTTCATACATTTCTATCAAATAATTTTATCAATCAATTCATTGCCTTACTGCTATGGCTAAAATTCTAAAATAGGTGCTTTCGAACAAGCTATGGATGCCTGGAAAAAATCTATCAAAACGTAATAGTAAGAAATAGCATAGACAAGGTAGTGAACTATTTGAAAAAATGCCTCAAAGAAATGTGGTCTCATGGTGATGGAATTGCATGACAAGAAAATTCCCTGGATTGTCATGACATTCCATCACCATGAGACCATATTTCTTCGAGGCATTTTTTAAATAATTTACTACCTTGTCTATGCTACCACATTTTTCATACATGTCTACCAAATAATTTTATCGAACAGTTCACTATCTTGCTACTATGGCTAAGAGCCTACAACAAGTGCTTTCAGACAAGTGATGGATGCTTGGAAAAAATCTAACAAAGCATAATTGTAAGAATTATTATAGACAAGGTAGTGAACTGGTTGAAAAAATACCTCAAAGAAATATGGTCTCATGGTGATGGAATGCCATGACAATCCATAGAAATTTTCTTGTCATGGAATTCCATCACACCATGAGACCACATTTCTTTGAGGATTTTTTTCAAAAGTTCACTGCCTTGTCTATGCTACCACATTTTTCATACATGTCTACCAAATAATTTTATCAAATAGTTCAGTACCTTGCTGCTATGGCTAAAAGCCTAAAACAAGTGATTTTGAACAAGCTATGTATGCTTGGAAAAAATCTATCAAAGCATAATAGTAAGCAATAGCATAGACAAGGCAATGAGTTGGTTGAAAAATCGCCTTAAAGAAATGTGGTCTCATGGTGATGGAATGTCATGACAATCCATATCAATTTTCTTGTCTTTTCATTCTTCATGCCATTCCATCACCATGAGGACACATTTCTTTGAGGCATTTTTTCAAACAATTCATTTTCTTGTCTATGGTCTCATGGTTTTTCTTCACGTGAAAATCAGCATAATAATAAGAAACAAGCTATGGTCTCATGGTTTTTCTTCATGCAAAAATAAGCATAATAGTAAGAAACAAGCTATGGTCTCATGGTTTTTCTTCATGCAAAAATAATCATAGGAAATAAAACCATACGTCATGGATATTGGATATTCAGATCCAATGTTTCACTAGTAGGCTGAGTTTTGCATCTCAACAAGGGTGCACTATTTGGTGACAACAACTACATGGTTTAGACTCTTAAGGGATTCAGCTAGTTGAATGTAGCTCATAGTGATTCAACGTGTTTGGGTGTGAAAGAGGACCATTCCTAGCCTAAATTTACCCACCCATATGTGTCAGAATAATTTGTTTGGTCACATGAGTTGCACAATGAAAGTTGCACCACTTTGCAACTTTCAACTACTTGCATTTGACAACTTTTTCCCCAAGAAAAAATTTGCCTCCATGGTAAAATTCCTCCTAGATAGAAAAACTGAGAGAGTTTATTCTAGAGGGGACCAATGCAATCCCATATGTTCAGATGAGAATTTTCTATGCATCATGGTGTCTGAGTAACAACATGCTAAAGTTTGCAGTCATTTTGCACTTTGGACTCTTAAGGGATTATGTCGGTTGAATGTAACTCGAAGTGATTCCGCATGTTTGGGTGCAAAAGAGGAACATTCCTAGTGTGAATTGACCCACTTGGACACATCAGAATAGTTTGTTAGGTCACACAAGTTGCAGAATAAAAGTTGCACCACTTTGCAACTTTCAACTACTTGCATTTGACAACTTATTCCCCAAGAAAAAATTCACCACCATGGGAAAAGGCCTCAAAGATAGCAAAAAATGAGAGAGGTTATTGTAGAGGGGCCCAACATGATCCCATAGGCTCAAATGATAAGTTTCTAAGAATCATGGTGTCTGAGTAACAACATGCTGAAGTTTGCAGCCATTTTGCACTTTGGACTCTTAAGGGATTTTGTCGGTTGAATGTAGCTTGGAGAAATTCCGCATCTTTGGGTGCAAAAGAGGACCATGCCTAATGTAAACGTACCCACTCAGATGTATTGAAATAGTTTTTTTGGTCACACGAGTTGCAGAACGAAAGTTGCACCACTTTGCAACTTTCAACTACTTGCATTTGACAACTTTTTCCCTAAGCAAAAATTCACCAACATGGGAAAAGGCCTTTGAGATAGAAAAAACCAAGAGAGGTTATTTTAGAGAGGCCCAACATGATCCCATAGGCTCAAAAGTGAATTTTCTAAGAATCATAGTGTCTGAGTAACATCATGTTGAAGTTTGTAGCCATTCTGCACTTTGGACTCTTAAGGGATTTTGTCAGTTGAATGTAGCTTGGAGTGATTTCGTGTTTTCAAGTGTGAAAGAGGAATATTCCTAGCATAAACGTACCCACTCAGACATGTCAGAATAGTCTATTTGGTTACATGAGTTTAGATCAATTCTTTGTCAATGATTTATTTTGTTTAAATCAATTTTATCTTTTCTAGAATTAGACAGAAGACTGTAGAAGAATTGTAGACAAAATATATAAGTGACACAACATATACGTGGAGAAACCCTTTGAATAAAAAATTCCACTAGAACCAATATTTCTTGTATTATTTAACCTTAGAATAAAATTACAATAACACTGTATAAGTCCTTGATTGATATGCTTCCTTTTTCTTCAACAATGCTTCTTCACAACCTGCAATAAACTCGTATGAAACTCTCTTCAACTTGCTGCAATAAATAGGAAATTATGATCTTTGTAAACTCCTAAGAGTTCACAATTACAAAGCATTAAAGATTCTCTCAAAAACGTACACCTAGAATTTGCAAGTAGATTTCCACCTCCAAAACAAAAGTCAAAACAATGTCTTCCTCAAAGTTGGTGCCCCAAACTAAGCACTTAATTGAACTCTGGTCTCAAAGATATATTAGAAGCTTCACCTCAAAGTTGACACCCAAGAATGGGCCCCACTTAATAGAGCCTTTTAAATATCTTCTCATGCAAAAGGTGCTAACTGAAAGATGCCAACTTGGGCGCCCAAGGTGGGTCCAAGTCAATCTGAGTTAGTTGAAACATATCTCTCTATCAATTTATGCAAACAATGTGCATTCTTGATCATCCCCACTTAACTGAAAGTATCACCTATTATTTGTCATGCAACTAAAGTCATTAGTCAATTCAACTAGTATAAAAATTGTAGACATGGAAAAAATACAATTCAATCTGACACACTTGATCTTGATTACTAATGTCATTTCTTCCTGAATCACACTCTTAGCTTCTCATCACCTGTCATCTCTTAATTAGATAAATCATTATTTTAGGTCTTTCTCCTCTATTGATTAAATTAATCAATTTAATTTAATTAACCATAAAATCCCTCTTTAATTAAATAATTCATCTTATTTGATCAAATCCCTAAAGTCTTCTCATTAAATTGAATAAATTAAACCTTATTTAATTTAATCTAGCATCATCTCCCTTTAGTTAAATAAATAAAAATCTTTATTTAAATAAAAGTCAAAATCATTTTCCTCTCAATCTTGATTTAAATAAATCCTAAAATCTAATTCAAAAATGTCAAATCACCTCATCTCTCATTAAATTGATCAAATCTTGATTAATTTAATCTCGATCACTAAAATCCTCTAGATAATGCAACTTGCACAATAAATCAATTACTTTGATTTATTAAATTGCCTATATTCTCTCAACATGAAATAAAGGAGGAATATTCCCTCAAATTTGAATTCAAAAACCAAGTGGATTTGTCCTTCCAACAAAGCATTCACTCCTCTTACATTTCCTTGTGCATTGAGCCAAGTGGAATTTATTTTATTCCTTTTTCCCTTTCACATGTCATTTCCTCAATTTCAAATTCCACCTAATGACATTATTGACACTTTGGCCAAAATGTGCACAATCTTCAACCATTCACATCTTGACAAGTGGCACTTGGCCATTGGATGTTGAATGATCCCACATTGCTCAATTCCACTCTCTCTTCCATTTTGGAAATCTATAAATGAGAGACTCTTCCTCTCATTTTATCATCCACAATTTGAGTAAACTTACTATACTCAACTTCATCCTCATCCACCATTTTAGAAAATTTACTCTTCACATTGAGAGCTAATTTTGTCCATTTAACATCAAGTGTTCATCACTTTCATAATTTCATAGCTAGGTTATGCCAAAATCTCATCAAGGAGATTCAATCACCCACAAATTATCACATTGCAACAAAGCAACTGGGAAAGGGCCAATTTTGACACACCAATTGGCACCAATTCCCCCATGGGATCAAGAGTTTGCTTGCTTAATTAGGATTGTTTTAGTTTCTCATGTTTTGATCTTGTTTTTCCTATTTTGAGCATAGTAAATGGATTTCATGGGGAATTCTTGTCTTATCTTGTATATGAACCTAACCATGTGTTTGTTTGTTGTGTTTGTGCAAGAATAGGATAGGAGTTCACATTTTGGAGCTAGAAGGAGGGCTGATTTGGAGAAATTCATCACATTTTTCCAAAATTCATGGTTTTTTTGACATTTTTTGTGCTTACAAGAAACTGTGCCACTTATAGTCACGTAGCACCATATTGCACCACTTTCAGACAGGCAACACTATATTACACTACTCTAAACTCAAACTCCACCGCACCTACTTTTCCACTCAAGACTTTCAAATTTTCAAAATCCGCGCTGGACCTCTTAAACCCAAACTGTGTTGCATGCTCAAATTGTGCCGCATTTGTGCTCTCTATCTTATGCATAATGTCACACTCAGTCGAGGTGTGACACTCTATTGTGCCGTGGGATTTCTAAACTGCGCCATATTTGCTGACTGGGTCACTAGGTGACAGTGAAAAATTTGAATTTAATTTTTTTTTTAACATGTGCTTTTTTGTTTCTAGATTTTTGAACTTCTAACTTATTTGTTGTCTCTGCATCTTCTGGTTTTAATCATTTTGCAGGTTAGATAAAGGAAGGAATCAAAATGGAAGGCTACATTATGATGACATTCTCATCCTATACTAGTTGTTTTTGAACACTATATTGTTGTTTAACACTTTTAGAGGATTTTCCAATCTCTTTTTAAGAAATTTGTTATCTTTTATGCTTTAGGGAACAATAAATTTCTTTTTGGGCACTAAAAAGAACAATACAAATTTTCTTTCAAAGTTTGGAAACAAAAGGCTTAAAAATAACCTTAGAAACAATTTACTAGATTTGGTTTAAGGTTTAACAATTGAACAAGGAAAATCACACATTTTATTTGATGCTATAAAAATAATTCATTTTTTCTTTGTGGACTTAAAATGAACAAGTGTTGTTTTGTTTTGTAATTGTTTACTCAAAGTAAAATCATCAAAAGGACATATATGCTTCTCTTGCGCCTCACAACAATCTTGAGAATCAAAATCACTTTTGATGATCTTAAGTTGAGTAAGGTAATTTCCTCCACACTTTATTTTTTGGGATTAAAATTGAACCAATCTTGCGAGTGTGAGTGTGGCATATTGTGAGTGTTCTCCCTTTGTTTTTCAGCAAAGGTCGATTAAACTATGGGATATGCTTTCTTGCTTTTTTTTATCTTAGTGGGCCTGCCTTGTGGGAAAAAGTAATCACCCAAGGTAACAACCCAACTGAGAACACACTAAAGCCAAGCGACTTCCACTTAGGATATAAGTGAGGATATTAGAACAAAGGCCAATATCACAAGGATTATTCTGATGAGAAGGGCAGCAATGGTCTCTCGCCATAATAGATAGTCCTTCACGAACCAAATTCCTACATTAAAACCCCTTGTTTAGCAAAGGCCAAAATCCTATCTATTTGTTGGTGAAAAAGGTCATGTCCTTTGAATCCGCCCCACGTATACATGCGGTTTTGTTGTAGAGATGAAAAGTATGCCATGAGATATTCATGGGTACTGATGCTTGATTGATCCAAGAAGCAAGTACACCATAAGGGGGAGCCAATGTAGTCAAGAATCTAATCATCTACACAAAATATGTGGCGTTGGATTCGTCCAAGTGGGAACCCAAAATTTTTGTATTTTTAGCCTAGGGATTGTACATGTTCTTGAAATCAAAACACATTGCTTGGTCCTCAAAACATTTGAGAACAAACATTCATAAGGAGTTTCAAATTTCAAACCCTTTGGAGAAAACAAATATCCTTTGATGAATCTAAGTGCTCTTGCTTACCCTAGGGATTCTATCCTTAGAGGTTTCTAAGTGCTTAGGTTTAATCATCATTTGTTTTCACTAAATTCAACCTAGGAAATTGTGTGCTTGAAAACTTGATTTTGACATAATGGACCTTGTGGAATGAAAAAGAATTGAGACACAAACATTTACTTTGAAATTGTAATCAAGAAGATTGTTTTTGGTAAAAGGAACTCATTAAGCAAAGATAACGACAATTGGACCTCACATGTGTTATCTCAAATGATTTATCATAAAATCAAAATCTGAAAACCAAGGTTCAAGAAGCTTAGTCTAAAAGCTCATGAGGATCGTCTTGAAAGGATTTTTGAAGTTCGAGAAAGATTGGTATACAATTTCTACAAGAAGGCTTCAAAGAACAACCCAAGTTTGTATGAGTTCTTTTATCAACATAATCCAACTCTTTTTCAAAGGTTTTCTTTTCTCACATAAGAAGTATGGCATGTTCTTCAATACCGAGGTTTTGTAAGAAAGAGTCTTGTCTAGGTCAAGTATAGGATCAAAATAATCACTCTCATCCACCCCTCCATCATCAAAATAAAATATCATCTCACCAAAAAACTCTTGGGAACTTTGAAACATCATTCATGCTAAACTTAAAGGAAAAATCAGCATCACATTGTTTGACTTAACACACCTAGTCAAATTATCAATCCTCTTGAACAAATCTACCTCTAGGATAACATAGCTTCCTAAGGTTTACTAGTTCATAATCACTTTGATTGGCTTAACACACTTAGTCAATTCATTCTCTTGTACGATTTTTCTCTAGGATAACACAACTTCCTAGGGTTTACAAGTTCATCATCATCCTATTTGGCTTAACGCACTAGTCAAACTATCAAAATAAAATCACTTCAAGCCCTAAAAAATTTTAGCATCCCCCCCAAAATTTCTTCAAGAGTTTCACTCATCCCCATCCTCCATCCTCCATTTATTTCATCATCACTTTTTTGATCCTTAGACTCTCCTAGTTCTTCTCCTTGTGGACCTAAAGATTAAAGATCAAACGATCTCTATTTTACAGTTCAAATAAGATTGCAACACAAGAGGAACATGGAAATCACCAAAGAAACATCAAATTCAAGTGACCTAAGCCAAGTGACCTCTGAAGTAAACCATGCAGGATCAAACAATCCTCCAAACAACTCCTCTCTTCCATCGCAAAACCCTTACAAGGAAGGCAATATAGAGGACATCCTCGATGATGACTTGGGAATAACGCAAGAGGAAATAACTGAAATGGTTCAGAATCCTGAGAATCATAGAATCGTCAATGCCATGTTGAAACTTAATCCCTCTCTATATATACGTGCGCTAATGAAAGAAGGGGCCAAAATCCCTTCTAACATTGACGTAAGTACTAATATGGAAAGGCCTCTTGCAACCACACCCCCAACATCACTTAGGAAATTCCCCAAATCATATCAACAATCACATCAACCAGGCACTAGTTGTTAACAAGGGAAGCACCATGTTTTGTGAATTACAAAAGCATCACCTTGTAAACAATAGAGAGGTAAATATCAACATCACATCGAATAAATTTGTCCCAGTAAATCCATTACACACGTATGCTCCACTCACTCTCCATAATCATACAGACTCATCCTCATTTCATGCAACACCAACCTATCCACTGAACATACAAACTTCTCTCCCCATGATTTCTCAAAGAGAAGGTGGGTTATTTAGAACATGGGGAATCTTTGACCCCTCCTGGTCGTCACTTTTTCAAGGGAACATACCATCATTCCCTCTATTATGACTCACATATGTATCATCTCTTGGGTTGGGTCTCCCCCCTACCCACCACCAATTTCTCAAACCAAAGAAATCAGAGCATCATATCAAGTCCAGTTCTTTTTCCAGTGGTATCGCAATAATAGATGACAACCATTCAAGCCACTGCAATGGTCAACACATCCACTGGTCTCCAAATCTCTCAAAGTTTGGTTTCCCAAGGACCAAGCATCTCAATCACACCACCCACAACCCAAACCCCAATCACCAACACAACACTTCCGCTCACCACAATGGTCAGTACCGTCCCCAATCCACCACCAATTCCACCAAAATCCAATATGACGAATTCATTCATCACCATGATTCAAGCAATCCAAAAATCCAGCCACCAAAGGGTACTCCAAAACCAACAAGCTGCATAGCAGGTTGTTCAACAAGCACAAGCACAACTAGCCACCCAACAAGTTGCACAAGCTACACAATCCCAACAAGCTGCACAGGCAGCACAAGCCCAACAAGTTGCACAAGACACACATGTCACCCAACAAACACAGGCTCAAGCTCAATCCCAACACCAGGCTCAACAGGCACAAGCACAATACCACGCACAACTACAAGCCTAACCAACAAGCCCTACAAGATTTTTAGGCACAAAAGCAAGCTCAACAACAAGATTTGTTGGCACAACAACAACTAGACCAACAACAAGGTTTGTTGGTGCAATAACAGCTAGACCAACAACAAGCTTTTTTGGCACAACAAAAGATAGACCAACAACAAGCTTTATGGGAACAACAACAGCAGGACCAGAAACAAGCTTCATTGGAAAAACAATAGCAAGATCAACAACAAGCGTTGTTGGCACAAATGCTTGCATATCATCAGGCCTTAAACGCATAACAGATCTTGCAACAAAACCCCACCAATATCCCTCTCATCAATCAAACATCGCAAACACCTCAAAACACATTCATCCCACCTCTTGATCCCACTCAGATCGAGCCTTGTCCCTCTCAGCAGTGACTATCAAAACCTATTGCTGAGCCTGATCCCTCTCCGTAGTCAATATCTGAATCTGACACTACAACTGTTGGAGTAGTGTGTCTCTATGATCTGGCTGCTGCTGCGGGGCTACTTTGTCCCCATATTTGGGCTAGTAATCATGTATCCCTACCCATGGAGGTGCCTATTGTGCTTGATTGTGGGGAGGTATTTGATGAGGAGGTGGTCCACCCCCTCCTTTATCCCCATCCCCATCTCTGTCACCTTTGTCCCCCTATACTCTACCCTTTCTAGTTGATCTACCTCTAGGCCTCCACCGTGGGAGTGTCGCGCCAGGAACTGTCAATCTCAATGGAGGCCTAAACCAAGCTCTGTATGCCTAGGTCATCCTGAATCTATCGTCCCCTGATCATATGGCCATGACCTAGCCACTAGCTGTCTAAATGAGGACACTGCCTCAGCTATCAAGATGGGTTGGCCCCATGTTGTCTCTCTAGTGCTATGGGAGAAGATCATCATGTACTGATCATTCAGCATGTCCTGAATCTTGTTGAACTCTCGGGCCACCTTGTCTGGAAGGTAGTGCTCTATCATGGCATGCTCTCATCCCTGCATCCATCTATCCTATTGAGAAAAGAACAGTTTCTCTATATCATCGTACCATGGTCCTATGCCCATCCAAGGCCTTCAAATGAACTTTCTCATCTCATCAAGAACTCGTCAGCAATTTGCAATCCCACTTGTGGTAGTGTGATTGAAGTGGATCTATGCCCCACCATACTGCCAGACAACGGTGTCATCAATATCAAGAACAATCGGTGTGACATCTGGATGGAGCACTGGAATCCACTCCCATGCTTAGATGTGTAACAAAGTAACTCTGACCCTGAGGGCCCGACTATCCAGGTATGCAAACTCATGTAAATCCCTATATAAGGAAGCCATCATTAGCCCCCAAGAAAATCACTACCAACAGACACACATCTACTCCCATGCCAATCCCCAGCCTGGACTGAAATATCGGCCCCACCGATCTGGTGCCACAACACCATAAAGGATAGCTGCAACGATCAACTTGTAGGTGAGCGCTCTACCTTGGTATCGCTCCAAGTCAATCTGTCCATCAGAAAGGATGAGCTCATCAAAACCCATAACATCAAAACAAGCCTCCCAACCTTCCTCTAGATCATAAATCACTCTGGCTCTATGGATAGGCAATCCGAGAATGCACCAGACATCCTCGAGAGTGATGCTAGCCTCACCTATAGGAATATGGAAGGAAGAGGTCTCACTATGCCACTGCTCGGTCAAAGTTGTCATAATACCTAAGTGCATCTGAACAGGAGGGATGTACGCAACAAACCACATGCCAAGAATACCAAGCTACTCTTGAAGGTACACATGCATACCTTGCAATCTACGGAGCACCAACCATCTGTGCTCCCTTGAGTGAAGTATATCGAGCTCCTCCTGCACAAGGGAAGCCATCGTGTCAAGTCTCATAAAAAATCTGCCTCTCGTTTCAAATTTTTGCATTTGAAATAGAAAATGTGGTGTTGTTTGCAAATGCGGCGCTATTTGTAAAGTTCTAAACTGCGCCACACAATGGACTTTGACAAATCCTAAATCCCTAACTACGTCGCGCGGTGCTTTTTTCGCATGTAGCCAAGTTTGACCAAAGGAACCCTAATCTCCTAACTACGCTATGTGGTGCTATTCTCATATGCGACACAATTTAGGACCACGCAGCACTGACTAAGCATTTGCAGTGGCACTATATAACGCTGCTCAGCTTAAAGATTGTTTTTGACCCTATTTAATGCAGATAAAATGATAAAATTAAAATTAAGGATGGGGATACATACCATGGGTCCTGCATCAACCGGCCGCTAGTGCACTCATACTCTGTCCAACACGTGCCTAGGAAGCTCTCATTGCACCATATCGATCGAGGCTCAGAGCTCAAAGTACATAAAATTCTAAAGGCTAAGTATGCAAATGTATTGAAAGTGACCCCTCAAGGTCTATTTAAGCCTGCAAATTAGGGGTTTTTGACCTAATTTGGCCATCCAACTAGGGTTTTGGTCCCCCAATCCCATTTTTGTCTAGGCAAGGGCCATGTTGCATCTTTTTTGGCATTTTAACGCATTTTTTTGGCATCTTGGGGCATTTTTGGACCTGTCGGGCACCTTGTCCTCTTTTTTTTCGTGAGATCATCCAAAAAAAAAAAAAAATTGTCCGATCTCTTGAGGGGGCAACATACCAGCATAATCCTTCCACTAGGGCAGTAGTAGGGCATTCAAAAAAATCGAGAAATTTTGATCTTTGATCACAATAGTTTATTCTTTGAACCAATACAACAAGTACATTGCTTCAAAGGGGGGTAAAATGTACACATGGAAAATATATAATTCGATTCGACACACTTGATCCTGATTACTAATGTCATTTCTTCCTGAATCACACTCTCAACTTCTCATCACCTATCGTCTATTAATTAGATAAATCATTATTTTAGGTCTTTCTCATCTATTGATTAAATTAATCAATTTAATTTAATTAACCCTAAAATCCCTCTTTAATTAAATAATTCATCTTATTTGATCAAATCCTTATAGTCTTCTCATTAAATTGAATAAATTAAACTTTATTTAATTTAATCTAACATCATCCCCCTTTAGTTAAATAGATCAAAATCTTTATTTAATTAAAGTCTAAATCATTTTCCTCTCAATCTTGATTTAAATAAATCCTAAAATCTAAGTCAAAATTGTCAAATCACCTAATCTCTCATTAAATTGATCAAATCTTGATTAATTTAATCTCAATCACTAAAATCCTCTAGATAATGCAACTTGCACAATAAATCAATTACTTTGATTTATTAAATTGCCTATATTCTCTCAACATGGAATAAAGGAGGAATATTCCCTCAAATTTGAATTCAAAATCCAAGTGGATTTTCCCTTCCAACAAAGCATTCACTCCTCTTACATGTCCTTGTGCATTGAGCCAAGTGACATTTATTTCATTCCTTTTTCCCCCTCACATGTCATTTCCTCAATTTCAAATTCCACCTAATGGCATTTATTGGCACTTTGGCCAAAATGTGCACAACCTTCAACCATTCACATCTTGACAAGTGGCACTTGGCCATTGGATGTTGATTGATCCCACATTGCTCAATTCCACTCTCTCTTCCATTTTGGAAATCTATAAATGAGAGACTCTTCCTCTCATTTTGTCATCCGTAATTTAAGTAAATTTACTATACTCAACTTCATCCTTATCCACCATTTTAGAAAAGTTACTCTCTTCACATTGAGAGCTAATTTTGTCCATTTCACATCAAGTTTTCATCACTTTCATAATTTCATAGCCAGGTTATGCCAAAATCTCATCGAGGAGATTCAATCACCCACAAATTATCACATAGCAACAAAGGAGTTGGGAAAGGGCCAATTTCGACACACCAATTGGCACCAATTCCCCCATGGGATCAGGAGTTTGCTTTCTTAATTGGGATTGTTTTAGTTTCTCATGTTTTGGTCCTTTTTTTACTATTTTGAGCATAGTAAATGGATTTCATGGGGAATTCTTGTCTTATCTTGCATATGAGCCTAACCATGTGTTTGTTTGTTGTGTTTGTGCAGAAATAGGATTGGGGTTCACACAACTCAAACTAACTACATGCAACTGAAGATAATTGAACCATAACTGAACTAAAGTGAACTGAATTGAATTGAACTAGAAATGATACTAAACTGATAGTGCCACTCCACTCTTGTAAATATCAATCCCTATTTTGTAGGAACCTAGACATGTATTTAACTTCATTTTCAATATTTGGTATCAACCCTTAAACCCTTTTAAATCCAACTAAAATCTCTACCCTAATTCCTCAACCCTCAACCCTTAATGCCTCAGCCCTTAAACCCTAAACCCTCTACCCTCAACCCTCAACCCTCAACCCTTAAACCCTAAACCCTAAACCCTAAACCCTCTACCCTATACCCTTAACCCTTCAACCCTCTACCATCTACCCTAAACCATTAAACCCTCTACCCTTACACCATAAACCCTAAACCTTTAAACCCTTAAACCCTAAACCCTAAACCCTTAAACCATATACCCTCCACCTTGTACCCTCAACCCCCCTCTCTCTCTAAACCCTACACCCTCTACCCTTAAACCATAAACCCTAAACCCTGTACCCTTAACCCTTCATCCCTAAACCCTAAACCCTCTACCCTCTACCCTCAACCCTTAACCCTTAACCCTTAAACCCTAAAACCCTCAACCCTCAACCCTTAACCCTTAAACACTAAAAACTTTAACCCTCTACCCTTAAACTATAATTTGTATACCCTAAACCCTAAACCCTAAACCCTTAAACTATCTACCCTCAACCCTATGCCCTCAATTATCAACCCTCTAACCTAAACATTGGATTGCCAACCCTCATCTATCTCTATTTTTCCCTCCTCTTCTCTCCTTTCCTCTATCTCACTTCTCCCTCCATCCATTCCTCCTTTTCTACCCTAATCCCTCAACCCTAAAACTTAAACCATCAACCCTCAACCCTTAAACCCTCTACCCTCTACCCTCTACCCTCAACCCTCAACCCAATACCCTCTACCCTCAAACCTAATCCCTCAACCCTTAAACACTCAACACTGAACACTCAACCCTAAGCCCTCAACCCTCTTTCTCTCTCTCATTCCCTCTCACTCTCTCTCAAGTCTCTCCCTTCAACCTAAGAGAGGGGGAGAGAGAGAGAGGGAGAAAGAGAGAGGGAGTGGGAGATAGAGGGATGGGATAGAGATAGAGGGAATGAGAGAGAGAGGGAGTGGGAGAGATATAGAGGGATTTAGTGTGAGAGAGCGATAAAGAGACCTGAGAGAGGGAGAGGGGGTAGGAGGGAGAGACTTGAGAGAAAGAGAGAGAGGGGGATAGTGGGTGGGAGGGAGATACCTAAGAGAGAGGATGGAATGGAGATGCCTAAGAGAGAGGGAGAGTGAGAGAGAGGGAGGGGTGGGAGAGAGGGAGATACCTAAGAGAGACTGAGAAACAAAAAGAGATAGAGGGAGTGAGAGAGAGAGAGGGGTAGGTGGGGGAGACTTGAGAGAGAGATAGAGGGAGGGAGAAACCTAAGAGAGAGGGAGAGTGAGAGAGGGTAGGAGGGAGACACTTGAGAGAGAAGGAGAGGGAGACAAAGTTGGAGAGAGGGGTGGGAGGGAGAGACCTGAGAGAGTAGGAGAGAGAGGGAGTGGGAGATAGAGGGATGGGAGAGATACAAGGATTGAGAGAGAGACTTGAGAGAGGGAGAAGAGGTGGGAGGGAGAGGGATTTCTTGAGATAGAGGGATTGGAGAGAGAGGGAGGGAGGAGAGAGAGAGAGAGAGGGTGGGGGGAGATACCTAAGAGAGAGGGAGGGGTGAGAGGGAGAGAGAGGGAGAGAGATAGAGGGAGTGAGTGAGAGAGACAAAGAGAGAGACAGAGGGAGAGGGGGTAGAGGGAGACTTGAGAGAGAGAGAGAGAGAGAGAGGGAGAAGGAGAGAGAGAGAGAGAGGGAGGTGGAGAGAGGTGGTGGGAGGGAGATACATCAAAGAGAGGGAGCGAAGATGGAGAGAGATAGAGGAGGAGAGAGGAGTGGAGAGAGGAGGGAGGGGGAGGAGAGAGGGGAGACTTGACAAAGAGAGAGAGGAGAGGGGTAGGAGGAGATACTTGAGAGAGAGAGAGGAGGAGGGAGGGGAGACCCAGAGAGAGGGAGAGAGATATAGGGAGAGAGAGAGGGGAGTGTAGTGGGAGAGAGAGGGAGAGGGGCTGGAGGAGAGAGAGACGAGAGAGAGATGAGAGAGAGAGAGAGAGAGAGAGAGAGAGGGGGTGGGAGGGAGAGACCTGAGAGAGAGGGAGAGAGAGTGGGAGAGAGATAGAGGGAGTGAGAGAGAGGGAGTGGGAGAGAGATGGAATGTGTGTGTGAGAGAGAGAGAGGGGGGAGGGAGATAACTGAGAGAAAGTGAGAGAGATGTAAGGAAAAGCGAAGGTGCAGAAATGCTTTCCTAACGCTAAAACCATAGAGGAGACATGCAAAGACTGGTTTTAAAACATTACAACACTTAAGATGAACACATGCAAGGTAACAAGAGTAACAAAAATAAAACGATATCAGAGATAACACCAGATTTACATGGGAAAAATCTTTTGGGAAAAAACCCACCACAACAAGAGAAACACATTTTGTATTATAGTAAGCAAAATATTACATTCAAAGTTATAGTCCTCACTCTCTGATAGTTAGGTCATAGCAGCACTTGAGTTTTTGTGAACTCACTGTTACAATACTATATCGACATACAGTGAATACAATACCATCTTCAATAGCTTGCTTTTTTTTAATCTCATCGACTTCTAGTCAAGACCGACTATTACAAGTCTCCATACAACCACCAATTAGGGTGCATTCATTTAAGTTCTTCACTAAAAAGCCAAATTGATCTCGAATTGGATCCACCTGCAATCCTACATTTAGCCACCCCTGCAATCCTGCATCGAGCCACTCCCACAATAAATTCGTTGCAGAGAAAATACTAAATTCGGGATCTGCCAACCGCCAAACTCCGATCTCATATGACTACGTAACAAAATCACTTTTCACCAATCCAGCTTCCAGAAATTAAGGTTGTTTTGGAACAACGGTGCAAAAACAACTGATAAGAAATCACCACATGTCGCACTCCAATTCGTTCCACTGCTTGAACGAGCAGTGATCGGTCAACTGTCATCGAGCTTTGAAAAACCCTTCACCATCGCTAACTCTTTCATCACATTCCAAGTCGGCAATAATACACTATCACCAAAACACAGACCACCAACTCTATTGGGTCCCACAAGCCACATGTCCACTGCTAAGGAGGTTTTGAGGCATCTAGGAGGGAATCTCCAAGATTCCCATGAGCCCTCCTGGAACAAGCTTCTAAGGCTACCACGCATCCACCGCTCGTGCACTCCACTTGGCTTACGTGGAAGTTGTTCGAGCTCCTTCGGGGAATCTTTAGCGGCATCCGCTAGATTCCCTAAGGAACTCCCAAGGTGCAGACAAGTGTCCATGGCCGGATAGTCCTTCCACCGATAGACAACTTCACTACCAATAAATCCAAGGTCAACCTTATGCCCGTCAGCCCATCATTGTGACAACCCTCGGGGTCTCGCCGATCAGGCTACATCTCAATGACCAAAATGGTTGAGCCGACCAAATGAGAACACCGCAGTAAAGCGATAAGGGAATAAATTTTTCAAGCCTCTCTTAGAGATCCAAGCCAGTAAATTGAGGCACTTTTTCCAACAAGAGAGAGAAAGAGGGAAATAGATTGAGTGAGTGAGAGACCTAAGAGAGGGATAGGGTGTAGGAGGGAGAGACGAGAGAGAGAGATAGAGTGAGAAAGATAATAACCTAAGAGAGGTAGATGGAGTGAGAGAGACAAAAAGACCAGAAGGGGAGAGAGAGAGGGAGAGTGAGAAAGGGGGTTGGAGTGAGAGATTTATTTAGGTACCTAGGTGGGAGGTAATGAGACTTGAGAGAGGGGATTGGAGTGAGAGAGATTATTCTAAGTAGCATGGGAGGGAGTGAGACCTGAGAGAGAGAGAGACTTCAGAGGGATATAGAGTTATCTAGTTAGGGTAATGAGTTAGAGAGCATATGAAAGGTAAAACCTCAACTATCCATCTAAGATCGTAAACTGTGCACTCTAAGCATTATCAAATTCATCGACCAAAGAGAGGGGAAATTAAGATTTTTTTCAAAGTAGGTCATTTTATGAGTACCAAATTTGGTGCTCACCAAATGACTTGCTTTGGACATGTTAATTGATAGGATTTTCCAAATTTCCTCATATTTTGATTTGTGCTCATCTTCACGTTTGCACGTATTTCAATGTAAGTTTATAAAAAAATTGTGATAGCATTAACCTTTCTCTTAGCTATCTAAATATATAATTATTTTTTCATTTTGATTCAGTTAAGGTTTTGATCCATAGCTTCTATTGTAAATATCTTTGTTTTTGGTAAAAAACCAACATGTTCTAGTTTTAGGATAAATTTTTACTCATTCATCGAAATGTGAAACTAATTACATTTTTTAAAACTAGATTCTATTCTACACATGATGAAAAACAAAACAATTTTTGATTAGTTTTCAAAAAATTTAGGGGGAGGCACACTCAAATTTCAACTTTTTAGGATGTGTCAAATTTCAAAATTCATAAAATATTATATATTCATTAAAAAAATTATCCAAAAGAATAAGGATAAACTACATGGTGTTAGCTAATTTCTCATCGTTGGGATTTTTGAAAATCTAAAAAAAAGTTTCTGATAAAAACAAGACCTATTTTGGGCCCCCCTCTTTTTGAGACCCTTAATGTTCATTAATTTCAAAAAATAATAGTAGCTTAGAAACTAGACTCAGAGAACTTCAACTTTGGTTCTTGCTGCATCTTGAAATTTTGAGCGTAACTATCTTCATTTTCTCATGCAAATCAGAATTTTCTGATTTCAGAAAAAAAAAGGTGGCATCTTAAGAGCCAAAATTGTGTCACAAATCCATGCACTTACCCAGGGAAGAAATTTTCTTGGGTTATATGGTTTTGGACCTAGAATAAAAAACTCCACACCCTCATTCAAGGATGACCCTAGAGATATCAATGCAAAGGACAAAGAGATCTTGCAATAGAGTTGTCCTAAGGACTAATTGTAAACTAATGAGGGGTTCACCACTAAGTTAGGACTTGGAAAGATAAATGCAATGCAAGATGTAATGTTTAACCCTAGTATGATGCAATCTTTCACTAAATGACCAATAAATGCATATAAAATAAAAATTAAAGTTGCAAGATGAAATTTGTGCACCTGGAAATATGAAGTAGACTTGGATGAGCTCTGAAATACTAAAAAACCTAAATTTTTGACCTACTTGGACTCATACGCCAGTTTGGGCATATCTCTCCCAGATAAGGGTTTTTGCATAGGAACATGTTTATGGAAAAAGGGTATATGTATCTGCAAAAACTTTGAAAAATGCATGTAGTGGGAGTCATATGCCACTTCTGGCGTATCAATCTCATTTTTCTTTCTCAAGAATTCAAAGTTTAGATCTGCACTTCAACACTTGCTCTTTTCTCCCAAATTTATTTTTGGATCCGAATCTATGAAAGACCTGCAAAACAGAATATAGACTTGATTTGCTTATGGGGGTTTTCCTTGGTTCAACCTCTAGTTTGGTAATTAAACCTTGATAGAAATAATAAAATGTGCATGTAAATACGAATGTAAACCCTAACCTTAAGTGTGTCTAAGATTAGGAAATCTAAAATTCAATGCAACCCTATTCTAACGAGCAAGAATGAGATGCATGTATGAAATATGAAAATGGATGACTCACTTTGAGAGATCTCTAATCACCCAAATGAGCACTAATAATTCTTGTACCTTCCTTAGGCTGAATGTAGAGTGATAATGGAGGATGGAATCACTTAGGAAACAAGTCATTAGGCTTGGCTTGATGACTAGTTACATCTCCCCAACCTAGAATCCATCATGATTCACCATACACAACCATGATCAACCCTTGAAAATGCTAGATCTTGAATGAAAGTGAGATTAAAGACCTACAAAAACACTTTGATGTTGCTCCAAGACTTCAACTTTGCTTTCTTTTGAAACTTGAATGATCTTGTGAAAGAATGCTTGAAGACTTTTAATGCTTGGATCTTGAAATTTCTCTTGAAAAAAATGCTTGGTTAGATCACATAATGACTTAGAAGCTTTCTTATATAGGCATTAACACCTAATTTACCATATTCAAATCTCAAAAGCCGAGATGAATCAAAAATTTGGATTAAAAAGATGTTTTTCTCTCTCAAACCCTAAAAAATCCCCAAATGGGACTCATACTCTAGCCCTGGCGTATGGGTCCCACCTAGGGGAACTCATATGCCCAAGGTGATGTATGAGTCCCACCCTAGATTTCTGAGGTGGGTTGTTAAAATTTTGAGTGTTTTTGATGATTTTGTTGGGTTTTTAGCTGAAGTAAGCCTCGAGTTCTGAAATAATGGGTCTTAGGAGCCTATTAATGATGATTTAAATGATATTTAATGCAAGGGTCCCAAAATAGGTCCAAATTAAGTGTGAAATTGCATTGCTTTCAAGAGCATACAGTTTTATACACTACATTTAGCCCCCACTGTAGCACCCATATGACTCTACGTGCATATGCAAGCTAAAGGACTAAAAATAAACTTTGTTTCATAAAAAGATACACATATAAGTTCATTCACAACATGAGAGAATGAAGCCCCCATTGTAGCTATTTGCAAAACCCAAATGTTAGGAATTGCATCTGCAACAAGAATTCAATAGTTGTCCAAAAATACTCTTATCTAACTCCTAGAAATCCAATTTGAGGGTAGATGTATGCCCCCCCTTGATTTCACTTGCTTAATATATGTGGAATCAAGGTAGTAGTCTAACCACAATGAATAAATTAAGTCATATCATAAGATATTTTCAAATAACATACCACATGATGATAGACATTTGATGAGGATGGGAGTGGAATCACGATTCCAATACAACAAATGGCGTAAAAAATAGAGCTCTCTAGCACTCATTATGTTAATTTGAATGAAAGACACTTTTTTAACCCTACTATAGTAAAAACCCTAATTTTGAGCATATATAAGAGTAAAAAGTCAAGTAATTTCTAAATATTTTTTCTTCTACCTTCTTGTAGCTTAATTTTTATGGATAGTGATTGAAGTTTTACCAAGTTGACGAGAGTATGAGCCTTTGAGACTAGATTCCTTATGAGGGTAGGTAGCCCACAATGAGTATCGTTATTAATTGCATTGATTTTTTTGCCTTAGGTTTTCCCTTACACATTTATTTTATATTTTGAATGCATTTCTAGGTTGATTTAGGACCTTGAAAGAAAAGTTCACAAAGTATCCATTTTTTTCGCAAAGTGTCCCCTTTTTTTCGCAAAGTGTCCCCTTTTTTTCGCAAAGTGTCCCCTTTTTTTCGCAAAGTGTCCCCTTTTTTTCGCAAAGTGTCCCTTTTGTTGGAAAGTGTCCCATTTTGTCACAAAAGGGATCCAAAGTGTCTAGGACCCTTAGAAAAGTACACTAGAACAAATTTAGTACACTTTTTTTTATTTTTGATGTATAGATGTAGGATTTTAGAATGCTTCTAGGACATATTTTTACTTTTTTGTTAGACTCCACCTTGTTCACAACAACGTCTTAGCGACAAAAAGATTTGTCACCTGTGAGACCTAGCCCTGACTCTATCAAAGGAGGATACACATATTTCATACATGACTGGATTATACTGGGCATACTTCATGCCCCCCATGAGATACCATGATGCTATGTTGATGGTTTTGGCTAAGCGGTGGTATGCAAATACATGCATGTTTCATCTCCCAATAGGCAAGATGACGATCACATTAGAGGATGTCCATCACATACTCTGAGTTCTAATTTGGGGCGAGAGGGTATGTTTTCTAGCATATCGACCATTTCATGAGATGAAATATGATATGAAGTATTCTCTTGGAGGTTCAATTCATGATGGTATCGTGCAATCGTGGATCGATCTAGCCTTGCTACTATATTCACGATCTCCACTTGTTGCATGGATTATCATGTTTACTATAATACTAGTACTCATCCCTGATGGTCGGGGAGAACATTTAGAGAGAGGACTAGTACACATGATACAAGGGATGGCAGAGCAGAGGACCATATACGCCTAGGTCTGGAACATCCTTGCACACTTATATTATGGTCTAGGGCGATTTTCATTCCATGAGGTCGATAGTATGGTACATTATACATTGTTGTAGGTGTGGTGCCTAGAGAATATCATGTGCATTAGGATGATAGGATTTCCATGTACATCAGCCCTAGGGTATCCTCATGCATTCAGCTATCCATTGAGGTGACTATGGAAGTATAGGGATTTGCATTTGTGGAGAGTCCAATTCAACTGACTGGATGAGGAGGAGATCATATGGAGACCTTACCAACTTATACCATAGTGGTTGGATGAGACTGGCCAGTTGAGGAGATTATAGATGGATAGATTTATGATAGGTAGACATGATTACATAATATGACCCTTCTACTATGATCATGTCATGCGATAGTTTGGACGGGTCCATGTACCACCCATGGCATGACCCTTTTTCAGTAGATTAGTATGGAGTTCCCAAAGGCCCAACGACATTAAACAATTCACTACTAATGATGTCATCTACAGTGACTTAGATTATGAGGATCATGATATTCCATCGATCTCTGATGTTGATGATGTCAGTGCCACAAATGCCTATGAGGAGTGGTGGGCAGTAACACGAACAACTCCTATATTCCAAATGGATGATCCAATAAGTGATGTAGGGCCACTCTCATATCAGATAGACAAGGAGGAGGATATAGCTAAGGAGATATGGGTCAAGGCTACAGACATATTCATAGATGTGATAGATGAGGAGTATGACGAGGTTATAGATCTTGACTATGATGGATAGGAGGAGGAGGATGAGGAGGAGGATGATGAGGAGCAGTTGATGAGTGAGGGTGATGAGACGACATATGAGGATCCAATGGACCATGAGTGGGGAGAGCCAACTCCTACTCATGTGACTAGATCACGATCAATGGCTATAGAAGGCACCAACACCTACAGTCATGGAGAGGCTAGCACATCCTCCATGCCTCCTATACATGATAAGGATAACTTTACACAACCAACCAGAGAGCTATGTGATGATATTTTATTTACAGTTATGCTTTATGCTTATGGCCATACTTTATGTTTTAAATTTTATGTTCATATATATATCATGATGTGTACTAATTATATTTATGATTTCTATATTGCAGGAGTTGTGAGAGACCTCATGAGCTCTATCATCAAGTGCTACAAAGATAGTGCCCCCATCAGTCTATGAGAAGGTTTTTGATACATACTATATGCCCCAACCCATCGTGGAGTAGGATCCAAAGTTGTTTGAGTCATACATCAGACTATAGGCAACATATGAGAGTTTCAAGAGGCATACCCACTAAGCCAAGGATGCCCAAGATGCTGGGTCATCTTGAGCCCTAGAAAAGGTTGAGAGACTTCAGTCAGAGGTAGCTAGACTACAGGCGGAGAGGTATCATCTAGCAGAGGATTGTCAGGAAGCCCTTGGGTAAGTACAGGGTCTGCAGTATACTTTAAATGTACTCGACAACTCATGATCATGATTGCATACCACTATCTCTCGATGGTCTACCTCTAGATAGACACGAGCACTAGATCCTGAGGGATCTAGTAGTCATAGACCTCATTAGCATTGTATATATTGATGACATGTACATAAAATTTTGATATAAATATATATGATCATTTGATGTTTGGCTACTTATGTTTATGTGTTAAATGGTAATGTGATTGATCAAATAATCTTTAAAAAACTATTTAATAAATGTCTCCATGATTTAATATGTTTTATGTGATCTAATTAAAACTTATTCTAGTTTCTCTTAGATGCAACACTGTGATTAGGTATGTTATGCTAAATTAAATACACCTATGATCTAATTAAAGAACATTAAATACATATAAGGATCTAATTTAACACAACATACAAGATTATATTGAATAGTATGAGGTCTAAAGTAACCATCTAAAAGTTAATTTAAATGATTAATTTAGTATTCAAGACACACAAATAATTGTTTTTCAAGAATGAAGCAATGCAAGAGCACATAGAACATTATCTACTAACTCTAACACTACTGCTTTATCATCCACATTTTTCAAGAAGATTAGGGATAATATTGGCGTAGATGTGCGACATTTATAGGATCTTTAAGTGGTGTACCATCCATTTCTATTAATGTATATGCTCTAGACCCACAACTTTCATTAATTATATAAGGTCCTAACCAATTAGGGCTGAATTTTCCTTTTTCAATCAGGTCAACATTAACGTTACATTTATTTTCAAATAACACTGAATCACCTTTGTTGAATACACAAGGGATGACATGATCATTGTAACTATGCTACAATTTTCTAGCATAAGCTTTGAGATGTTCAAGAGCGTTAATGCGTTGTTCATAAAGCTTCTCCAGATGATGCAATCATTGTTCTTTATAAGTGTTTTCATCAATAAGTTCTTGAAGAGAAATCCTTAACATAGGGATTTCTAACTCCAAGGGAATTATTTCATTTGTACTATATACAAGGTTATAAGGAGTTGTCCTGGTGAATTTTCTGATACTAGTATGGTAATCCCATAATGCATACATCAATTGTGTGTGCCAATCCCTATTGTATTTGTTTACTATTTTCCTTAATATTTGTTTGAGAGTCTTATTATTTGATTCGGCTTGACGATTAGATTGTGGGTAGTAAGGTGTTGAGAAAGGATGTTGGATGTTAAATGTTTCTAAGAATTTCTTCACATCATTATTCTTAAATGGTGTCCCATTGTCTCAAACTAATGTGGAAGGAAGTCCAAAGAGAGTGATAATGTGTTCCAATATGAAATGGCATATCACAATAGTGGTTGTGGAACGAAGAGGAATAACCTCTACCCATTTAGTGAAGTAGTATGTCATAGTGATTATAAAGGTATGTTTGGCGGAAGGAGGTGAAATTTTTCCAATCAAATCCAATCCCCATACTAAGAATGGAAAAATAGTAATTTGGGCTTGAAGCTCAGAAGTGGGAGCATGAATCAAATTGCTATGTTCCTCATATTTATGACATTTCTTAACATATTCAAAGAATTTTTTCTCCATATTTCTCCAATAATATCACATGCGGACTAGTTTTTGAACCAATGATCTTCCTCAAAAATGACCCCCACAAGCACCTGAATGTGCTTCTTCAAGTGTTATGAGGATTTCAGATTATTTAAGGCATCTAAGTAAAATATTGTTAGAGATCTTTTGTATAACACGTCAACAAGAATTATATACTTAGATGCTATTTTTTTAAGACAATCTTGAGTGTTCTAAGTTGTTAGCTCAAGAAAGGTACCTTATTTTAAATAGTTAAATATCAGTGTATACCATTCACTAGATCTTTCCATAGTTGTTGATAATACTTATTCAGCTTTGGATTTGATTGATGGGTTCATAATTTTATGGACAATAAATGTGAAATCCTTTGCAGGATCTTGAGGGGATATAAGAGAAGTTTCACTTTCCATTGCATCTGCATGTCCATTATCCTTTCATGGGATGTTATCAATGGTAAATGATTCAAACTTGTCAAAAAAATTCATTGTGAGATCCTTTTATTTAGACAATTTTTCATTCTTCGCTTGATATGTTCCATTTATTTGTTTAATAATCAATTGTGAATCGCCAAATATCTTAATATTTCGAACTCCCAAAGCTAAAACGATGCATAAGCCAAAAATTAATGCTTCATATTCCACTATGTTTTTGGTGCATAGGAAGTTTAAATGATAGGATAAGGGAATAGTCTTTCTTGTGGGTGGGATTATTATAACTCTGGCACTAGAGCTTGTTCTACACTTAGATCTGTCAAAGTATAATTCCCATGCATCTTCATTTTTCTGAATAGTCCACACATTCTCATCGAGGAACATTTCTATATTAGGTGGTGTCAGGGGTGAGGACGCGTTCACTAAGTGGTTGGTTAAGGCTTTTCCTTTAATTGTCTTTTGTGAAACAAAATTAAGGTCAAAATCTATTAACAACATAACCCATTTAGCTAAGCATCCTGATAAATTTGTTTTACTAAAAATATGTTTTAAAGGAACAATTTTTTTCATTACATGTATTTCAAAATTTAGTAAGTAATGTATCAACTTACTAGTGGCGAAGACAAGAGCCAAACATTATTTTTCTATCATTGTATATCACATTTTGTAATCAATCAAAGTTCAACTGATATAATAAACAAGATGTTCTTTACCATTTTTGTCTTGTTGAGACAACAATGCTAGGAGAGCATGGGCTGATGCTACTATGTAAAGGATGAATGATTTTTTTTGCATAGTTGGTTGTAAGACAAGTGGAGTAGCAAGATAATCCTTCAAACTCTAAAAATCCTACTTACAATCCTTGTTCCAATTAAACTAAACTTCTTTCTTAAGGAGATGTATAAATGGTAACATTTGATCTGCAAAGGATGCTACAAAATGTTGGATAGCTTGAATTCTTCCTTGTAATGTGCATAATTGAGAAATGTTTCTGGGAGGTGGCATGTTAACTATAGAATCAATTTTCTTTATGTCCACCTTGATGCCTCTGTGAGATATGATAAAACCTAAAAAAAATCCTCTATCTACACCAAAGACACTTTTCTAGATTTAATCTCATGTTGTATTTTCGTATTCACTCAAAGATCTTCAGGGGGATATTCACATTGTCTTGTTTGGTTAAAGATTTGGCTAGAATATCATCAACATAATATTCCAAAAGCTTATGTATGTAATCATGAAATATTAATGTCATAGCTTGTTGAAATGTTGCTCCTGCATTCTTCAATCCAAAAGGCATCATGACCCAACAAAATATTTCCCAAACAATTGTAAATGTTTTTTTGTATTGATCTTGAGGGTTGATAAATATTTTATTGTACCTAAAATATCCATCCATGAATGACAAAAAAGAATGCCCCACAATAAAATCTACTATCATGTAGATATTAGGAAGGGGAAAGTCATCTTTGAAAGATTCTTTATTCAAATCACAAAAAAATGTACACATCCTAATACAATTATTAGGTTTTGCGACTGTGACAATGCTTGAGATCCAAGGGGAATAATCTATAGGTCTTATGAAACCAGCTTCAAGGAGTTTTTCAATTTCTCCTTTAACTAGCAAGGATATCTTAGGATTCATCTTTTGTATCTTTTGTCTAATAGGTTTAGAATTTTTGACAAAGACTATATTATGTGTTACAATCTTAGGGTCAATTTCGAGCATGTTTGAGTAAGTCCAAGAAAAAAGTTTGGGAAAGTCATGAAGTAAATTTGCATGATCTTCTTGTTCTTCATCATCAAGGAACTTTCCTATCTTAATTACTTTCTATTTATTGTTGATATCCATTGGTATGTCAATTCTATCTCCTAAAGGAAGTGCACCTTGTTTTGGAAATTCAAGGTTGTATTCTTCTTTGCTCATGTCAACCTCACTACTTTCCTTTTCTTCATCTTTTTCTTTGGTGCTAATCATAGCACATGTAACCCATATTTTGAGGAGGAGTATTTGGTTTATCATAAAATCCTAGCATTTGTTTCAAGGCTTCATCATCTTCAAAGTATTTCTATGATGGTTCAAAATTCATATCAAGCAATTCAAGATGCTTCAATGTGATTGATTTTAGGTTTACTTATAATGGTGTTGATATTTAATGAAGGGATTTTGTTTTCTTGCTTTATCTTAGAAGGACAATATCTGAGACCACTTTTTGTTTCTTGTGTGTTAGGTCCCACAAGAACATGTATTCCTTGTTCTTTCTTTCCACATCCTTTTCCACTATAACCCAATTGCTTCATATGTTCATAACCTCTCCCATAAAGTATTTCCATTTCTTTCGGGTTTGGTGGTTTTTTATAATATATCTCATCGAAGTTTGTTGTGTAGCTTGTTTCTTCTTCAAGGGTAGATGAGGTAGATGCTTGTGAATTTTCTTCTAAGTTTTGCATTGATATAACCATTGGTTTCTTTCATTTTTCATCCTCTTTTCTTGTGATTATGTATTCTCCCATATAAAAAGGTGTGAACTCCAAGGAACCCCAATCATCATCTAATAACTTTGATACTATATCTATTTCTTGTTTGTATTCTTCTATAGGTTCTATGTTTGATGTTGGAATCAATGTGTTTAGAGGACTTGCCATTCCTTTTTCAACTTGCAGAAAACTTTCAGGCTTAGGGTCTATTTCAATTTGATATACCTTATTGTTGTAGACATACTTCATTATACGATGAAGGGTTGAAGGAACTGCATGCATTTCATGAATCCAAGGTCGCCCTAAAAGGAAATTATATGAAAGATTATCAGACATTACATGAATAGGCATCTGCAATGTAGCCTTTCCAACTGTAATAAGTAAAGTAATCACACCTAGTGGTTGTTTTCCCATGTTATCAAATACATGAATCAACAAGCAATCAGGTTGAATTTTTGAATTATCCACACCAATTTTATCCAAAAGTGTGATGCTACACACATTAAGAGTGGAACCATTGTCAACAAGGGTTATTTTTATTCCTAATATGTTGTAGATGGCTATTATGATGAAGGCATCATTTTTATTTCTCAATTACAAAGGAGGTAGCTCATGTTTATGAAAGGTAATGCCTACATTAACTGTATTCATTCCTTGTATTAGAGCTGCCACAACATTTTCATTTGTACTAGGGGGAATCACTACTTTTTGTAAAGTTGTTTGAAGCATAGTGTGATAATTAGGTAAATTATGAATTAGGTACCATAGGGATATCTTTGCAAGAGTATTTTTAAGTTCTTCAATAATATCATACTCCTTCCCATTATGTGAAGTTAACTGAGGAGTGCTAGGAAAAACTGGATTAGGTAAAGTTAAGGTTGTCGGTGTTGGTTGTTTTGGTTGCGGATTTTTTAGAGTGTTGTATGTATGAGCAATTGTATTATTACTTGATTGCTGCAAATTATTGTACTTAGGTGGGTAAAGAGTAAATTCAAGCTTGTTTTTAGGTTGAGGTTTGTGTGAAGGTGGGTAAAGGATAAGTTGAGGTTTAATCACGTTAACTTCTCTTAGTTTTGGTTTATCATAACAAGCCTTAGTGGACGAACCTTGTGAGATGAATTACTCAAGGGCTTCATCTAACATGTCAAATTCATCACTACTAAAAGGATTGAGGATTAGGTTAACTTGGAAAAAGAGATTTTAAATAGTCAAATAACTATACTTTCTCCAAGTGTTTCATCAGTTTATAGGTGTTTTTGTTTTTATTTTCAAGAAAATGCCAAATGTACTCTAATCTAATTGAATTATGAACTAATACTGAAATTGAAAAGTGCAAGAATCTGATCCTATCTGTAATTGCAATGAATGTAGATTATTCTAGTTCTAATGATTTGAATGTAACAAAAGCTATGCAAATTGAAATAGAAAGATTTTAACAGAAAACAAAAGCACAAAAACAAGGTTTTAAATTCTAGAAAATGTAGTGCCGAATCTGCACTGGGATTGATTCACCCAGAGGGGCGTATGAGTCCCAGTGAGGATTTTTTTTTTAAATTCAAAAACTTTCAACTGATTTTGATGTTTTGTATGTTGTATGATCTGTAACCTAAGTGAAAATACAGATTTTATATGTATTTCAATGATTTGAGATGCAAAAATGCAACCTATATGCACTTTCACTAATGCAAAATTAGAAACCCTAAGATGCCAATTAACTAATGAAAACCCTAATGCAACATTAATGCAAGAAAGATCTAGGATGATAATGAACTCAAAATCAAAATTATGATGTTCTAAATGCAGTTTCACCAAAATGAAGGAAAAAAAATTGCTTGGGTTCTAGAGTTTTAGACCTAAAATAACAAAACTCCACACCCTCATTCAAGGATGACCCTAGATATCTCAATGTAAAGGATATATCTTGAAATAAGGTTGTCCTAGGGACTAATTTTAAACTAAAGAGGGGTTCACCACCAAGTTAGGATTTGGAAAGATAAATGCAATGTAAGATGTAATGTTTAACCCTATTATGATGCAATATTTCACTAAATGACCTAGAAATGTATATAAAACAAAATAGAAAGCTACAAGATGAAATGTGTGCACTTGGAAATTTGAAGCAAACTTTGGTGCAGGAGCACCTATTTGATTTCTTGCCTCCATGAGGCCATCTATAAATAGTTGATCTATTTTGTGTATTGGGTCTTATAATAAGGTTTATAAAACTATTTTATAGGTGTTTGAGACTTAGGAAGTAATATTTGAAGTCATTTTTCAAATAATGTTTAAAGTTGTTCCATATTGTAAAAATTGTAAAAGTTGCTCAAGAAAGTTGTCAAGCAACTTGTCAAAAGTGTCATTAAGGTGTTTTGTCAACAAACTAACTAAAAGGTGGTTGAAAATAGTTGGTTTTGGTTGTAAATGTATAAGTGCACCCTCCAAAACTCGAATTGGAGAGGTCGGAGACATTATTTGTGAAGTTTGATGAATGACAACCTCAAGTTTGTGTGCATTTTCTGATTTTACATTGTTTCCAGGTTGAATTTGTGGTTTTTACGGCCTGGTATGCACTCAAATAATGGATTATCATATATGGATGGAAATATCTCTGTTTCTAGTTTCCAATTCTTTTTGTCTCATTCAATTTTATTGAGTTTTGTGGGAGATATGATTATTTTGGTGAGACTGCCTATTTTAACAATATTGTGCAGAATTTACAGTCTGAAAGAATGTGATGGTACGGATTTTAAAGTATATATTTTTGGTCTAAAAGAAATTTTAGATTGTTCCTATATGAATCTACTTTCATTTTCTTCAAGTCTCATCAAATTTCATTAAGATTTGAATAAGTTATGATCATTTTAAAGAGGGAAGGTTTGAACCCTGTCTAGGGTTTGCAGTTTTGGGAAAAATGAAATAACTTCTTTTGGGCTACCATGGTTATATTTCCAATGTGACATAGAATGACTAATAGCATGTGTTATACAAAGATTTATTTGGATTATTGTTGAAGGATTTTGAGATATTTTTTTGAATCCTCCTAACTCTACATCAGATTGGTATCAGAGCTCAGCAAAAGGTCTGGCCTGAGAGAGAAATTGGTTTTGGTATTGTTGTTTTGTAGTTGTGTTTTGGTTGGTTGCAGGTTATGTGAGAACCTGATTGCCGCCATTGAGAAGGAAGAGAGAAAAGTGAGTTGTGAGCAAGGAGAGACTTGCTGAGACCATCTAAAAAGATGGAGAACTTGAGAAGGCATTTGCAGGTAGAGGAGGAGAGAAAGAAGAGAAAAAGACAAGCAAAGATGGATAGGGAAATTGCTGAGTTGAAGCAAAAAATGAAGAGGTTGGATAAAGAGTTCCAAGAATCTATGAAGAGGATAGAACAAATGATGAAACAAGAGACAAGTTGGAATTTTAAATTGAAAAGGAAGATGGTTTGGCCTATAAAGAAGATTGTGAAAAGAAGAAGAAAGAGGAAGAAGAAGCATATGAAGAATTCCTAGATGAAGACAAAGATGTTCCTAAGCATGAAGATGAAGAATTTAAAGTTGTTGCAGACATTCCAAGGCAAGAAGGTGAATGTATCATTGAGATAAGAAACCTGATTTCAGGACTTGAAGATGTTGATTTGATTAAGGGAATGATCATGGATGAATTGGTCATAGAGGTTTGCAAAGGATTGATGAATGATGGAGGTATTATGGTAGAAAGTTTGTTGCATTTCATTCTGTTACTGATGCTTTGGACAAAGAATAATTTTCAGGTTGAAAATAAAAAATAAAAAGTGAAAAGGAATTGGATGATCAAGAAGAATACAATTCAAAGGGGCTTGAATTCTTTTTCCCTCGGGAGTTTGGTGCAGGAGCACCTATTTGATTTCTTGCCTCCATGAGGCCATTTGTAAATAGTTGATCTATTTTGTGTATTGGGTCTTATAATAAGGTTTATAAAACTATTTTATAGGTGTTTGAGACTTAGGAAGTAATATTTGAAGTCATTTTTCAAATAATATTTAAAGTTGTTCCATATTGTAAAAATTGTAAAAGTTGCTCAAGAAAGTTGTCAAGCAACTTGTCAAAAGTGTCATTAAGGTGTTTTGTCAACAAAATAACTAAAAGGTGGTTTAAAATAGTTAGTTTTGGTTGTAAATTTATAAGTGCACCCTCCAAAACTCGAATTGGAGAGGTTGGAGACATTATTTGTGAAGTTTGATGAATGGCAACCTCAAGTTTGTGTGCATTTTCTGATTTTACATTGTTTCTAGATTGAATTTGTGGTTTTTACGGCCTGTTATGCACTCAAATAATGGATTATCATATATGGATGGAAATATATCTGTTTCTAGTTTCCAATTCTTTTTGTCTCATTCAATTTTATTGAGTTTTGTGGGAGATATGATTATTTTGGTGAGACTGCCTATTTTAACAATATTGTGCAGAATTTACAGTCTGAAAGAATGTGATGGTATAGATTTTAAAGTATATATTTTTGGTCTGAAAGAAATTTTAGATTGTTCCTATATGAATATACTTTCATTTTCTTCAAGTCTCATCAAATTTCATTAAGATTTGAATAAGTTATGATCATTTTAGTGAGGGCAGGTTTGAACCCTGTCTAGGGTTTGCAATTTTGGGAAAAATGAAATAACTTCTTTTGGGCTACCATGGTTATATTTCCAATGTGACATAGAATGACTAATAGCATGTGTTATACAAAGATTTATTTGGATTATTGTTGAAGGATTCTGAGATATGTTTTTGAATCCTCCTAACTCTGCATCAAACTTGGATGAGCTTTGAAATACTAAAAAACCTAAAATTTTGACCTACTGGGACTCATATGCTAGTCTGGGCATATCAGTCCTAGATCACAGTTTCTGCATAGGAACAGGTTTCTGGAAAAAGGGTGTTTGAATCTGCAAAATATTGAAAAATTCCTGTAGTGGGACTCATGTGCCACTTCTGGCATATCAGTCTTGTTCATCTTTTTCAGGAATTCAAAGTTCAGATCTGCACTTCAATACCCACTCTTTTCTCCCAAATTAATTTCCATATTTGAATTAGTGAAAGACCTATAAAATGTAATATAGACTTTATTTTCTTATAGGGGGTTTGTCTGGGGGTTTTCCTCAGTCAAACCCCTAGTTTGGTAATTAAACCTTGATAGAAACAATGAAATATGCATGTAAATAGGAATGTAAACCCTAACCTTAAGTTAGTCTAAGATTAGGAAATTTGAAATGCAATGCAACCCTATTCTAATGTGCAAGAATGAAATGCATGTATGAAATATGAAAATGGATGACTCACTTTGAGAGATCTCTAATCACCCAAATGAGCTCTAATAATTCTTGTACCTTAGGCTAAATGTAGAGTGATAATGGAGGATGGAATCACTTAGGAAACAGGTCATTAGGCTTGGCTTGATGGCTAGTTGCATCTCCCCTACCTAGAATCCATCATGCTTCACCATAGACAACCATGGTCAACCCTTAAAAATAATAGATCTTGAATGAAAGTGAGATTGAAGACCTACAAAAACACTTTGATGCTACTCCAAGACTTCAACTTTGCTTGCTTTTGAAACTTGAATGCTCTTGTGAAGGAATGTTTGAAGAATTTGAATGCTTGGATCTTGAAATTTATCTTGATAAAAATGCTTTCTTAGATCAAATAATGACTTAGAATCTTTCTTATATAGGCATTAAAACCTAATTTATTGTTATTCAGATCTCAAAAGCCGACGTCAACCAAAAAATTGAATTAAAAAGGTGATTTTCCCTCTCAAACCCTAAAAAGGCACCAAATGGGACTCATATGCCAACCCTGGCATATGGGTACCACCTAGGGGGACTAATATGCCCAAGGTGGCGCTTGAGTCCCACCCTATATTTTTGGGGTGGGTTGTTAAAATTTTGAGCATTTTTGATGATTTTCTCAAGTTTTTAGCTAAAATAAGCCTCGAGATCTGAAATAATGGGTCTTAGGGGCCTATTAATGATGATTTAAAGGGTATTTAATGCAATGGTGCCAAAATAGGTCCAAATTAAGTGTGAAATTGCACCACTTTCAAGAGTGTACAATTTTCTACACTACACTATTTATAGTAAGTTTGGTGAAACATTCTAAATTTAGTATAAAACCTTATGCTTTGGTGAACCTATACTTTATTGTTCTATGTTCCAACAACAACATTATTCATTTGGAAAATAACTTGACTTTTCATTTTTAGACCAAGCATATTGAGCTATGATACCAGTTCATTCCAACTATACTTGAAGAGGGAGAACTGAAATTGGAGAAAATTGATATAAAGGTGAATCTAGCTAATGCATTGACAAAGATAGTACCAAGGGAAAAGTTTAACTTTTGTACGACTTATCTTGACTCTGATACCAATTTTTGAATAATTAATAGTAGATAAAATAACATGGGAAGGAAAAATTAAAACTCAAAAATAAAAATAAGTCACAAAGCATGAAAACACGAAACTTTATAGTGGTTCACCAATTTAACTACATCCACTTTGAAGAAGGAGAATACTCTTTATTATCTATGTTTTGGCATACACATACAACATCTTTCATATTGCTACAACAAGATACAACAATGATGCTTTATCTGCAATGTATTTACAAATTACATATAGAATACCAAAGGTTTGTGAATGAAGGGAAAATGACATAAAGGATAAGGAGTCTATTGGACTTCACTTATCCAATAGTTAATGACCCTCTTAAAAAATGTAAACAACAGATAGAGAGATAGTAGATTTGCGTAGGTGGTAGAGAGGAGGTAGTGTGGGAATGGGATGAGGTCATTGAAAAAGGAGTAAGGAAGAGTTACGCAGTAGGTGGTAGAAGACAAGGAAAAAACCAAAAAATAAATTAGTATGGTCATGTAGAATAGAGGCATAGAGGAAGGGTTGTGCAACCATGAAGAGGAAAAGAAGAAAGCAGAATAAAGGAGACTAGATCATGGGAAGTGAAAATTGAATGCTACAGAGAAGAATTTAAAGAATGCATAGCAAGGAGAAAGGGATGTGTAGGGAATATAATTAGTCTAAAGAAATAAAGAATTAATGCACAAAGGAAATGGAAGGTACAAAGGGAGGTGTTGAGCATAGATTGAAAAAAAAAATGGAGTTATAAGTGCAAACAAAAGTGAATGAATAGAGGAAACCATAAATTTGAAGACTAAATTGAATTATTTGATTGTATGCCTATACTAATTCGAGAAAACAAAATTAAACTTACTTTCTTCAATCTGGTGTAAATTGGACTTGATTTTGAATTGACAAATGAAATTGTCAGTATGATCTATTGTTGTCTATGGCTGATCATTTACCCATGAAACTTGTGATTTTTAAGGAATAAGATTGTCTAGAAAAGTTACAAGATGTTTCTAGGACTAGAATCTTCTAGAAGCTAGAAGCAACTAGAAGTTGTTCAAGGAAAAAGAACATTCTAGTTTTAGAGATATCTAGAATATTAGAAGTTTCTAGATATTAAAGGCTTCAAGTATAAATATGAGGTCCATTGTGAACAACACTACTGTTGAGGTAAGTTGTTGGATTGTATGTAAGCAAGTTAGATCAATATAATTTATCTCAACCATTTCTCACTGTCTTATGCTTTGTTTTTTCCCTATTTGATGCTGTTATTTTTATTATTTGGGCCTATTCTTACATGGTATTAGAGCTAGAAATCTTCTAACAGGGTTAAGATATTGCTGGATTGATACTTGTTTATCAAGATAATCTTTGAAGTGGTTTAATCTATTTGTTTGAGGGATATTTTTTTTAACATGGGCTCTACAAATGAAAGTTTGTCAGTCTTTGATGGAAGTGGTTTCACATATTGAAGATTGTAGTTAAGAATTCTTTGAGAGAAAAGGATCTATGGAGTATAGTGAATAAAAAGAATAGAGAACCTCAACAAAATAAAGAAAAGGATTAATGGAAATGCAAGTTGGAGCAAGCTAGAGGAATTATTGGTAAGGTCTTTATTTAGAAAATGCACCTCAACCTTGCAATTATATAAAGGTTATTGTTGATAGGATATATATATATATATATATATATATATTTCCTAGTTACATTGATAGGTGTAATATACAATGGCATCAAGGGGGAGGAGTGGGATGCGTGTAAAGATTTTTTTGTTAACGTTTTTTGGGAAACAACTAAAATGGTTGAAATACATTAGATAAATGATACATTGTAAATCTAGACTGCCAATTATTAGGTTTTAGCTCTAATGGTGGATATTTTATTGGCCTATCTTGCCCTAGAATGTAACCCTATTTTACAAGGGCATTGTACAATGATTTTAGTAGAGAGACAATGATGTATTCTGAGATTTTGATAGAAATTGTGTTGTCTCTTTATCTCTGAGTGGTGATACTCTTGTGAGAAGCTTCCTCTACAAGTATATTATAATCTTTGTGATTTACTGAATAATATATTGGGAAAATTTTGGAGTGTGGAGTTTTTATCCCAAAAGGGTTTTCCCCACATAAATCATTGTGTCATGGTATGCATGATATTTATGTTTATTTCTATTTAAGTTTCTATAACTGTTAAAGATCTGTAAATTTTTTACATTATTCTCCTCTTAAGATTAGTGTAGGAAGTTGTTTCACTACCTTAGTTTCCTTACAAGTGGTATCAAAGCCCGATCACCTTTGGTTTCAGTTGTGGGTTGTTGGTTCTTTTTGGACTAATCTAGATTTGAGTGGGAGTCTATGTAAAAGATACTTTGTGATCTTGTTGAAGGAATTTTTAGATGGAAAGTTCATCAAGGAGAATAGAGGTGGATAAATTTTTTGGAAATAATTTTGATATGTGGAAGTTGAAGATGGAGGATCTGTTGATAGATCAAGATCTATGGGATGTTGTTGATGAGAATGTTTTAAGACCTATAGATCCTACTTAGGCTACTCAATATGATATTATGGACTATAAAGCTAAGGTTCTAATTAGATTGTGTTTGGAAGAATCTATTTTAATTAATTTCCATGAGGATACCTTTGCATAGAAACTATGGAAGAAGCTTGGTGAGATGTATCAGGCCAAATCTTTAGTGAACAATATTTTCTTGAGGAAGAAGTTGTATTCCTTGAGAATGGAAGAGGGTGGATGAATCACAAACCACCTAGAATTATTCAATATGCTAGTGGCTCAATTGGAATTCGTTGGTGTCAAAATGGATGAGGAGAAGAAATGTCAGATCTTTCTTTGTTCTTTTCTTGATTCGTGGGATTCTCTTGTTATGGCTATTGGGATTACTTTTGTTATTTTGAAAACTAAAGATGTGGTGGACTCTTTTCTTTCTAAAGAGATGAGGAGGAAGGTATCCATCATTGCCAAGGATGCCCTAAATGTTCATGGAAGACCTATGGAAAAAGGAAAGAATAATGAGAAGTGTGACAAATCCAAGTCCAGGGGGACATCTAAATCTCCTAGAAAGTCCAAAGTTATTTGTTGGAACTGCGGTAATCCTAGACATGTTCATAAGGAATGCAAAGAATCAAATAAGAAGAAAAATAAGAAATTTGATTCTGATTCTAAGTTTGAGAAGGACGATGGTGACACATTCATTGTAGCTTTGGCAACTCGTGTAGGTAATCATGCATGGTTAATTGAATCAGGTGCATCTTTCCATATGAACTTTAATAAAGATTGATTTTCTCAATATGAATAATTTGATGGAGGTAAGGTGTACTTGGGTGATGATTCTTATTTAGACATTGTTGGTCATGGTAAAGCTAAAATCAGATTTCTTGATGGTAGAATAAAAATGATTAATGGTGTGTTGCATATTCTTAGATTAGCACGAATTTGTTATATGTGAGAAAAATAATAGATGCAGGTGTGCAAGTAGTATTTTCTGATGCAAGATGCAATATGGTTAGAGGTGCTATGGTGGTTGCTAGAGGTGTTAGATATGGCACATTGTATAAGCTTGATGCATGCACTATTGAGTGCATTAGTACTTCTGTGAAAATAAAGTCTGTGGAAGAGGTGAGGGTTTCACCTTCAATAGACAATTATGGATTTTGGGTACCCAAGGGTGCTCTTTCTTTTGAAACAAAGTTAACTATAGAGAAAACTATGTTAAGGCACTGAAGACTTGGCCACATTGGAGAAAAGGGTCTAAAGACCTTGAAAAATAAAAAAACTTGTTGAAGGTTTGTCTGGTTGTAATCTTGAATTTGATTTATGTGAGTATTGCATTTATGGAAAACAAAACCACATTCAATTTTACTCGAGTTCTCATAAATCTTGTGGTGTATTAGATCTTATTCATTCTGATGTGTTTGGTCCTGTACATGTTCCTTTGATTGGTAAATCCACATATTATGTTTCATTTATTGATGATTATAGTAGGACATGGGTATATTTTCTAAAGAGTAAATCTAAATTTTTTCAGTTGATTTAAAGAATTTAAAGCAATGGTTGAGTTGCAGACTAGAAAGAAAATAAAATGTTTTAGGATTGATAATGGTGGTTTAAATTTCTCTAATGATTTTGATAGATTATGTAAAGTTTGTAGTATTCATAGACAAAAGAAATCTATGTATTCTCCACAACATAATGAAGTTGTAGAAAGAATGAACAAGACACTGATGGAGAAGGCTAGGATTATGTTGAGTGGTGTTGGCCTAGAATAAAGGTTTTGAGTTGAAGATGAAAGGAGAAGCTAACAAATTTGGAGAACAAGGATGTGAAATATATCTTCATTGAATATAATTATGGTGTGAAAGGATACAAGCTTTGGGAACCTGTTGCACAAAAGGTAATATATAGTAGAAGTTTTATTTTTAGAGAAATCAGGCTTTCTTCTATTACATTGCAGCCAAAACAAAGTAAACAAGAAAATGTGATTCAGTTTCCTTCTACACCTTAGAAAGTTGAATCGAGGCCCAGGGATAGACAAGAAGTTGAGGAGAGCTCATCTAGCTCTAGATCTTCAAATGAGGAGGAAGAACCTCCAACTCAACTTGTTCATATGTCTACAAGACATAGACAACCACCTGAAAGGTATACACCTGATGATTGGAGATGTTATTTTTCTTTGAATACTAACATGGATGAACCCAAATTTGTAGAAGAGCCACTAGGTATGAATGATGAATAATCCTGGAAGATTTCTATAGATGAAGAAATGGCATCTTTGAAAAATAATCATACATGGGATCGTGTACCATTGCCTAAAGGACGAACACCTATTGGTTGCAAATGGGTGTTCAAGAAAAAAATTGGTTCAAATGGAGGTATTAAGAAGTACAAAGAAAGGTTGGTTGGACAAGGTTACTCTCAAGTTGAGGGTGTTGATTATGGTGAGATATTCTCTCCTATTGAAAAAATGACATCCATTAGAGTTTCTCTTGCTATTGTTGTTTCTTATGATCTAGAGGTTGAGCAAATGGATGTGAAAACTAATTTCCTTCATGGTGACTTGGATGAGGATATTTATATGACACAAATAGAACACTACATGGTGAAAGGTAAAAGTAAGTTGGTTTGCAAATTGAAGAAATATTTGTATGGATTAAAACAAAGTCCTAGGATGTGGTACCAAAAATTTGATACATATGTATTGAGTTTTGGAATTGAGCATTTTAAATAATATCATCGTGTTTATTATAAAACTAATGGTGATCATTTCCTATTTATTGCATTATATGTTGATGATATGTTATTTATTGGAAAAGGGAAAGGTATGATTTTAGAATTGAAATCTCAACTTGCGACTAAATTTGAAATGAAAGATCTTGGTGCAGCTAGGCACATTCTTGAGATGGAAATTAAAAGAGATAGAGTGTAAATAAAGCTATGGATTGGCCAAAGTAACTATGACAATTCAATTTTATAGAGATTTAACATGTAGGATTGTAGACCATTGTGTTTTCCCCTTTCTTTTGGAACAAAGTTATCTATTTCAAATTTTCCAACATCTCCATCAAAGATGGAAGACATGAGCAAAGTGCCTTACCAAAGTGCAGTTGGAGGTTTGATGTATGCTATGGTTGGTACTAGACCAAACATTTTCCAATCAATTGAAGTTATTTCCAGGTATATGTCTAATCCTGGTAGAGTTCATTGGGGTGCAGTTAAAAGAGTCTTCAGATATTTGCATGGTACCTCAGATTATTCCATTTTTTATCATAGTAATGTGATTGAAGATGATATTCATGGTTATGTGGATTCAAACTGGGTAGGTGATATTGACAGCAAATGATCCACCAATCCTTATGTGTTTACTTTATTTGGTTGTGCAATCAGTTGGATGAGTAAGCGACACACTATGGTTTCTTTGTCTACTCTTGAAGCAGAGTATATGGTAGCTACTCATGCTTGTAAAGAATCCATTTGGCTTAAGAGACTGTGTTTAGATATTGGAATAAAATAAGGTGCAATGATAATTTTTTGTGACAGTTAGAGTGTGATATGTCTAGCCAAGAACTCGACATTTCATGCGAGGACTGTTACCGATTTTCACTATAGCTCAATCTGCAGAGATGATTAGTTTTCATTCATTTTAAAGTGAAACTTTTAGTTTAATTTTTGCATTGCTTAAGTTATTGTGTGTATCATATTTTATTAAGGTTCAGTTTTGGATTTCAATTGTTTTTAGTGGGATGAGTTTCAAAGTTATTATTCAATGCCTTGCAGCATAAATGAAGTACAAAAGAGAACGCATAAATGATTAAGTATAATTGTTTCTTTCATTTATTTTACAAAGTTAATCCATATTACAATATTTCATTTGTTTTGCAAATACAAATGAATTGTACAAAATTGCAATTGTTACATTTCTTTTCAATAGAAGTGGAAAAGAGAAACTAAATGTCCCACACAAGCCGCAGAGATAGCCAAAATAATACATTATAAGAAATGGATTATACAACTGAAGGTAAATGAAAGGAAGCAAATAACATAGAGCATATCCATCATTGCTTGTTTTTTGGTCTTTAGTTAATCTCCTTGCAGTTGTCTCATAATTGCTACAACTTTTAAGTGAACCTACATCATGGAAAAGGGACTATTAGAGCTTTGGATATGGACTACACTATGTGCTCTACCAACTGAAATATAATTCATTCCTCACAACACATTGAATCAGCTAAATGAATAAGAAAGAGTACACTAAGGACTACAAGTGCAACATCATGGAATATTTAATCTTCATTATTTTATGGTAAAATTGTTTGTTTCCTGTGCAGGTATAGGAAAAGATATGTTACTGATCTGTTTTGAAGGTTTAAAGCATGTGGTGTAAAAAGGGCTCCCACAAGGGTTAAGCTCGGCATGCTGCCCTTTAACATTCCATAGAGGGTTTGAGAAAGAAACAATCCAATGTTGCTCAAAGAGATATATATCTGAAATAGTACACCATAGCTTCTATAAATGCCTAAGAAATGTATCATCTAGGACTGTTAACTCAAGAAATATAGTGAATTGAAATTCATAAATGATCAATTGCTTATACAAATACAAGGAGTGCATATGACTATCATAAGAATGTTTATCCATGCTAATAGTGTTGTTTTAAAAGTTCACATTGAATGGAACAAAGAGTATTTAATTTCCATGAAGAGTGATAGTGAATAGGCATACATAATTCCTTGTTCAAAAATTATCAATAAGAAATTGAGGCAATTCAAGAGAGTTTCAGAACACTTTCATCATGGTATATTTTTCAATCTTCTATGAAAAAACACCAAAATTTCATGCTTAACATTGCTTTCACAGAGATTATAAAAATGCATGAAGAGTAGCATAAAGCTATAGTTTCTATCAAGTATGGAGCTACAAGATGTCTTTTGCTACAGGAAAAACTATAAAGGACAATTGTGTTGTTCAATTTTAATCACAACAATGGGACGGTGAAATGATAAAAACGGAGTTTCAATTACTCAGTCAAAAGAAAGGGACACCGTCATGTAGTGTTCAATTTTTTAGAAATATGATATGATTCAGCTCAAGGAGCCATACTGCTGTTAGAACTAATTTTTTCAATCTAAAACCATAAGGTTTTCCCACAAATTTCCGTAAAAATCCATAAATACCCTAAGGGATTTTATTTTATTTCAGTATCTTTTTGTGAAAAAATTCATTTCATCCCCCATCCAAATGCTAAAAACATCTTATACTTCATATTGCTACCTTAATCCTTTTGAAATTCTCATCTTTTTCACTCTTTACCGCTATACACCATACAATTCAATCCATACCTGCGGTATAGCGATAGTGGTTTGGAGCAATCAAAGTAACCTTTACCATGGTACCATGGAGGGTCATCTCAAAGACCGCGGTGACCATGGTAAATAGGAGGAAACGGTCACACCACAGTACCGCACACGGTATAAACATGGACCACGGTGACTGCGATAAACATGAGATAGACAACCAGGTGACGGTTGAGCAATGGCTACCATGGTACCGTTGGCAGATAGGCCAGTGACCGTAGTAGTGCAGTGAAAAGCAATGGATGAAGGTGACGGTGAGGTAATCAGTGAAGACGGCTACCGCGGTACCGCTGGCAGTCAAGCCAGTGACTGCGGTAGCGTGGTAAAAGGTTAGCAGACGGTTAGTGGGCTGGAGTGGCAATGTAGCAATTGGTAAATGGTGGATGGAGGAAACAGTTTGTAAGTGGCACCAACGAGGGGACAATTAACGGATAGCAGTTAGTGATGCGGTTATCGTGATACCGCAGGGGGTCAATTGATTGAACACAATGACTTCCGTAGGCAACGGGAGTGACAAAGACAGTAAGTGTAGCGGTTGGCAAAAATGGATACCACGGTTGGACAAAAGGAAGCCCACGGTAGTGCGGTGAATGAACTGGAAGCCGTGACAGTCAATATGGGGCCGGTCATCGAGTTACCATGGGAGGAAAAGTCAAAGCCGCGGTAGAGCAATAAAGTAAATAAAGAAAGCCACGAGAAGATAAAAGTAAAAGAGCAGATAAAATGAAATTTAAAGGGCGGGAAAAGGTATAAAGTAATAAATCAAAGGTGAACTATGTAAAAAATATTTGATTTTCCAGTAAGGCAATTAATCAAATATTTTATTTCCTATTAGAAAATTCAAACGGCTGTAACAAAAAACTGAAGGGTTGTGACTCTTCGAATTTTATTGTATAAATCTATCGTAAGTCAGAGAAAAAAAGTGACAGTTAGGCTATAGGAGTTAGAATTTTCTCGAGAAGGGATTGGAATGTAAATAATGAAAGACTTTCTTGAAACAGAATCAATGGAGAAAATATCTTAAACTGGTAAATTTATTTTGGTGTTTAGTTGTTGTGATAAATAAAATTAATATTCTTTATTTTTGGTTGTCTCCAACTTGGGATCTTTTAATCATTTAAATCAGCATATCAAGTATATATCTGGTTTATCAAAATGCATTCTCATTTTGTGTGATTTAATTAAACTGGTGTCTGCAAGTCAGAATTAAATTCTCTTGATAAATCACAGTGTTTTTGAGATTTCTTTTGGATAGTTAAAGAAGAACCTGATAAAGGAACATTCCAGCACTGTTTATGCAAGTCATAGACTTAGTGAATTTTTTATGCTAGCCATAGAATTTTTAGAGTGCCTAACAACTAGAGTTAAGCCAATAGGAGGAAACACATATCATTTTTGACTCCATTGCCCATGTGGATAGAAGGCACTGATCTGCCACAACCCAGAGAGACAAATCCATATCAAACAATCTATTTAAAAAACCTTTCATTTGTACAGTAGGAGTAGTAGTAATTGTAGAGATTTTCATCTATCCACTACCTTTGCCATTGTGGATAGATTGTTTCACTAGGAAATACATCTTAAATCTGCAACGTATAGATAGGTGCACTCGCCTAGGTTTTGCAGAGCCTGAAGAACATAAGGCATAATTGCATCAATTGGCCTTGTTAGTTGGCCAAAAGCATTGTGAGAGCTTGGCAACCTCTCATGGTTCAAACCAGTATTTTTGAGAACTAGCAAATTGGCGACTCCGCTGGGGAAAAATTCCAGAAAGTTTTCAGCCTTTCCATTTATAGAGTCAACAAAGATTTCACATTTTGTTTGGATATTCCACTGGGGGCAAACCAAAGTAATATCATAATCTATTTCATTTTCCTACTTTTTGAAAAGTAGGTGGCGACTCTGTTTTGATTTGATTTATAATGCGTAGATGTTGTGGAGCAGTAACATTTTGTCAAGATGGTAGAAGAACAAAGAAGACACCGAACAAGGAAAGAATTAGAAGAAATGAAACAACAAGTGTTAACTGGGAACAAAAAAACCTACAATTGAAACAAGAAATGCTGCAATTGGGACTTGAATTTGACAATGAAGGTAATATTTGCTATTCAAAGCAGAATGCTTATAAACCACAGCCATTACCTCAAATGAATCATCTTCCATTTACTAAAACAAGATCAATGGTCTACCAAAACCCATATGGCCCTCCAAATTTTGTCTCAATTATTGATAAACCATTTAACTTTAGTAATATCCAAGGTTACCCAAATCCTTACCCCTACGATGAGACATAACTGTTTATGCAGACCCCTAAATTTCATGGAGAATGGAATGAATCAACTTATGAGCATATGGAACAATTTTGGAATGTCATTGTCAGCTTTCAATTTTATCCAGAGGATGTCATTATGAAATGTTTTTCAAGATCTATGAGGGATAGTGCAAGGGAATGGTTTAAAAATTTGCCTGTGCAAAGTATATCTTCATCGGAGGATCTGAAAGAAATATTCTTGAGCCAGTATGGGGAAAAATATGATGATCAAGAAGAAGGTGGTGATGTACATACTCAAAACCAAGACTTCATTACAGAATCAGAATATGGAATTTCCCCCTTAGATGCATTTTTTGACATAAGGAAATATGAAGGAGAGGATGAAAAATCTCTATACAACAGGATGGTAGACATCTATATGCAATTGCCTCCTCATCATAGGCCTACAAATCCCCTATTTGTTGCACAATTTCTAAGCGCATCGGAGCTTGAATCAACTCATTGGTCAAGATCATTAAAGCAGTGTGTCTTAGATGCAACAAATAAATTTATTGATTCCATGGTTGGGACAATGTACATGGATACTATCAACAACGGATCTAATGGTGATATTATGAATGATCGAATAATGCAGCCAATAGAGGATACATATGCAAGTGAAAATGATGACAATCTATGTGAGGAAGAAGAAGATGATGATGATATGAGTGTTCAATCATACATATTGGATGAGGAATACAATGATGAATATGTTCTTGAAGATACACTTCATAAATAATGTGTTGGTGACAAAGCAAGCAAAAATGAGAAAATTGAGCCCTCATTCTCAGACCAACACCATGCTGGCACAATTGATGATAAGAAAAAATTCATGGCAGAAGGCTTGCATGAGGAGGAAGAAGATATAGAAGATATCTCCTACATATCATATTGTGACAGTGTGTGTTATGAGGGATCCATTGAATACTCAAATTGTGAAGCTGAAATGGTGGATGCTGATCTACAATAGGATGATTGTTGTAGTTCATATGGAGATCAAGAAGTTGGAGAAATAGTAGGAGATCTGGTTGAAACATGTTCACTCAGCAGTGAGCAAGTTTCAGATTTGTTAACTCTTGAATACCAGAAGTGTGCACTTAAAGATGAGTCCAAAGTTTTGGCTCCAACCTACAATTGTTCTGACAGTGAAGGTAACAATTCATGTGATCCCATGTGCATCTATCACAGTGATGAGGATTTCTTTTAAGCTGATCAAAAGTTTGTTTGTGTCCAAAAGGAGGTATGTGATTTAAATAAATTTTGCCTGGAAGAGGAAGATACTGGTTTGCATATTATTAATGATGGATTTCCAGCATGGGTTGATTCAAGTATGTATAAGGATGACTGTCTGGATCAAGTGTGGGTGTTAATTCCAGTTGGTGATAAAGAGGAAATGGGAGATAATTCTATGCAGGCACATTCAACAACATTTGACAGTGAGAATGCCTATGATTGTTTTGTTGAATGTGGATACACTTTGTATGTTGAGGGTGATAAATTTGTTTTATATGATAATGAGAATGGTGAAATTCAGAGTGATGAAATGAATATCAAACATATTGAACACAATGATTTCCTGAAGGTTTTTAATGGCAATGCATGTTGCAGGACAGGTGGAATGGATAGTTTCAAAAGAAACCTGATGAGCTCTGAACAAAATAAGGTCTATGACAGAGGAAAATGTAGTTTTTTCTTTTGGGGTGGCCTGGGGGCCATCCTTTGTGGTTTGATTTTGAACCATAGCAGGTATAGAGGATTAAGGATTGCTAGTGCATGGACAATTCCTAACAAACCTCTTTAATCATTCACTTCCATGCACAATAATTTTGAGGATCTGATTTTTCTAGTACATGGACATTCTCATCAGTTCCCTTGTTGAAAAAATATTTTTCCATGTACAGTAGTTTAGGATTTTCCATTTCTCCATTTTGGTCCTTTTCCATTATCCATTGCCTTCAATTTTTATCGCTTAGCTTGGTCTGCTCTACCAAAGATACTCTGGATTCTTGTAGTGATTGAACAATCACTCATACCCAACAGGAGCCACTATTAGAACTAATTTTTTCCATCTAAAACCCTAAATTTTTCCCACAAATTTCCATAAAAATCCATAAATACCCTAAGGGATTTTATTTTATTTTCCTATCTTTTCATGAAAAAATTCATTTCATCCCCCATCCAAATGCTAAAAACATCTTATACTTCATATCGCTACCTTAATCCTTTTGAAATTCCCATCTTTTTCACTCTTTACCACTATACCACATACAATTCAATCCATACCCGCGATATAGAGGTAGTGGTTTGGAGTAGTCAAAGTAACCTTTACCACAGTGCCACGGAGGGTCATCTCAAAGACGGTGGTGACCATGGTAAACAGGAGGAAATGGTCACACCGCAGTACCGCACATGGTATAAACATGGACCGCGGTGACTGCGGTAAACATGAGATAGACGACCAGGTGACGATTGAGCAACGGCTACCATGCTACTGCTCGAAGACAGGCTAGTGACTGCAGTAGCGCGGTGAAAAGCAGTGGATGAAGGTGACAGTGAGGTAACCGGTGAAGACAGCTACTGCGGTACCGCTAGCGGTCAAGCCAGTGACCATGGTAGCGCGGTAAAAGGTTAGCAGATGGTTAGTGGGCTGGAGTGGCAACGTAGCGGTCAGTAAACAGTGGATGGAGGAAACAGTTTATAAGTGGCACCAACAAGGTGACAGTTGACGGCTAGCAGTTAGCAATGTGGTTACCGTGATACCGCAGGGGGTCATCTGATTGACCGCGGTGACTGCGGTAGGCAACAAGAGCGACAAAGACAGTAAGTGTAGCGGTTGGCAAAAATGCATACCGCAATACCGCGGTTGGACAAAAGGAAGCCCACGATAGTGCGGTGAATGAACTGGAAGCCATGACAGTCAATATGGGGCCGGTCATCGGATTACTGCAGGAGGAAAAGTCAAAGCCGCGGTAGAGCGGTAAAAGAAATAAAGAAGGCCATGGGAAGATAAAAGTAAAGGAGAGGATAAAATGAAATTTAAAGGGCGGGAAAAGGTATAAAGTAATAAATCAAAGGTGAACTATGTAAAAAATATTTGATTTGCCGGTAAGACAATTAATCAAATATTTTATTTCCTATCAGAAAATTCAAACGGCTGTAACAAAAAACTGAAGGGTTGTGACTTTGAATTTTATTGTATAGATCTATCGTAAGTCAGAGAAAAAAAGCGAGAGTTAGGCTATAGGAGTTAGAATTTTCCTAAGAAGGGACTAGAATGTAAATAATGATAGACTTTCTTGAAACATAATCAATGGAGAAAATATGTTAAACTGGTAAATTTCTTTTGGTGTTCAGTTGTTATGATAAATAAAATTCATATTCTTTATTTTTGGTTGCCTCCAACTTGGGATCTTTTAATCATTTAAATCAGCATATCAAGTATATATCCGGTTTATCAAAATGCATTCTCATTTTGTGTGATTTAATTAAACTGGTGTCTACAAGTCAGAATTAAATTCTCTTGATAAATCACAGTGGTTTTGAGCTTTCTTTTGGATAGTTAAAGAAGAACCTGATAAAGGAACATTCCAACACTGTTTATGCAAGTCATAGACTTAGTGAATTTTTTATGCCAGCCATAGAATTTTTAGAGTGCCTAACAACTAGAGTTAAGCCAATAGGAGGAAACACATATCATTTTTGACTCCATTGCCCATGTGGATAGAAGGCACTGATCTGCCACATCCCAGAGATACAAATCCATATCAAACAATCTATTTAAAAAAACTTTCATTTGTGCAGTAGGAGTAGGAGTAATTGTAGATATTTTCATCTATCCACTACCTTTTCCATTGTGGATAGATTGTTTCACTAGGAAATACATCTTAAATCTGCAACGTACAGATAGGTGCACCCGCCTAGGTTTTGGAGAGCCTGAAGAGCAGAAGGCATAATTGCTTCAATTGGCCTTGTTAGTTGGCCAAAAGCGTTGTGAGAGCTTGGAAACCTCTCGTGGCTCAAACCAGCATTTTTGAGAACCAACAACTGCTACATGAAGTGATTTTAAAGTATTGAGGGTTAGTAACCCATTTCCAGAAAATCATAAAATGCAAGAAAATGAAAGAATTCTATTTGGGTCTTTTCTTGATACTCATTTCCTATAGCAGTATGGCTCCTTGAACTAAATCATATCATTGAAATGTGACATGTTCCAGAAAATCTAGTTTACATAGTATGGCCGCACCATGGAGGCATTATTCCTCTCGAATATTGAATACCCATGTGAGGGTTTTTATAGAAAATACAAATAAATAAATAGTAAGAGGTTCGAGCTCACCTATGCAAGGAGAAGTTTCAGAAAATGCAGATAAAGTAGTCAAATGGCCGTGGCCATTGAAGGTTTTGAAACCCAAAAAACAAATACAAAATGCATAAAGTTTCTTCCCACAAGATGTGCTCATTTGCTATGATAGGTTGAGCCTAGAAGAAAAGGTCATTTTTTTGTAGAAATAATGGAAACAAACAAAGAATGGTTGTGGCTTGTACATGAGAGTTGAGCACAGAGATTGGAGAAGTGCAAGGAGAGGCCACAACCTATAATAAATAAGATGCATAGGAATTTCTAGATTTTTCTTCCATAAAATAAATCATTCATTATCATGCTTTTGTTTTAAGTTTTTCGACAATGAAGAGGAGAGATGAAGGAGTTCGAATGGAAGCTAGCTTACCTTGAAGTCATTGTTTCTGTGCTAAAATCCCACCAAACCCATGGGTATCTTCAATTTTTTTCGTTTAAAAGCTCAAAAAAACTAGTCTCTCATGTCACCAAAGGCCGAGCATATCATCAACAGAAAAATGCAGAAGCAAATGTGTGAGAAAATAACAACAATGGCGGCAGATTGAAGCTCAAATACCTCATAAACCCTTTTGAAGCTCAAGATAAAGATCAAATATCTAGAGGTGAAGGCTTACCATGATTTCCAGTAGAAGAAAGTTGATGAAAATGGTGGAGGATCAAGTCAAAAACTCTAAACCATTGCTCACTCATGGCAGCCCTTGCAGAGAGAAATTTCTTCAAAATGCAAAGTGAGAATGAGCCCGATAAGTTAGGTTTGGATGGTTTTATTTTAGGGTTACCTTTTGCCCTAATTTGATTGAGACTTTAATCACATTTAAAAAAAGAGAGGACCCAAATGCCACTTTAATGCCTTGGCCAAAATGTTCGTGTTGCCTAGGTCGACCCCTTAGGCATTTTCACCTTTTAAATGTAAAGTTTCTTAAGCCTCTAAATACCTTGTGTAATTTCCAATAGTGTGTTAGGGTATTTCGAAAATATCATTTAATTTAATGCCTGGATAAATGTCAAAGTATTTAGTATGCCTTAGGCATTATTATTTTATTGATTTTATAGAAATCAATTTAGAGCTTGGGATAAATGTTTATCCCATATTTTAATGATTTTTTAAAAAGAAAATCAATTCTAATAGAGATATTAAGGATTGTTTAATTTTTTTGCAAAGATTTTTTCTAAAATATTGAGTTGCAAAAACATAAGTTTAAGACAAGATAGGCCTTTATTTGTAATTTTAAACTACAAATATTGTGAAAGCAGAGATAAAAACAATGTTTTTATAAGTTGCTTTGATCTTTTGTTATTTTTAGCAATTTAATGAAAGCAAGGAAAGGTGGCTAGTTTCTTATGTTTGACTTTTCCTCGGTGAGATCCAAAAGGTGGCAACAAGTTGAGTTTATTTTTTCAGTTTTAAAGTAGATTGAGCCTGATTTTGAGGCTTTATTGGATGGATATCTTGGAGGGAGAAAGTTTCAACTTTTCTCATGCAGTATGATGCAGTTTTGGGGGCTTTTTTCTAAGTTTTTATTTGGAACTCGAAAATTGAGTTTTTTGGAGAGTTATATTTTGGAGAAAAACTTAGTTTTTCTCAGTTTAGATTGTTGCTTCTTCTCTTGTTCATGCAAAGAGTTTTTGTAAGCTTAATATTTGTACTCAGACTTTGGCATACTCCTTCAGTTTAATAAAAGCAACATTCCTATCTCCAATTTTTGTCTCTTTTGCAATATTAGTATGATGTTTTCATTGTGATTCTATTCACATATCCTTTTTTATGTCCTATTATTGTAGATTACTGGTATAGAAAGTTCATACAATCTAGGTTGTATGTTGTGTTTGAATCCAAACCTTCATGCAAATCAGTTATGTGTTGGGTGTTCATGAGAGATTGTGAATTTATTGTTGTTTTCTGAGGACTATTTGTGGGTAGAATATCAAAGTCATCATTAAGTTCTAGAGAATCATCTTAGATTAGAGTTTTACATTTCAATCATATCTTTCTATCCCTTTTCCCCAGAAAGTCATTTAAAGTAGGAAATTTCATTCGGAGAACCAACTCACTCTGGAGATTCCCTCTTCACACAGATCACCCACATCTGAAGAGGGTTTCCATGTTTCAATAGATAGCTAAGTCTTTTGTTATCTTAGCATAGGGTGCATATCTGATTGACAACAAGGACCAAGCACATTGATGTACAATATCATTTTGTTTGAGATATGGTCGAAGATGGTAGGGTGAATTTGGTTAAGGTAGAGACTTTGATGAGTGTTATTGATTCTTTAACTAAGCCTATGAGCACAAAGAAGTTTAGATGGTGCTCAGATATTATGGGCCTTTCGACCCCTAGCAATTAAGAGACAATGTTTACTCCCTCTCGTTGCTCTTGCAAGGTGTTCGACAAGTGGGAGATTTGTTGGGAAAATGTGTCTCAACCTTGCAATTATATAAAGGTTATTGTTGATAGGATATATATATGTATACATATATATATGTATGTATCCTAGTTACATCGATAGGTGTAATATACAATGGCATCAAGGGGGAGGAGTGGGATGTGTAAATATTTTTTTGTTAATTATTAGGTTTTAGATCTAACGGTGGATATTTTTTTGGCATATCTTGCCCTAGAATGTAACCCTACTTTATGAGGGAATTGTACTATGACTATGGTATCGAGAGATGGTGATGTATTATGAGATTCTGATAGTAGTCATGTTGTCTCTTGATCTCTGAGTGGTGATACTCCTATGAGAAGCTTGCTCTGCAAATATAATGTAATCTTTGTGATTTATTGAATAATATATTGGGTGGCTTTTGGAGTGTGGGGTTTTTCTCCCAAAAGGTTTTTCTCGACATAAATCACTGTGTCATGGTATGCATGATATTTATATTTATTTATATTTAAGTTTTCTTAATTGTTAAAGATCTGTAAAAAATTTACATTATTCTCATCTCAAGATTAGTGTAGGAAGTTTTTCCGCTACCTTAGATTCCTTACAGCCTTGAGTTCCAATATCAATAGAAGGTTTGTTGATGTTGATAACCCAATAGAAATATGGGAGAATCTAGAAAAAGATTATAAAGATACAGATATTACTAGTGTGTTCAGCATAGAAGAAAAAATGGTGAACATAGGCCCAGCTGATTTTGAAAAAATGGTTGATTATTTTAATGAGGTTACATATTTAAATGCCCAGTTGAAGAAAATAGGTGTTGAATATGCAAAAAAGGATTTTCAATTGATTGTAATGGTTGAAAGTAAGCTTTTCCAACCTTACAAGGTATTTAAAGAATCAAAGAAAAGGGTTATTTAGTTAAATCCTAACAGTGTTGAGTATGCTAATACAGTTGAGTTTAAGTTTTGTTTGTTTGCATCAATACTTCATTATGTTTTGTTATGATTCCAATTTTCTAATGCATATTGTCAAACATCTTGCTTGTATGAACTATAGATAGATTTATTTCAAAGATTTCATCAATAGTCATCTTCTATAGGTGAGTGTTCTTCAATCATTTTCTCAAATCATTTGTAGACATTAATTATGAATAGACTCTTTTCCAAATATTTTTTCAAATAATTTATCTACAAAATTTGTTCTTTTGCATTCAACATTAATTTATGGTATTCTATTGAATACTTTTTCTTTAATCTTGGATGCTTCTAAACTATTTTTTGAATGACTTCCATTAATATCCATGTTTTCACATTTAAATAAATATCTATAAGATATTTACAATTTCAATATTTGATAAAAACCTTATCTCAAAATATGGTTTAGTAAATGAAATATCTCTAATATAATATTCTAATTTAACATAAATTAAATAGATAAGTAGGAGGTATTTTCCACAGCATGTCAAATTGTGATATTACTATCAGAATTCAACCTTGTAGTTTTACGAATCAAACTCATTTTACCAAATATTATGACATTTGATTCTACACTTTTTAAGTTTCTATCATTTAAAAGCTCCCAATACCAATTTAATAAATCCATTTTATACACATATTGTTAGATATTCAGGATAATAAGAGGGGGGGATGAATCAATATCTTCTAAAATCTATTGAACAAACACTTTTAATTACTTTATTGAATAAAACAAATAAGAGCAAGAATACAACATAAAACTCCACAACACAAGGACACCAAATTTTTACGTGGAAAACCCAATGAGGGAAAAACCATGGTGAGGATTAGCTCACAACATATAGTTATTTCAATTCTGGTTACAAAAGAGGCCTACTTCCAGATACAAAAATCTCACTTCTTACAAGGACTTACTATCCAGACAAGGAGGCTCACTGCCTACAAAATTATAGAAACAAAAATGGCTAATCGCCATGATTGAACTGATAAAGATACACCACAAGTGCAGATTTAGTTCCTTTGATTTATAGAGTATTCATTCGCATGACAACAGACTAAAATTCACCCTTATATTTGCATACCTCACTTATCAACACATTCATGCTCGCATATCTTCTTCTTTTCACTCACTATTCATCTGCATCTTCATCTTCAAATGATCTTGCATATATACTTGATATAACCAAACACATCAATTAGGTTGGACTAATTGAATGCACTTCATATTTTCAAACATGATAACTTGTCGGCTTCATATAAAGATTCTCCAATAGTAATTCAACCATGTCATGCAATATTATGTCAGCTAGATCACACATATAATCACAATTAATCTTAAACTATTTATTGATTATTAGGTCAGCCATGATTAACCTAATAACAAGAGGCAATCTCAAAAACCCGATGCCAACACATCATCCAAACATATGAACATCCGAGAATACATATATACTTGCTTCCAATGATCATAAGACTTTTCCCAAAACCTTAATCCATAATGATTACTGGAGAGAATATGCAGACTAAAACACCAGGAATACCAGATCAAATACCGGATGAGATAAGCTTTATTTGTACATCGGTTCAAGGTACTGGATCAACATGGTGACATCAATGATAACATAAGACTAATCTTCTTCCATATTTCCAACAATATCCCCCTTTGGCATTGATGGAAACATGTGCTCAAAAAACATAATTCAAAAATTGTCCTACAATTTCTCATTCCATATATCTCCCAAAACTCCATTCTCTCCCCCTTTGACATCAATTGAAAAGGGCACCAAAAAGATATAAACATGGTGACATTCAACAATTCTTATTCATTCAAAATCTCAAAACTTTAAAGCATCCAATCTTTCAAATTTCTTTCAAATCAGAATGACACTTGTCACCTGAAATACCTTCTTGTACTTTTATTTAATAACATGATATAATTTCTTCCATTCAAGTATTGCAGAGTCCATTCTTGTATATGTGCTTTTCAATAAAGCTAACAGTGTGAAAGAGTACATCCAATCTGCAAACGAGCATTGTCTTTCACAATCTTCTGCATTAGAGAGTATTATGAAAAGATGGTCTAACCGGACCTCAAAAATTTACTTAAGAAGCCATAAGTGTAAGACCCCTCTGTTTTTTGCTCTTTGGACCGAACAGTGTTATGTTGGTTATGCCTTATTTTCTATTAAGTGCTTTGACTAAGAACTCAGTTGTTATTTGATCGCTATATGTAAGCGATGTGAATGATATATTTTGGTGTGATCGTGTATTTTTTTGATATTATCATTATGGCATGCTTTGGATTAGCATAGTGGTTATCTGAATTAATGATTTTTATGCTTTGGATTATAACAATATGTTAGAATAGTTAGTTAGTTGCATTGTATTGGTGAAGGGGACGAGATTGCATCACTTGCTTGCGAGCGCCCTAAGATTATGAGATTTCCTCTTCACGGTGTGTTTTATATGATGCAACTATACATGTGCGATATGATTTTTTCTGTAGGTTAATAGGTACAATACATCGACTCCACCTGGTTTCATAGGTTTGAGCGTGTCCATTGCCCAACGGTATTCGATTTGGAGATAGTAGCTAGGTTTTTCGTGCCAAGTCGTCACCCTAGTCCTAGTTTGTCATCAAGTGTTTGTCGGGTTGTGTTGCTTCAAATATTGTTCCCTCTCTTTGTTATTTAATTGCAAGTTAGAAAAAGGAATTAAATGGCTTTATATATATTTAAGTTGTTGATTAAATTAATCTAGTTATAATGTGGAAAATGTTATTTAAAGTTATTAATTAATTTAATTTAATTAATAAAATAATTTAATCTTGGATTAGATTTTTTTTATTGAATTAGTTAAATTAATTAATTTGAATTAAGCAAATTCATTTTGGAAATTATTGGATATTTGTTGAAATTGAAAAAATAAGAAAAATGACTTAAAAGTCAAATTTGAAAGTTTGAATTCAAAAATTGAAGAAATTGGGATATTTTGCATTTTTTGTTTTGGAGAATTTATGAGGTTGGTTGTAGGACTTTTAGGGTTTTATCCTTATGTTTGAAGTTTGCTTCACAATTTTGGGAGGTTCATGGAATTTTGGGGAAAAGATTAAATTAGGAGGAAGAAAATTGTACAATTTGGTGGGTTTGGATTTGGATCCTTGGAAAAAAACTCAGTTGGTTTGCTGGGTAGGAGCTTGCATCTGAGGAGAAGGATTTGCACCTTTGTCAGCCTTCAAGCTTCTGGAATCAGGTTTTTTCTTTAGATGGATTTATTTCATTTGAACAGTTTTACAAATTTTGCATGCTGGTTGAAAGAAAGAAAATAAACCTTGTCAAATTGGAGGAGAAACCCATGTGAAAAATTATTGAAAATTGAAACAAAACCTCTGATTGGAAATAATTTTCTTCATGAAAAAATTGTATTCTTGACTACAAATTATTGTCCTAGAAGATTATTTACACAATTTGTTTTGCAAATTTGTAGTGGAGTTAATTAAATTATGTATATACATGTGTATATATATATATTGATATATATATATATACACATATATATTATTCATTTTGTTTTTGGTTTTGGGGTGTTGCTGTTGAAATAAATTTTGAAATACCCAAGTGAGGGCACGGATTTCTAAAAATCCGTAGGCTTGTTTTAAAGAAAATTTAAAAAAATAAATAAATAAAACAATAAATAAATAAATAAATAAATAAGTAAAAAAATAAATAAATAAATAAATAAAATAAAAATCATGGGGAAGCGCTGGGGGCTCACCTTCCCACCGTGCCCCATGGGAGGCACGTGGGGAGAGAGTTACGCCCAGTGCGGGCTCCACCGGCTGCCCACTATGGTGGGACGGTTGTGTAAACACAACCACCACCACAATGGTGGGTTCTGCTGTGTTTACACAACCACGCCCACCACTCTGGAGTCGACTATGTTTACACAGCCGACTGCCAGTGGTAGCCACCACCCCACCTTCGCTTGTGCCCTGTGTGCGAACCTTCCTCTACCGCCCCTATCAAAACGTCGTCGTCACTTGGTTATTCCGCAGTCGACGCCCTTAACAAACGCCCAACCTTGGCATGTGGCCCGAGGTCTGCGTGGCCCGAGGCGTATGGTTTCTTTTCAAGCAAAAAAAGGGATAAATAATAAATTTATTTTATGTATTTATAATATTATAATAATATTAAATATATATATATATGTATTTAATATGTATATATATAAATATTTAATGTTTTATATTATAGGTATGTAATATTCTAATATTAATTTAAGTTATAATATTTTGAGTTGCATAATTGTATAGTTGGGAAGATAAATTTGATAAATAGGATATATTTGTATATATATATATTTAAAGGGGGTGAGTAAAATAATTTCATATTTTAAATGTAATGATAAAATTTTAGATCAAGTGCAATGGTTAAAATTAATTTATTTATTTTGGAAAGAATTTTATTTGGAAAGAACAAATTTTGGAGTTGAAGGGTTTTGTGTCTTTATTGCGAAATTAACGAATTATTAAATGATATAGTTTTTCAAAAGAAATAATTATTTCAAACGATTTATTAAGAATTAATGAAGTATCCATTTTACCTTATTATTATTTTCATGCAATGAGGGATTAGATATTTGTTTAAATTTTATCTTTTGTCTAGAAGAGACATTATTAGATCGGTTTTGTTAGTGTAACGAATTATTGAATTCTATTAAAGAAAATGGATTTAATATATCCAAATTAGTTTATTTTCTTTGCAATTTCTCTATGTGATTATTTCCTCTGTGTTAACGTTTTGGGAAATGGGTTAAGTGTCTTTAATCTGTAAGTCTTCCAGAAGACCCTAGAGGTTGGGGGGTTGTCGTTCAAGATGTCAACCCATTGTGGATTTCCTTGGGTAGTGCATGGTTTCTGGTTAGTGTTTAACCCGGTTTCCACGAATGGGGATGTTTTGTACCTCCTGAGAAATGAGTGGTTTATGTGACTTGTGCCTCTTTGAAAGGAGTGGTTTTGTTGTTTTTACCTCCAATGTTTGGAGATGGTTTTATCTTATGTCACCTCCTGAGAAAGGAGTGGTCGTGTTATCTTGTTTGTTGCACTTTGATACCCTTGGTGTTTGGATGGTATGTGTGTTTTCAAGTACAAGAGTGGCTTCCATAGGGGCCAGAGCCCGGAAGAGGTAAACTGGGTAACCTTCGGAGGTGGTTTAATCAAGTGATAACTAAACCAAAAATTAGAATATTAGGTGGTACTTCTCACTAATCAAGATAACTATGCCTCACTCATAGACACAATGGCTCATTTAGACTTGGGATGAGTAGGAAGGCCTGGAATGGGAAGGTCATCTATCTTGTCTGTACAAGAGATATTTGATTCCGCATGAGTGAATATGGGGGCCGAGATTTGGTAGAGGCCATCAGGATAACCCATAGTGGGGGCTGGAGCCTAGGAATAATCCCAGAGGATAACCCATGATGAGTCGTGTGATGACACTCTGTCTAGGACAATAGTTGGTATTTGATTTGGGGGGTATGGTTTCCTTAACATACGTTGTGACCATAGTTGGTATTCAATTATTGCGTGTATGGTTCTTTTAACATACTTGATCTGCTTTACTTCTGGAAGCAATGTGACCATGTGGAGTTGCACTTGTGTTGTACTTATGTTGTACCTGAGTTGTACGTGTGTTGTACTTGTGTGTACTTGTGAAGTACATGTGATTGGTTGTTTCAGGTTGGTTCAGTTTGGTGTTAACCTACATCTAGAGGTAGATTGTCTTGGCTAGGATTCCTTTTTACTATCTCCTAGCATGGGGGGTGGGCCTTTGGGTTCCACTTGGTTGAAAGGCATGCACCTAAATCCATTGGATTCTTTCTTCATGTTCTTGTGGACGATACTTTGAGTTGGAGAGCTTGTGGGATTCTGTTTCAATTCTTGCATTATTTCATTTCAGTTGATCTTGTAATATTTTACCCCTCATTTTTTATCGAGGTGGAAGTTGTAACTGTAACCTTATTTATTGGACTTGCCTCATTTGGGGAATGAGAGTTATAATTGTAATATTTAATTATGGATTAATGAATTGGAAGTAATCTCTTATGCTTGTAAAATTATCTTACTTGGAATGAATGTGTTATTTCTTGAATTAATTAATTGTCGTGGTTTTTATCTATGTTTGTGTTGGGGTTCTATATAACCTCTATCTCATAACCTTAGGGGATGGTTGCATTGGGAAGTGAACTTGTATATTAATTGTACTTAAAAAAAATAAAAAAATTGCTTGTTTAAGTAGTTGTTTGCAACATCCTCTAGGGTTGCATGGTGGGGCGTTACACATGGTATCAGAGCCTAGGTTTAAACACTAGGTTCTCTGGGTACAGTTGTGCCCACTATGTTGTCCCTGCGAATTGTAGTGGAATGGTTAAGTGATCATGTGTTCATGGCTTCTACTTTAGCATGATGTACTTTATGGAAAAGAGTAGCATGAAAGTAACCTGATAAAAGGTTATGGTTGGAAGTTCTGATATGTATCAAATGAGTTATGGAATTGGATGTTCCTATGGGTTTATGTATGTAGTTGTACCCCTATAAATGTAAGAAACCAATAATTGTATCTTGGTTGAGAGACGTGGAAGCACTCTGGGTCATGTGGAATTGCGTGTTCATTCCGCACCACACAAGGACTATTATTAGTCTAGTCGGACGTTGTTTCCTCCTTCCTCATTTTGTGGCTAGTAACTAGTCACACACTTGTTATATAGTGAAATTTAAGGATTGTGAACTTTCTTTTGGTTATTGATGATTTTTTTCAGTTGAGTGTGAGGGTCGACACTTTTTTATATTTGATTGTGAAGGTTTAGCCACAACTTGTGATCTTATTTTCTTATAACCCTAGTGGTTATAAATTTGATTCAATGTTGAAATTATGTGTATTTAATTCTTTATTGTTGAAATGAAACTTTAGTTTTATCTTCTTTATGAACTTGGTGGCTAAGCTAGTTATCTTTGTTGTTTTCAACATTGGCTATGTGTTGTGTTGTTATTCCTCTCCAAAGACGTATGAAACGGACTTGGTGAGTGTGTACGAGGAAGAAGATGTAGGAAACATTGAGGATGGGGGTATGTGAGGTTGTTTTGCAGCTAGGACCCACTACTCACCTTGGTGTGATGACTATCTCTTAGAGGCTGATCACTTTATACACCAAGAGTCAGGTCGTTGTGGTCTTGTTGGATTTATTTGAGTTGGTTAGTTGTTCTTGGTTCATGGTTTCATCTATCGTGGATTGGCGTGCTACTTTCCGATGTCCAAATGGACCCTTGTGTAGTCTTGTGATGAGTCTCGGTGATGTGTATTGGTACATATGTGTATTATGTGTGATAATCCATGGTTATGTGTTTTTTTGGAGACTTGGTTGGTGGTTGCTTTACCATGTTGTCTTGGTTGGATTGACGTTGTTCTTGGATGAGTTGTATACAACACGGGTTGTTGTTGTTTATGTGTTGAGGTATGGAGTGGTTCAGTTGGGGACCCTTCGTTATGTGTGATTGTATGGATTTTGCACTAGGGGTAGTTGCAGGATTCCAGGAGTAAGCTTGACCCTAGGGGGGAGGATGTAAGACCCCTCCATTTTTTTCTCTTTGGACCGAACAGTGTTCTGTTGGTTATGCCTTATTTTCTATTAAGTGCTTTGACTAAGAACTCAGTTGTTATTTGATCGCTATCTATGAGCGATGTGAATGATATATTTTTGTGTGATGCTGTATTTTTCTGATGTTATCATTATGGCATGCTTTGGATTATCATAGTGGTTATTTGAATTAATGATGTTTATGCTTTGGATTATAACAATATGTTAGAATAGTCAGTTAGTTGCATTGTATTGGTGAAGGGGACAGGATTGCATCACTCGCTTGCGAGTACCCTACGATTCCAAGATTTCCTCTTCACGGTGTGTTTTATATGATGCAAATATACATGTGCGATATGCTTTTGTCCGTAGGTTAATAGGTACAAGACATCGACTCCACCTGGTTAAACAGGTTTGAGTGTGTCCATTGCCCAACGGTATTCAATTGGGAGATAGTAGCTAGGTTTTTCGTGCCAAGTCGTCACCCTAGTCCTAGTTTTTCGTCAGGTGTTTGTCGGGTTGTGTTGTTTCAAATATTGTTCCCTCTCTTTGTTATTTAATTGCAAGTTAGAAAAAGGAATTAAATGGCTTTATATATATTATGTTGTTGATTAAATTAATCTAGTTATAATGTGGAAAATGTTATTTAAAGTTATTAATTAATGTAATTTAATTAATAAAATAATTTAATCTTGGATTAGATTTATTTTGTTGAATTAGTTAAATTAATTAATTTGAATTAAGCAAATTCATTTTGGAAATTATTGGATATTTGTTGAAATTGAAAAAATAAGAAAAATGATTTAAAACTCAAATTTGAAAGTTTGAATTCAAAAATTGAATAAATTGGGATATTTTGCATTTTCTGTTTTGGAGAATTTATGAGGGTGGTTGTAGGAATTTTAGGGTTTTATCCTTATGTTTGAATTTTTCTTCACAATTTTGGGAGGTTCATGGAATTTTGGGAAAAAGATTAAATTAGGAGGAAGAAAATTGTGCAATTTGGTGGGTTTGGATTTGGATCCTTGGAAAAAAAGCTCAGTTGGTTTGTTGGGTAGGAGCTTGCATCTGAGGAGAAGGATTTGCACCTTTGTCAGCCTTCAATCTTTTGGAATTAGGTTTTTTCTTTAGATGGATTTATTTCATTTGAACAGTTTTACAAATTTTGCATGCTGGTTGAAAGAAAGAAAATAAACCTTGATGAATTGGAGGAGAAACCCATGTGAAAAATTATTTAAAATTGAAACAAAACCTTTGATTGGAAATAAATTTCTTCATGAAACAATTGTATGCTTGACTGCAAACTATTGTCTTAGAATATTATTTACTCAATTTGTTTTGCAAATCTATAGTGGAGTTAATTAAATTATGTATATACATGTGTATATATATATTGATATATATATACACATATATATTATTCCTTTTTTTTTGGTTCTAGGGTGTTGCTGTTGAAATAAATTTTGAAATACCCAAGTAAGGGTGCAGATTTCTAAAAATCCGCAGGCTTGTTTTAAAGAAAATTTAAAAAAAAAAAATCATGGGGAGGCGCTGGGGGCTCGCCTCCCCACCAAGCCCCATAGGAGGTGCTTGGGGAGAGAGCCACGCCCAGCATGGGCTCCCCCGGCCGCCCACTGTGGTGGGATAGATGTGTAAACACAGTCGCCACCGTAGTGGTGGGTTCGGCTGTGTTTACACAGCCATGCCCACCACTTTGGGGTCGATTGTGTTTACACAGTCGACCGCTAGTGGTAGCCGCTGCTCCACCTCTGCCTGCGTCTTGTGCGCAAACCTTCCACTTCTGCCCCTATCAAAACGCTACCACCGCCTGTTTATTCCACGACCGATGCCCTTAACAAATGCCCAACCTTAGCGCGCGGCCCGAGGTCCATGCGGTCCAACCCTTAGGGTTGGCACGTAGATCGAGGCATATGGTTTCTTTTCAAACAAAAAAAGGGATAAATAATAAATTTATTTTATTATTATATTTTATGTATTTATAAAATTATAATAATATTAAATATATATATATGTATTTAATATTTATATATATATTTAATGTTTTATATTATAGGTATGTAATATTATAATATTAATTTAAGTTATAATATTTTGAGTTGCATAATTGTATAGTTGGGAAGATAAATTTGATAAATAGGATATATTTGTATATATATAGATTTAAAGGGGGTGAGTAAAATAATTTCATATTTTAAATGTAATGATGAAATTTTAGATCAAGTGCAATGGTTAAAATTAATTTATTTATTTTGGAAAGAATTTTATTTGGAAAGAACAAATTTTGGAGTTGAAGGGTTTTGTGTCTTTATTGCGAAATTAATGAATTATTAAATGATATAGTTTTGTAAAAGAAATAATTATTTTAAACGATTTATTAAGAATTAATGAAGTATCTATTTTACCTTATTATTATTTTTAGGCAATGAGGGATTAGATATTTGTTTAAATTTTATCTTTTTTCTAGAAGAGAGATTATTAGCTCGGTTTTGTTAGTGTAACAAATTATTGAATTCTATTAAGGAAAATGGATTTAATATATCCAAATTAGTTTATTTCCTTGCAATTGCTCTATGTGATTATTTCCTCTGTGTTAACGTTTTGGGAAATGGGTTAAGTGTCTTTAATCTGTAAGTCTTCCAAAAGACCCTAGAGGTTGGGGGGTTGTCGTTCGTGATGTCAACCCGTTGTGGATTTAGTTGGGTAGTGCATGGTGTCTGGCTAGTGTTTAACCCGATTTCCACGAATGGGGATGTTTTGTACCTCCTGAGAAAGGAGTGGTTTATGTGACTTGTGCCTCCTTGAAAGGAGTGGTTTTGTTGTTGTTACCTCCAATGTTTGGAGATGGTTTTATCTTATGTTGCCTCTTGAGAAAGGAGTGGTCGTGTTATCTTGTTTGTTGCACTTTGATACCCTTGGTGTTTGGATGGTATGTGTGTTGTCAAGTAGAAGAGTGGCTTCCGTAGGGGCCAAAACCCAGAAGAGGTAAACTGGGTAACCTTCGAAGGTGGTTTAATCAAGTGATAACTAAAACAAAACTTAGAAGATTAGGTAGTACTTCTCACTAATCAAGATAATTATGCCTCACTCATAGACACAAGGGCTTGTTTAGACTTGGGATGAGTGGGAAGGCCTAGAATGGCAAGGTCATCTATCTTGTATATACGAGAGATATTTGATTCCGCATGAGTGAGTATGGGGGCTGAGATTTGGTAGAGGCCACCAAGATAACCCATAGTGGGGGTCGGAGCCTAGGAAGAATCCCAGAGGATAACCCATGACGAGCCATGTGATGACACTCTATCTAGGACAACAATTGGTATTTGATTTGGTGGGTATGGTTTCCTTAACATACCTTGTGACCATAGTTGGTATTCGATTATTGCATGTATGGTTCTTTTAACATACTTGATCTGCTTTACTTCTGGAAGCAATGTGACCATGTGGAGTTGCACTTGTGTTGTACTTATGTTGTACCTGAGTTGTACATGTGTTGTACTTGTGTGTACTTGTGAAGTACATGTGATTGGTTGTTTCAGGTTGGTTCAGTTTGGTATTAGCCTGTGTCTAGAGGTAGATGGTCTTGGCTAGGATTCCTTGTTACTATATCCTAGCATGGGGTTGGGCCTTTGGGTTCCACTTGGTTGGGTGGTGTGCACTGAAATCCATTGGGTTCTTTCTTCATGTTATTGTGGATGAGACTTCCAGTTGGAGAGCTCGTGGGATTCTATTTCAGTTCTTGCATTATTTCATTTCAGTTGATCTTGTAATATTTTACACCTCATTTGTTATCGAGGTGGATGTTGTAACTGTAACCTTATTTATTGGACTTACCTCATTCGGGGAATGAGAGTTGTAATTGTAATATTTAATTATGGATTAATGAATTGGAAGTAATCTCTTATGCTTGTTGTAAAATTATCTTACTTGGAATGAATGTGTTATTTCTTGAATTAATTAATTGTTGTGGTTTTTATCTATGTTTGTGTTGAGGTTCTATATAACCTCTGTCTCGTAACCTTAGGGGATGGTTGCATTGGGAAGCGAACTTGTATATTAATTGTACTTAAACAAAACAAAAAAAATTGCCTATTTAAGTAGTTGTTTGCAACATCCTCTAGGGTTGCGTGGCAGGGCTTTACACATGGTATCAGAGCCTAGGTTTAAACACTAGCTTCTTTGGGTATAGTTGTGCCCACTGTGTTGTGCCTACAAATTGTAGTGGAATGGTTAAGTGATCACATGTTCATGGTTTCTACTTTAGCATGATGTACTCTATGGAAAAGAGTAGCGTGAAAGTAACTTGATAAAAGGTTATGGTTGGAAGTTTTGATATGTATCCCATGAGTTATGGAATTGGATGTTCCTATGGGATTATGTATGTAGTTGTACCCCTATAAATGTAAGAAACCAGTAATTGTATCTTGGTTGAGAGTCATGGATGCACTCTGGGTCATGTGGAATTGCATTTTCATTCCACACCACATAAGGACTATTATCAGTCTAGTCTAACGTTGTTTCCTCCTTCCTCGTTTTGTGGCTAGTAACTAGTCACACAGTTGTTGTATAGTGAAATTTAAGGATTGTGAACTTTCTTTTGGTTATTGATGATTTTTTTCAGTTGAGTGTGAGGGTTGACACTTTGTTATATTTGATTGTGAAGGTTTAGCCACAACTTGTGATCTTATTTTCTTATAACCCTAGTGGTTATAAATTTGATTCAATGTTGAAATTACCCATATTTAATTCTTTATTGTTGAAATGGAACGTTAATTTTATCTTCTTTATGAACTCGGTGGCTAAGCTAGTTATCTTTGTTGTTTTCAATGTTGGCTATGTGTTGTGTTGTTATTCCTCTCCAAGGACGTATGAAACGGACTTGGTGAGTGTGTATGAGGAAGAAGATATAGGAAACATTGAGGATGGGGGTATGTGAGGTTGTTTTGCAGCTAGGACCCACTACTCACCTTGGTGTGATGACTTTCTCTTAGAGGTTGATCACCTTATACACCAAGAGTCAGGTCATTGTGGTCTTGTTGGATTTATTTGAGTTGGTTAGTTGTTCTTGGTTCATGGTTTCATCTATCATGGATTGGTGTGCCGCTTTCTATTGTCCAGATGGACCCTTGTGTAGTCTTGTGATGATTCTCGGTGATGTGTATTGGTACATACGTGTATTATGTGTGATAATCCATGGTTATGTTTTTTTTTGGAGACTTGGTTGGTGGTTGCTTTACCATGTTGTCTTGGTTGGATTGAGAGTGTTTTTGGCTGAGTTGTATACAGCACGGGTTGTTGTTGTTTATGTGTTGAGGTATGGAGTGGTTCAGTTGGGAACCCTTGGTTATGTGTGATTGTATGGAGTTTGCACTAGGGGTAGTTGCAGGCTTCCAGGAGTAAGCTCCTCCCATTAGCTCCTCTACTTCCTTGTATTTTATTGTCTTCTTTCGAGCAAGGTCTCCAATACTGCACAACTCGGTGACAACTTCGATCACTTCCTTCATAATGGGATATGATTTATCCAATACAATGCTTCCATCCTTAAATTTCATAAAAAGGAACATGATAAACTCTTTGTCAGAAAACCAAGGGAATTCTCTCCACAAATCCAAACCTAGGGTTTGTAAGTTTTGTAATTCGTTCAATTCCAAACCCAATTCTATTTTCTTTATTTTTCTATGATCAAATTAATCCAAATTGACTCCTTTTAACTTAAGCAGGATATTTCCACTCAATCCTCTATTATAAAATTCCATTATACCACTAAGCCTTTTCAAATTCAACAAACAATCTCCAATTACCTTCTTCTACGACTGTGAGTAGAAATCCTTCGACGCTTGATTTTGAATGTCTTCAAAGATCTCTCGGGAATACTCCAAATTACTGTAGAATCGCTCCAAGAGAGTTCCAAGTCATTCTTCAAATTCTTCGAATGATTTGTAAAATTTCCTTTATACACCATCATTTTCCCCTAACTCACATTAATTACAAAAAACTGACAAACTTTATTTCCACGTCTACTGAGAAACCCTAAATCACTTTGCAAAATAACATGCTCACTCTTTTTCTTTTGATTTCTTTTGCATCATCTCTATTTAGCCATTCCTTACAACATATCCATGTGCCAGCCTCTGACACGCCGTATTTTTGGGAGTTTAATTGGTTTTTTGATAAATCTCCCCCTAAGATGATGCAAGGTCTAGCTCCCAGAGGAATCATCTGCACCAGATGAGGGTACAAACGCATCAGTAGTCTTTGATTCTTCTTTATTTTCCCATATCTTGCTCATTTCCTGCTTAACTTCTTCCTTATCAATATTTTTCACAGGTTCATCATCTTTCATTGGAGTAGATTGCTTCCCCTTTTTACTTCTGCACACTTTTGAAATATGTCTCAATTTATTGCAATGGTAGAAAATAACATTTCTCTATCTTGTTTGATTTCCATTACTCCCTATTCTGCATTGATTCACTTTATGTCCAAACATGTTATAGGTGTAACAATAGCCATCAAAATATTAATTTATCCTTCCCCTATTGAATCTATTTATCATCACTCTACTAACCATCCTTATTTGTGATCTGCATTCAGTAGCCTTATGTCCTATCTTCTTGCATGTATAACATTTTCCGAAGAAGGAACCAGTAAACTGATTCATTCTACTCCTACACTCAGTTGCCTTATGAAAAAATTTATTACATGTAAAACAAACACCATTGAATGATGAGTACATTTGTGCATTCAGTTGTTTGATAGGTGATCTCTTTCCAGAGTTTCTTTTCTACTTTCCTTTCTCATGAGTCTTCTAATTATTTACTAGATCAGAGTTCTGCATCTTTTTACTAGCTTCATTTCATAATCCACTTTTGTCTTTAGAAGGTTTCTGTCCTACTATTAATTTATCAAGCTTGGTGGAGCTTGTCTTAAAGTCATCTTCACAAAGTTTTTCTTTCTCTAATTCTTCTTTCAAATTCATCACTTCTTGTTCAATTCTAGAGAAAACATCAACCTTGCTTTGTATCACTATTTTCAAGCATTCTTCAACTTCCTTCTTTTCATCTATCTTCAATTTCAGTATGGTATTCTCGTCATTTGCTTGTTTCAATTCCTCGCTCACTTCTATGTATCTTTCTTTGAACTTCTTTAGTTTCTCTTTCAATTTTCGGACACATTCATTTGCTTCATCAAGATTTTCTTTCAAGTCTCTATTTTCAATTTCAGCCTTGTCAAGATCTTCAAGAGTAGTCTGAAGCTCTTCTTTATCCATTTGTTCAAATTGCAAGATCTCCCTCAAGCTATTAGACTTCACCAGATGAACCAGAGCTCTGATACCAATTGTTAGATATTCAAGATACTAAGAGGGGGGGGTGAATTTGTATCTTCTAAAATCTATTGAACAAACACTTTTAATTACTTTACTGAATAACACAGATAAGAGCAAGAACAAAACATAAAACTCAACAACACAAGGACACCAATTTTTTACGTGGAAAACCCAATCAGGGAAAATCGACGGTGAGGATTAACTCACAATATATAGTTATTTCAATACCGGTTACAAAAGAGGCTCACTGCTTACAAGGACTTACTGTCCAGACAAGGAGGCTCACTGCCTACAAAATTATAGACAAAAAATGGCTAACCGTCAGGATTGAACTGATAAAGATACACCACAAGTGCAAATTTAGTTCCTTTGATGCACAGAGTATTTGTTCGCATGACAACAAACTAAACTTCACCCTTCTATTTGCATACTTCACTTATCAACACATTCATGCTCGCATATCTTCTTTTTTTCGTTCACTATTCATCCACATCTTTATCTTCAAATGATCTTGCATATATACCTGATATAACCGTACACATCAATTAGGTCGGCCTAATTGAATGCACTTCATATTTTCAAACATGATAACTTGTCAGCTTCATTTAAAGCTTCTCCAATAGAAATTCAACTACGTTATGCAATATTATGTCAGATAGATCACACATATAACAACAATTCATGTTAAACTGTTTACTGATTATTAGGTCAGCCATGATTAACCTAATAACAAAAGGCAATCTTAACAACCCGATGCCAGCACATCATCCAAACATATGAACATCCAGGAATAGATATATACTCTCTTCCAATGATCATAAACCTTTTCCCAAAACCTTAATCCATAATGATTACTGGAGAGAATATGTGGACCAAAACATCAGGAATATTGGATCAAATACCGGATGAGATAAGCTTGATCTATACACCGGTTCAAGGCACCAGATCAACATGGTGACATCAATGACAACATAAGACTGATCTTCTTCCATATTTCCAACCCATACTATAGTCAATGTAATCCACTAGACTATATCCCCTTGTACATCACTTATCCTTTTTACTAGCGCATTAAGACTTTTAATAGATTCCCTTTGTTCATATATATCTTTTGTTCTAACCATTTTCATACGTGTTCCAAAGATCCCATGGGTAGAGGTAGGGAAGACTTTTTTAAACCTGGCCTTTTTTTGAAGTTTCTAAATCCTATTTAGGATATCCATTTTAGGCTTACACCTTGCATTCAAGCATTCCATGAGACTACATTATTTGGAAAAATTCATTTATATGATTCCCATGTGTTTTCTACCTTCCATTCGCATGGACAATTCTGCCAAACATCATAGTTGTAACATTTGACAAAATTTCATTTCTTTGAAATTTTTATTGGTGGGGCACAAGATCATGTTCGTTATGTGCAATTTTTGCACAGTTTCACTTAGAATTTGTTTCTCTACAAGTAACACTATGATGGAGGGCTTTGACTTGATATTTACATGGAGGGGTTATTAGTCGTGGAAGGCAGGAATGGAAAGTGAAAGCATGTTTATAATTTGAAATTTTTTAACACGTGGTTTGACTCCACTCCTATTTATATTAAGTTCACAAAATTGTGGGAAGCAGGCACATGGAAGTAATTTCCAAATTATGTATACAAGCATAGTAGGTTTGTAGCTTACAATGTTACAATACAACTTATAATTTTCTGCATTATATTTACTTAGATATTAGAGAATGGTGGGAACCAAGGTCAAACTCATAAGTTGCATCTTCTAACGTACATATATGTGCATTGAAACGAGTTTTCGTTTACATTGTGACACATGGATTTTGTTCACAATTTAAGATATTTTCAAAGTTGATGAAACTCTACTTTTCTATTTTTTATTTTTTAAATTTTTCTCTTTTATGCCTTGATTTGCATAGTAATGGGATTTTTTGGTTAGTGTACGATTGGGCAATTATGAGTGAGCTTTAAATTTTTCTAGTATAAGTTTCGTGGAAATGAGAGGTCTAGTTATAATTTGTAATTTGCAAATTTACATTTAAGATTTTATATTTTCATCAATGTATGATTTTTTAGAATTTATAAATTTTCATATAATTTACATTTTAAAAAATATTTTGGGAGTTCATATAGAATTAATCCATCTTGTACTTTTGTGACTTGTGAATTTAAGTTTTTTTAAACTGATAAAACTCTATTTAATCTATACTTTAAAAATAGTTTGTGGGTCTATACAAAATTAATTCACCTTTCATGACTTATGAATTGAAAATGATTAGTTACAAATTGCATTAAAATTCTGCAATTACACATGATGATCAATTTTTAAAGATTTAGTAATGCTTTAGCTAACTTATGAATTTGAATAAGTCAAAATACCATAGTGAAACCATTATGGGACTCTAGAGATTACTCTTAACACGTGTTACCAGAACCCTAGAGCTTTCTTGTGACTTCAAAAATTGTAAACTACAAATAAGTAAACCACAAGAATATTGTTCCAGTTTGGTTGTCATTGATGTCTAAAGTATGATTGAGATTGTTGTAGCCTTATAAGTTTGGTTTTCAGTGTTGTCAAAAGAGATTTGCATTCTAGTTGATTGGTTTCTAGAGTCTTTGAGAGATGCTCTACATTTCTCCACTAGTGATGTTGTGCTCCTATGGTTTGGAAGTTAGGTTCATGATGTGCCAGGCCATGTGTGGTACAATTTTCAGTTCATTTGGACTTTAGAAAGGTATCGTTGAAAGTGATAGCTTGAAGACAATATTGTTTCTAAGGATACTCAGAGATGTGCAAAGTTTGACTTGATATTCCTCTGCTTTTATAGATATGGCCATGTAGATATGAAGTTAAATTTGGTTGAGTTGTGAAGGTTCTATATCCAAAGTTTTGTATCATTTTTCCTTTTGCACAGATAGTTATAAGTGATAGAATTTTGGACGGGGTTGTTCAGTGATTGGTTTCAATGTCTATTGGCTTGCCCAGCCTATTGGTACATGAAATTGTGAAAGGGGTGTATGAGAGAATTCATGAGTATCATGTGATTCCTATTTATAGTTTGCAAGATGTTTTTTTCTTTCTCTGAAATAGGTTGTGGTCCGGAATGAAGGTGTTGTCAGGTTATGCTTTTTCTTGGCCAACTAGGGTATGTTGAGGGCGTGTGCCAAAAGTTCATGTTTGTGTGGAGTCTATGGAGTGTTTGAAGATGTTGTATGGTTCATGTCAACTCATCTTGGAGAAGTGCAAGTAATGTTTCATCATTCATGTGTACCGCCAATATTGTGATGGCCGACATGTTGTAAGTTTCATATTTTCTTGCTTAAGACTGACCTAATTTGTTCATGTTTGAAGTGTGTGGATGTTTTTCTTTGAAGAACGATGTTGTGAAGAGTTTTTAAGACCAATTTAAGCATGTGTTAGAATCCACAATGTGTGTTCCTCTTCTTGGTCTTGTGTGTAGTCCATTTTGGGTCTCACCCTCTACACATTTCATGTTGTTTTTTGATCTTTGGTTGACTTGTAATTGTAATACTTTTGTTTTTATTGGCTAAAATACAATATAATAAATGTAATATCATGTATATATTGTAAACCTACTTGATCTAGATCATGTGGTTGAGGTATGGATGTGTAATGCATTATGATGTTTATGTAAGCAATTGAAAGAGAAAGAGTAGAAGTGGAAGATCCTATTTGGATTCAATTTGATCATATCTCGATAACAGAAGGGAAGAAAAGAGTGTTCCTATCTAATTGATAGAGGCAGTGAACCTAAGGAAAAACTTCTTGAAGGATGAAATTAGTGAGCCAGTAAGCTCCAGAGAAGACATTTGTAAAAGAGTAAAAGCATAATTGCAATCATCAAAGGAGAAGGGAAAAATAAAAAATTTCAATCATCATGAGGATTGAGATTCATTTTCATATTCAGATAGCTGAAGGACTGCCATGTTGTAATATTTTATGAGTATGTTCTTAGTTCAAGGAGTAGTTTCTTCCTTGGGTTGTAGCCCTAAAAGAAAGTATATAGGGAGTTGTAGCTTCCTTGGGAGGTACCCTAAAAACTTTCTATAGGGATTAGTAGCTTCCTTGGTTTTTAGCCCTAAAAAAAGGTTTTAAACTATTATTCACTTGTGAGGCTAGATTAGGACAGTATCTCCTAGCAATTTTTCTCACTGTGGTTTTTCCCCTTAGGGGTTTTCCATGTATATCTGGGGTTGTGTCATTTTGTGCATTTTATTCATATTTCATCTTTCTATTTGTGTTGTAGATTTTAAGTTTCAATTCTCTCTTGAGGGTTTGAGATTTGATATAATACTAATTCACCCCCTCTCATTATTTCAGTGTGCGCTCAACAAATACAACCTCAAAATTGAAAACTTGTGAAACTACACTAAATATTTTCATTTCTACTAATAATGATTTGATCAAACATTTAAATTTTTTGTATATATTTCAAGGTTATATGAATTTATAACTTTCCCGTGCATTTTACAACACTTCAAGATGAATTAATTTGATTTCCAATCATCTACAATTGAGACCAATAGATAATGAATTCCAAGTCAATCAAACTTGAATGACAATGGCCCTTTATAGATAACTTGAAGTATTGACAAAACTTCTAGGAAAGAAATTTACTAAGGTATATTTTTTGATAACTTGAAGTATTGACAAAGGGTCTTTATAGCTAATATAATTTTTTTGTAGGTCTAGAACTTGAGCTAATGGTGTGCATGAATTCAAAATAGTTATTCCTTAATCCTAATTACCAAATCCTTATCCAAGATAGATTTCCCCATTTATGCAATCATTTCCATTTTGCATGCAACTATGTTGATGTGAATAGTGCTTAATTGACTTGACTTGATTTTTCACATGTGCCCATAAGTTAGAATGTGATATATATATATATGTGTGTGTGTGTGTGTGTGTGTGTGTGCAAGATGTCATGTGACTTTTTCTCCAAAGAGAAAATTATGTTTAGTAGCCCTTTAAGATTAAAAGGGAGATAGAAAAATAAAGGATATTATGATCCTTTGGTTAAAATAAATATTAATAAAGAAAAAGTATAAAAAATCATTTAAAAGGTGGAAGAATAATTATTTATTTAAATAATTATTAACTGCAACCTTTGTGAAAGGGTGTGATGGTTTGGAAACCACCCCTTAAGGCTTATAAGAATTTATATGAGACTTGGAGAAACATCCAAGCATGGTGAACATTCAAGGAGAGAAGAGAAAAAATTAAAGAGAAATTAAAAGGGCACAAAGGAGTGAAGGTTAGGTGCATTGTTGGGAATTGAAAAATTAGGATAAGGTGCACATAGGGGTGTGTCTAACTCAGGGTACAACATACACCCATGAGTTTTTGGGTTAGGGTTATGTTTATGATGACAACAAGTTGGTTTTGTTTAATAATTAGTTTCCTTCGAGGGTATTTATGTCATGAAAAGTGTGGACCTATAACCATTCCTCTGAGAATCGGATAACACCCTCTTCATGATTTTTAGATAAGTATTGAAAAACCGTTGATTCAAAAATACTGGGAATATTGTTTATATGATTTTGATTTTAATTTATATGAATTATATGGATCTATTATTCAATTTACTATGTTAATACTTTACTTTAGAATCCTTTTTTGAATATTATATATCGTAATTTACACATCATTTTAGTGACATAACATCTTGTAAATTTATCTTAACTTTAATATTTATTATATGAAATCCACTGCTAATATTTAATAACTATAAGAAGAAAAGTGACATCACATTTGGTATCAAAGCCTAATGATCGGACCCTCCTATCTTTGAAATTTTTATTATACTTTTATTGACTATCCAAAATGAAGTATTAGCATTATATTTATGGATGAAAACCTTTTTTTTTTGACAAAGAGTGTAACTAGTGAAAGAATAAAAAAATAAACTAAAATTCAATCTACATTACATATAATAGGTAATAAAAATTAGAAAATAAAATAAATAAAGCCCATATACTTCCCTCAAAATACTATACTTCAATATATCTCCTCTGTAAATTATTCAAATCAAACAACAACAAAAAATGTAGTGAAGTGAATTTTTTGATTTCTATGAATAGTTGAAGATACTTTTGAGTGGTACTCTATCTTCTAGTAGTCTAATTTTGTAGGACCAATGAAATCAACAGAAAATTTATCTTTCAAGAATAAAAAAACTCATTCATTCATCATGTGTTTGTTCATCATCTAAATTTTTTAGATAAAATTTCAATGGAATAAAGAAAATGAGATGGTGTCTCACATTCACATAATGGTATCATATAAATAACTAAGGAAAAAATATTATATAAATTTGAGAGTAGATTCTACATAAACTATATAAAAATAATAATAATAAAATTGACCAGGTTTGATAAAATATTGAATACCATTTTTTATGATTTATAATCAAATTATCAAAGGCTTAAGTATGATGAAATAAACTAACAACTCAATCTAAAATCGTAAAAGTAAATAAATATGAGTCTTACCATGAAGTATAGCTTAAATTGATAATATAAAGTGAGAATTATAAGATATGACCATCCCTTTCCATATCACCATTCAATAGTTAATAATTTAAACCATTCCACTAACTATCGTTATGTCCACTTCGTACATTTCATTTGGTCGAGGCTAACTTTATGTAATTTCTCAATTGAATAGCATCCATATCTAGTTCTCAAAATTTACTCTAATAGAAATATGGAAATAAATACTTACAATGAGCCCTGAACTCCAACGTTTAGTTTTTCCTCACATAATTCTTGTCATATATCTAAGATAGATACTGTAAAATATAACAAGAATAATAAAAATAGATTAAATAGAGAACTCACTATTTCCTTGATTGAGTATTTGAGCATTGATTTTTCTTACACAATTAAACCACAATATCTAGTTTTTTTCTCTTTCATTTCCAAAAGTTATGTAGGTTCACAAGAGTCATGTTATTTTCTTAAAAATCTCACCAAAATATTTACCAAACATCTATATTTCAACCATTCCTTTAGGAAAGATAGAACCTGATGGAATAAACTCATGTCTAGAAGCACAAATCAGTAAAATAGTAGCTAGTCATGAGAGATCTCTAGGGTAATAAGTCTTCTTGTGGTAGAATTGGAGTGATACAAAAAGGAATGGAAAGTTAAATAGATTGTAATGTGTTTATCCTTTATACAACAACTTAATTATTCATTGAAGTAATTTTCCCACTTTGAAATAGACCACCATGTTTCCCAAACAACACCCTCCTCATATGGTTGTCATCATTTGTTGCATTGATATTTTTTTTCATAAGCTTCAACTTGGATACTGTCTGCCATATTTTATGGCTCTTAGAATAATTTAATATTTGACTTGAGTGTTCATATGTTGTTCCATATAACAACCTCTTTTTTCATTATTTTTTATTTGTTGTCATTTTTTTTCCATTAGTTAAAATTCACATGAATAATATGTCAACTTATCATTTTATCTACTAAATGGCATATTCCTATAGTACCATATTTTATTGTGAAAATGGAAACGTAAAACCCACAAACTTAATATATTGCAACACAAATAAGTTGCAAAGAAATACAAAAGAAAAATAAATGAAATAACAAAATAATAGATAAGACATAGATTTAAGTGGAAAAACCTTAACAATATACCAAGGAAAGATCCACAAGGAAAAGTATCAATATTCTTATTGCTTAGATAAATTGATTACAAACTTCACACAACTGCTACTCTTTAATTATAATTCATTACAATAATAATTTTACCTTCAAGACAAGATATATATAATATCTTCAACCTGTGTCAAACTTGGAAAAAACCAACTTTATTTTATTGCTTTTTTTTATCCTTTTATTTTTTATTTTTAAATCTTTATCTTTATAATTTTGCTTTCTTTCTATTTTATTGTCATTATCCAACAATATCCACCTTAACAATAATTTACCTTATACTTGTCCATGTCCATTCATTACCTTTTATGCAAGACAAGAGAAGTCAAATACCACTTCAACTTATCTAACTATATTGATTTTGTAAACATGTCTACACCATTTTCTAGAGTATGAAATTTCTCAAGAGCTACTCCATCTCCATCAATAACTTTTCTTACAAAATGGTATTTAATTGTAATATGCTTATTCCTACTATGATAAGAATATTTTTGGTTATATGTATAGCACTTTGATTATGATAAAATGAAATCACCTTGTCCTGTACTTTTCAAAACTCACCCAAAAGACCCTTCAACCAAATTTCCTTTTTGCATGCATGTAAGACAATCATATACTCTGCCTTAGTAGTGGATAAAGCAACTATTTCTTGAGGTTTTCAAATCCAACAAATAGGTAATCTTGCAAGATTAAAGACATAACCTGATGTAGATATCCTTTTATCCAAATCACCTGCAAAATCTGAATCAACATAACCACAAATTAAACCACTACAACCATCAAAGGTGATACAATAATCACTTGTGCCTCTAATATACCTAAGAACCTATTTCACCATTGCCCAATTCTCTTTACTTGGATTTTCCATGTATCTAATGAAAATACCAACTATATATGAAATATCTGGTCTTGTACATACCATCACATATATTCAACTTCCTAATAAATTTTCATAGGGTACACAAGACATATAATCCTTTTCTTATTTATTACTAGGACATAAACTTGAAAAAAGGTTAAAATGAGAAGCTAAAGGGATATTTACTAGTCTCACATTCTTCATACTAAATCTTATGAGGATCTCCACATACTTTGGCTATGACAACCAGAGCTTACCATGTTCCCTATCTCTATGTATTTCCATGTCCAAGATTTTTTTTTCTGCTCCAAGATCCTTCATATCAAAATTCTTATCCATCTGAGCCTTTAAATTTTTGATCTCAAGTATACTCTTGCTTTCTACGAGCATATTGTCAACATATAATACAAGGATAATGAGTAAATAATTTTTCAAACTTTTTAAATTAAACACAATGGTTATACTCACTCCTTGTAAAATTTTGGATCACCATGAATGAATCAAACTTCTTGTACCATTTCTTGGGAGACTGTTTTAGGCCATACAATGACCTTTTGGGTTTGCAAACAAATTTCTTGTTTTGATCTTGAGAAAACCCTTCTAGTTGTTACATATATATATATCCTCATCCAAATTTCCATATAAAAATATTGTTTTAACATCTAATTTGTCCAACTCAAGATCAAGTAAAGACACAAGTGCTAAAACAACCCGAATAGAAACTAGCTTAATGATTGTTTTTTTTTTTGTGAAAATCAATACCTTCCTTTTGAGAATACCCTTTTGCTACCGATTTTTCTTTGTACCTTTCAACTTTATCATTAACACCTTTCTTCAATTTTAAGACCCATTTTCAACCAAATACTCTCCTACCCTTTGGGAGTTCTACCAGGTCCCATGTTTTATTATTCTCCAAGGCATCCATTTATTCTTTCATTTCTATTTTCAACACCATCCATTGCTTCTTGATAAAAACTAGGTTCCCCATCATTAGAAATCAAAGCAATAGATGATACATAACCAACATAAATTTTTGGTCGATTTCTAAATCATGTAGATCTCCTTAGATCTATTTGTGGAATATACACATTTTCTGGTAGATTTTCTACATCCTCATATTCTTCTTTGGAAGCTTCTTCTTTCTCCTTTTTTTTGTAGATGGATGAATTTCCAATTGAATTTGTTGATTTTGAGGCACTTATTCCTATTTCAAATCAACTTCTACTATATTTGATTTTATGGGAGGGGATTCATAAAATACTTCATATCTACTAATAATGACTTTGTGGGTAATAGGATCCCACAATTTATATCCATTAATTCCATCACCATAACCAACAAAGATATATTTATTGGATTTGGGGTCTAATTTAGAACATCGATCTTTTGAAATAAGAGAATATGCATCACAACCAAAAAATAGATTTGAATAATCACAAAAATGACTTGTCCATACCTCTTCAGGAATCTTACAATCTATTGCATATGATGGTGATTGGATTACTAGAAAACAAGTTCTAGAGATTCCTTCTACCCACAACTCTTGTTGCAACTTGGTATTACTAAGCATGCTCCTTGCTCTCTCTAGAAAATTCTTATTCATGTATTCAACAATACCTTTTTGTTGAGTGTAAATAGTGGTTTTATGCCTATTGATCCCAACTTCTTTAAAATATTTTTCAAATTCAAAAGATGTAAAATCACCTCCATTATTTGTTCTTAAACACTTGATTGATCTACTAGTTTTATTTTCAACCAAAACTTTAAATTTCTCAAATACACTAAACATGTCATCTTTTCTTTTAAGAATAGAACCACACCTTTCTAGAGTATTCATTTGTAAATGTACCAAAATATGATGATCCTCCAAAATAACCTATAGGGGATGGCCCCCAAAAATCATAATGAATATAATCTAGAATACCCTTACTTGAATGCCTACCTACTTTAAACATATATCTAGATTGCTTCCCATAAACATAATTCTTGCATAAATTCAAATTCAAAGATTGTAGATTTGGAATCAACACTACCTTCAATCCTTTCTCACTCATATGCCCTAGTCATTGATTCCATAAACAAGTAGATTCATTTTATTCCTCAGATACCACTACTTCATTTATTAGGGTACTCCCTGTAATAACGAAAAAAGAGTCCCCCTTTTCATTGCTTGATTTGGGAATAATTAATGATATATTGGACTTGACATTTCCTTGATCTAGTGTTGTGATGAGCTTTACAGATCCACATCAGGTTTGGGACCCTTCTAAGCTAAATAAACTTAACTTTTCCCTAATTTAGTGTTGCAAAGTGTATTTATTGATACCTTCACATTAAATTTAGGCATCTTGTAAATTAAGTGGACCTAATATAATGTTGTAATGTGTTGTACACATTCACATGGGATTTTGGGCCCTTTTAAAGCTAAATAGACCTACTTTTCCTTAATTTAGAGTTGTAAAGTGTATTTATTTACACTTTCACATTGGATTTTGGGACTTCTTGCATTTATGACCTTAATATCATCATTAATAGTCCCCTAAGACCCTATATTATGCATCCCAAGGTATATTTCAATCAAAAACTTGACAATATCAACATATAAACTTAATTTACATACTCCCGACACTTTAGCAATCAAAATAGGCCATGTGGGACCCATTCACCACTTTGGGAGAATGAGTCCCATCTAGGTGGGACCCATTCACCTACCTTGGAAAATGAGTCCCATTTGTCCTATTTTCAAGGTTTTGAGTGGGAAGAATTGGGTTTTAAGTTCAAATTTTATGTATTTCGGCCTTTGGGATCTAATACATAGGATATTAGATGGATTGCCTATATAAATGAGCTTTCAAATCCTTGTTTTATTACTTCTACATGTTATCAATTCAACCATTGAAGAGTTAATAATTCCAAGACTTCACAAGATCATCTAGAGAGAATTCAAGATCATTTCTAAGGCATTCAAGGACAAATTATGCATCAATCAATTGTTGCCCCAATTTCAAGATCCATAATCATGTAAAGAGTATCAATTATCAAGCATGTTATTGAGCTAGTTTTGTGATGTATCATTAAAGATCCAAGATCAAGCATTATTTAAATTTTAGGATTTACAACATTTTCAGTCTTCATTCAAGCCTCTACAAGTTTCCAAGTGCACACTTCTGATTTTACATCTTTTTGTTCTGATTTATATGCATTTTTAGGTCATCCATTTAAGTTTCATGCATCACTAGGTTTTATCATTTAGATTACAAGTGGTGAACCCATCAGTAATCTTTGAACATACCCTAAGATACCCTATTCTTCATTGGATTGAGATCTCAAGGGTTGTTTTTTGAATGGAATTGGAGAAGTGGATGTGCTCTATGTCCTAAAACCATAATGATAGCACCATACGACTTTTTCTTCATTACATTTTGGTAAACCTACATTGAGAACATTTCATTTTATTATTTGGAGTCCATCATCATCCTAGATCTAGTTTGCATTGACTTTGCATTAGGGTTTGCATTAGTTGATTAGCATTCTAGGGTCTCTAATTTTTGCATTAGTGAAAGTGCATATAGCTTACATTTTTGCATCTCAAATCATAAAAAATAAATTGAAATATGCATTTACATTTAGTTTACAACTCATACATACCAGAAAGCATAAAAATCATTTAATTTTTTTAATTTTTTTTGAAAAAAAACCCTACTTCCAGGACTCATTCGCCACCTTGGATGAATCAGTCCCAATGCACATCTGAAACTACATTTAACAACATTTAAAACATTATTTTTTCACTTATTTTTTCTGCCATTGGTTATTTGTTTCAGTGGGTTGACTTTCTGTTTCATGCATTTCACTAAATCTAGCTTAAATTGGTCCATTTCATGCATTGCTTAATTCCAAATTTTTATTTGCAAAATTTCATTTTTAGATTTTTGTATAGTGTAATCAGTACATTACCTTGTTTGAAATCTTAAAATTTCATTTCATTCTAGGTCTTTACATTGCATTTTTAGTTTTCATAGATTACTTTTCAAAAATATTAGTTTTTATCTTTTCCAAGTTTGCAAAGAAAACGTTAGTCAATAAGCATGTTATTCATTCATTCAATGCATTCCCTAGTTATGAGAGTCTCTTAGTGCAAGAGAGTGAAAATTTTAATGCTTTCCTTAAACACACACCCCCTCTCATCTCTCCTACTTGTGGGAATTATGTGTAAAAGAAGATGAAACTATCAACAATCCTAATGACCATAGTTTCTCTTCTCCTAATTCCTCTCCTACATGTGATGAGGGTATTTTGGTGTTAGAAGATGCACTCATTGAGAATCATGACATTGTTGAAAGATACTCTTCTATAAGCTCTCCTACATTGGAAGATATTATAGCACAAGAGGATGATATCATAAACACATTTCTAAACATCACCTTACCTGATTTCCATTCCCCCTTTGCTTGTGAGAAGGATTTTGTGGAAGAAGATGAGATTGTAAACAATGAGGATATGTTTTTTTTAGATGATCAAACCTTTAAATTATATAACCCTATTTATGATCCTTCCCCTACCTACCCTATTTTGTAAGACATTAGGGAACAAAGGAATGAAGTCATAAATGATCATGATAATCATACTTCTTCTTCTCCTAGTATCTCTCATAGCTATGACAAAGATACATTGATATTAGAAAATACAATAGATGAAAGTCATGATAATCTTAGTTTTCCCCCTTCACCTAGGGAAACCCTTATTGACCAAGATAATTCAGCCATTGATCATTCCCCTACTTGTGATGACATCATTATGGAAGAATCAATCCTTGAATGTCAAGAACATTTGGTTTGTAGTTCTCATAAAACCTCTCCTCCTAGGAAGGATATCATGGTGCAAGAAAATGACAACAATAATGTGGCTTCCTTAGGTGATGGTGAAAAGGTTATTCTAGATTTCCCTTTATTATAAATACATCAAACCAAGACCGCTGAGGTTATGAATTCACAAGTGTCCATTAGATCCCCCTTGACTATTGGACCTCCTACATACCCTGTGGGACATCCTAAGAATCCTCTAATACTTTACCCACCTTCACACAAACCATAAACTCAAAACCAACCTGAACTTATACTTTACCCACCTAAGACAAACACTACTACTCATACATATAAAAATAGGAATAATCTACAACCAAGACAAACACCTTCAACATCCCTCCCATTATCTAACCCTATCTTACCAAGTCCTCCTCATTTTCCTCCACAAAGTGAAAAGGAGTATGATCTTGTTGAACAACTTAAGAATACTCCTGCAAAGATATCCCTATGGGATATAATTCAGAATTCACCTAATTATCACACTATGCTTCAAATAGCCTTGAAACAAGTTGTGGTCCCCTCTAGTGCAAACCCAAATGACATAGAAACTATGATTCAAGGAATAAACATTGACATTGTTTTCCATCAAAGTGGGCTCCCTCCTTTCGAAGTGAAAAAATAAAATGATTCTTTCATGGTAATAGTTCACTATAGGCGAGGAGGTATAAAGTGAAGCCTTGTTGACAATGGCTCAACCCTTAATGTGTGTAGTGTGACCCTTTTGGATAGGCTTGGTGTGGATAGATAAAAAATTCAACCTACCTCTTTATCCATTAGTGGATTTGACAATGTGGGAAAACAACCACTTGGTATGATCACTTTACCTATTATAGCTAGAGAGGCCACATTAGAAACACTGATCCATGTTATGCCTAATGATATTTCATATAACCTCCTTTTAAGGAGACCTTGGATTCAAAAAATGAATGGTGTGCCTTCTACTTTGCATCGTATCATGAAATATGTCTACAACAACAAATGTCACATACTCGAGGCCAATCCCAAACCAAACAGTTGTTTGAACATTGAGAAAAATAAGGAGAATCCTTTGAAAACATTAACACCAACTACACAAGTAGATCCCGTGCAAAAAAAGACAGAAGTCACGAAGCTATTAGAAGATGATTAGGGTTCCTTGGATTTCAAACCTACATTCATGGGAGAATGCAAGATCATAAACAAAGACTCTGAAAAGGGAAAAGAAAAAGAGGCAATGTCAACACAAAATTCAAACGACCCTTCAAAAGAATCCACCTCAAACACTTTATAATAAAAAACAACATACACAACAAAGTTTGATGAAATTGACTATCAACAACCACCAAATCCAAAAGAAATGAAAAAACTTTATGGAAAAGGTTATGAAGTCATGAAACAAATTGGTTATAGTGGAAAAGGATGTGGTGCTAGAGAACAAGGTATTTGTGTCCCTATAGAGCCTCACATGTAAGAAAAGACTAGTGGTCTTGGTTATTGTCCCTTGAAAGAAACAAACAAACCATCACTCAATATCAACACTATTAAAAAAGATTATTCTAAGCCAAATTTAATAGTAGTGCACCTTGAACTTATAAAAATTAATGCTCCTGATTATTATCCTTTGAAGAAAATGAAAGAAACAAAGAAATCCCCATTTAACATCAATTCCATAACGCAAAACACTTATGATTTAAATTCGATAGATTTTGCATCTTCCTTTAAAGAAGATAACAAAATATCACAATCTAAAGAGTCTTGTGTGGGTATGACACTGTGTACTAAGCAAGAGACATCTTTGTCACAAAATAAAGTAGCATCCTCTACTTTTGATCAAGAAGGTATCTTTTTGAGACTCCTCCAAGATCATTTGATATCCCTCCATCCAAGAACACAAAATAAATTATATTACAAGACTTCATTTTGTGCATATCATATAATTCATGGTCATTCTACTAATGAGTGTAAGGCTTTAAGTGATAAAATTCAACATCTTAAGGATTGTAGTGCTCTTCCTTATGAGGGAGTACCTGATTCCTCTAATTGATACTAGTTTTCACTTTAGCATGGTTCTCATTAGCTCACCCTTGTCCTACACTAAGCAGGGGCAAGGGGTTAGGTAGCCTTGTCCTCACATGTCACTTGTCATTGTCTCTTTTGGTTATTTGATCACCTTTCATGTATATAAGAGCAAGCTTGGGATGTGGACAACATGCCTAAATATTAGCTCACATGTGACATACTTATCCATGATGTAGTTAAATTTGGAAACATATGACTTGGCATAGGGCTTTCTGAATAACCTCTCATGTCTTCTTCTACTTTAAAGTAATTTCTCACATCAATGGTGTTAGCAACCACTTTAAATTTGGGGAACACATTGACACTCATGTCTAACTGTGTGGTTTTATTTATTCTTGCAATGCATCATTTTATTGGTGATATCATTCGGTTTGATTTCCTACAAGAGTGTGATATTTCTTTGGCATGTCCTCTCTTGGAGACATTAGACACGATGTTCCCTAAGAAGAGACCTTGCATGAACTAAGTAAAATCCCTTTGAAAATTCCTTACACTATTTTGCATTTACAACATCGGTTATATGGCCAGCTTGCATAACACACTTTTCTTGCATGTGGAGCCACCTTGTTTGTTCATGAGTTTCAAGCATAAATTTTTTTTCTTGCCTCATGAAGCTTGAAGTTCATTATTTTTTCATGAGCTCCAAGCATACAAAGTTTTTCTTGTCTCATGAAGCTCAAAGATCATTATTGCATGGTGTCTTATCAAAGTTATTAGGTGGTATAGACTTCCCTTAGCCACTCATGTATGTGGGCACATACCAGTCATGTGTCTCACCCTTTCACATACTCACCCCATAGATGACCTGAAGTTTGTGGCCCCAGAGTGAGCGTATTGTGGATACTCACCCTACGGACAACATAAAGTTTCATGGCCCCAGAGTGAGAACATTTTTTCGAAGCTAGATCCACCCATCCTATTTTTTTCTTTCTTATTTATGTCTTTGGCATTGTATGTTTGGGTATCTTGTTTATTTGCAAGCCATGCACCTTGTGTGCATTCCTTTGTGCTTATGTTGGTTTGATGAAAGATATTGGATCCCGGGGGCTTGGCCACCTCCTTCAATCTTTTTCATCCTTTTTCATCCATAACAGTATACTGGGACCCCTCTTGAATGTCTACTTTAGTCTGATTTTGAAGCAATTTCATCCTCTCACTAAAGTGGGGGCTAGATGTAATGACAAAAAAGAGTCCCCCTTTTCATTGCTTGATTTAGGAATAATTAATGATAAATTGGACTTAACATCACCTTGATCTAGTGTTTTGATGAGATTTACACATCCACATTAGGTCTAGGGTCCTTCTAAATTAAGTGGACCTAATCTAATGTTGTAATGTGTTGTACACATTCACATGGGATTTTGGACCCTTTTAAGCTAAATAGACCTTTTTTTGCCTTAATTTAGTGTTCTAAAGTGTATTTATTTACACTTTCACATTGGATTTTGGTCCCTCTTGCATTTATGACCTTAATATCATCATTAATAGGCCCCTAAGACCCTATATTATGCATCCCAAGGCATATGTCAATAAAAAACCTGACAATATCAACATATAAACTTAACTTACACACTCCTCGACACTTTAGCAATCAAAATAGGCCCTCTGGGACCCATTCACCACTTTGGGAGAATGAGTTTCATCCAGGTGGGATCCATTCACCCAACTTGGCAAATGAGTCCCATTTGGCCTATTTTCAAGGTTTTGAGCAAGAAAAATTGGGTTTTAAGTTCAAATTTTATGTATGCCGGCCTTTGAGATCTAATACACGCGATATTGGATGGATTGCCTATATAAATGAGCTTTCAAATCCTTATTTTATTAAGTCCACATTTTATCAAGTCAAGCATTCCAAGACTTCACAGGATCATCTAGAGAGCATTCAAGATCATTTTTAAGGCATTGAAGGGTAGATTCTTCATCAATTATTGCAGCAATTCAAACTCCATAATAATTTCAAGCATATCAAGAATCAAGAAATTTATTGAGCTAGTTTTGTGATGTAGCATTGAAGATCCAAGATCAAGCATTATTTTGCACCTATTGTCAAGATCAAGATCTACATCCTTCATGGCCATCTCATGTTGAGTTGTAGATTCACAAAAAATAATTTACAAGACATCATTCAAGGTATTATTTTCCATGATTCATGTTCTTTGTTTCATGTTTCATTCCTTCATTTCATTATCTCATCATTTGGTTTAATTACCTACAAGGGGTTTGAATAAGGAAAACCCCTATTCCTCAACAATCAACACTTTTTCTCTCTCTTTGTGTGATTGCAGATTTAGGTACTTTGAAGACTTCAAGATCATTTGAATATTAGGTTGCAAGGTTGAGAGAAGTTTTCAATCCATCACAAGGTTGTCATCTTCACAAAAAGTCACCTACAGGTCTGAATTCAATAGTTTCATATCCGAAAATAAAGAGGAACAAAAAGAGTAGTCATTGAAGACCAAATTCAAAGTTTGGAATTCCAAAAAACCCTAACTGGACTCATTCACCTAGATTGGTGAATGAGTCCTAGTTTAGGTCAATTTTGAGATTTTTGTAGTTTCAGATACTCTTTTCTCAGAAACTTGTTCTTGTGTAGAAACCTATATCTAGGACTGATTCAACCAAATTGGCGAATGAGTTCCAGTAGATCAAAATTTTAGGATTTGAAACATTTCCAATCTTCATTCAAGCCTCTACAAGTTTCCAAGTGCACACTTCTGATTTTATAGATTTTTGTTTTGATTTATATGCATTTCTAGGTCATTCATTTAAGTTTCATGCATCACTAGATTTTGTCATTAGATCTTGCATTTCATTTGTTTTTCCAAGCCCTAGCTTGGTGGTGAACCCCTCATTAATCTTTGAACATACCCTAGGATATCCTATTCTTTATTGGATTGATATCTCAAGGGTTATCCTTGAATGAAATTGGAGAAGTGGGTGTGGTCCATGTCCTAAAACCATATGATAGCACCATACCACCATTTCTTCATTTTGCTCCCTTCTAGCTTGTAAAGTTTTATAATATTTGTAGCCTTCATGACCACCAAATACCTTCAGACACTTTCATTGATCCACTTGACTTGTAAATTTATAACCTATAGAATCCAAAACTCCCAAGGATATTTTTTTTTGAGTTCTAGCACATGTCTTACCTTTGTTAATGTCCTCATAACACCATCAAAAATTTTAATCTTAATGCTCCCAATTCTAAAAGTCTAACAAGAAACATTATTTCCCATAAGAACACACTACCATCAATATCTTGATAAGAAAAAAACCAAATCTTATGTGGAAACATGTGATTAGAAGCACTATAATCTAATAACCATTCCTCATGAAATTATAGAGAATTAAAAATAGATAAAACTTCATCAACCATGCCTAAACTTGTCTCAACCGTATTTGAATCATTTTTGGAGTAATCATTTTCTTCTTTCCTCTTCCAACAATCTTTCTTGAGATTCCCTAATTTATTACAGTACCAACATTTTCCATTACCACTTTTACCTTTTTACTTATATCTAGATGTACCTCTGGGATATTCCCCTTTTTCTACATGGATCTACCCCCAACCACCATTTCTTCTGATGTGGAAGTTTCTATGTTATATTTCCTCTGCACCTCTGTCAACAACAAATCTCCCACAGCAAAATCAATTTCAGAGGTGTTGGTTGTGCTAAAGCTAATAGAAGTTTCTAAGTGATTCCAAGATTTGGGCAATGAACATAATAACATAACTATCGTGTCTTCATGTTTGAATTTTACACCCATATTAGCTAATTGGCATATAAGAGTATTGAAAATATTTAAATGATCAACAAATTTTATACCTTTCTTTCAAAAACTTTTCTATCAATATCTATTTGGTTGTCCATGGAGGTGGGAACACCTACACAGGGATTTGATTAATGCAAGCACCTAAAAATCCCCAACAATTTTCATGTTCTTATGTGTGCATGTATCAAAGGTATAGCTTTTTTGGAGGCTTCATTCTTGGACCTCTTGTGAGTGTTTCTTTTCTTCTTTTTTGTTGTATCATTTCCTTTTTATTTAATTAGTTTACATTTGTTTACGTTATTTCTCTAATATTTTTGTGTATTTTGAGTATTTAATTATCAAGATTACCGGTAGGCTCTTAGTAGTTTTCTATGATAAAATTATTTTTTTGTTTGTACAAGACTCCAATGTGTAGTAGTGACGTCCACTTGCCACACTGTCATCCTTGGTTGAGAGATTGCTAGTTTTTCTAGAGGACCTCTACAACCTACTATTTCAGTTTCTAAAACTCTCCCATTTTAATTATACATAAAATATACATAAGCATCTTTATCATTTTATCCTATCACTTGATATTTGATCCTTGAAGTAGTTGAGGATCATTTGCCCCTTTGGACCTTGTCGACTCAAGGTTGTTGAATCTCCTCCTCTACAACTAGAATAAAATATTTAAAAATAAGGCTCTTATAAACAAAGAGTGTAAAAAATTGTCTCATAATTTAAATGAGAAGGAAAAAAGTAATATGTAAGGATTGAACTTTGCATAATAAGAAATGATTCTTGAAAATTTTAATATAAAAAAATGATAAATTTGTATTTTCTTCACAAATAACTATTGAGAACTACAATGCCAATGAAAAATCATAGAGCTCCCAAAGTAGTTCAAGAATTGAAATGGTAATTCCATAAAAATATTTTTCAATCAAAAAATTTAGAACTACAAAACATATCAAATATTTTTGCACATTTGAGAAATAGGAAATATAATATGTTATTTTAAAGTTTTCAAAATATTGACACAATATTGGTTAATCATGATAACCAACAAAAATTTATGAGAAAAAACCAAGGTATTATTGTATTGTAGAAAAATGTATCCGTTTACATTTTCACACTTGTTTGGGTCCTCCTTGTTAAAATTTGGCTTATTTATGGGTAAAAGTAAAAAGTTGTGTAACACTTTTATAAAGGAACCAGCCAACACTGATCCAACTTTTAAACTTGAATCACTAAAAACTGATATATATGTTTGGAATTTTGAAATGATGTAAGCAAATAAAATATTTATTTTTTAGTATATTTTATGTTTTTATTTTTGTAGAAAAAATTAAAATATTATTTGAATATATATTTTTTATAAATTAACACTATAATTTAGTTGCTGATAAAATGCTGAAAAATGAAGTTACATGAGACATCAATCTTTGTATAGTAAATTTTATTTTTTTTCCTTCAATTTTTTTGTGTGTATTTATAACTTGAAACTTTAGGGCATGGATATATTTATTTCCAATTTTGATAAATATATATTTTTAAATAAATATTAAAATGCATGTGTATGAAAACTTAGTTGTTTCCAGTCGACGTTCATATTAATTATTTATCCAAAATAGAAAAAGAATTCTACCATATTGATATAGATTCTTGTGTCTAGGACATCATATTTTTTTCATTTTTTTCTAATAATTTTTACTATTTTTCCTTGACATGGTAATCAACTTAATGTTTTGTGTTGATAACCTACATTTAGTAAAAATAAAAAGGAAAATATAAATAATAATTAAGCTATTAAAATATATACATTTTTGAAAACTAAACTTATGGATCTACAAAAGGGTATTTTTTATATTTTAAAAAAATAAAAAATTCATGAGTAGAATTTGTTGAAACATCAAGCTTTTCAAATTATTTTATTTTTTGGTAAATTGGACTCAAACTTGTGCTAAATATGCATTTAGCCAAAAAAATTAGTTAGAAAAGTTGTGGACATATATAACATAGCTAGAATGAATCTTACAAGATCATATGTTTGACCAAAATTAATTTTTAGTTAAAAATACTTAAATTCACTTGTGCTGATAAGTTGGCTGAAAGTGTGACACACCTTTGTGTTGATACCCTTATGCCTTAATTGGTACTATTTTGCGTCCACAAGCATAGTTAAATGCATTTTTATAAGAATAATCTTGACATGTAATAAATGGAAAATCATAATTTAATGTTTTTGGCTATGTGTTCTAGATTTAGGGATCTGGGACCCATATGTCCATCTAGGCATATGGGTCCTCCCTAGGTCTTAGGCTCTGATTCCAAATGTCACATTAAACATAAAACCTCTTGAAGCATGTGTCTCGAGTTTAGGCCTCTAGGATTCATACATCCAACCTGGTGTATGAGTCCTACTTTAACCTATGACCTATTTTAATTCAAATTCTTGGTGAGCTTTTATTATCCTTAGATTCAAATTTTGAAAGTCATCTTGTAGTGTTGTAAATTTGGGAAATTAAGCATAAACAAGTATAAATGCAAGGTCATTTCATTAAGTTTCTCCTAGCAATTTCAAGTTTCTCTAAGCATGCAATCTAAGAGCATTCAAGAGAAAATCATCAAGCATTTGGAGCTACATTTAAAGTCTTCATGCATCATGTGTGTTTGTGAGCTAAAATTTGTGATGTAGGTTTCATGATTTAAGAAAGAATTCAAGACAAAGTTTCAAGCATTGAATCAAGAGTCAAGATCCACTTTCATGCTAACCATTTCACACAAGTTTGCAGCCTTCATTTCAAGGGTTTGGTGAGTTGCAACATTATATTTTTTCCTTCAAGCTTTTCTATTTCATTTCAAGGTTTAATTACCAAAATGGGGTTTGACCAAGGCAAACCCCCATTCCCTAAAAAAATATTTGTTTTCCCTCTCTTGGTGTGTGTTTACAGATATAGGTGAATTGGAGCTTGAAGATCCTTTGAAGAAAAAGTTGCAAAATTTGTTAAGAAGTTGGCATCTTCATGGAAACTCACCTATAGGTTAGAATTCAGACTTTTAGACTTGAAGATTGGACATGAAGAAAGTTACAAAAGATCACTAGAGGCTACAAAAATATCAGTGAAACCATAGAAACATGACTCATACACCCAACCTAGTGTATTAGTCCTAGTATACCTCTTTTTTCCATCTTTCTACAAATCCTGATTAGTCACCAAAAGATTCTAGATTCTATCCGAAAACCCTGTAGCAGGACTAAATCACCCTACTTGGCATATTAGTCCTAGTATACTTCAAAAAGTAGATTTTCAAAGTTGCAGAACTTGCTTTGACTCCATCATTCTTCCAAGTACTTTACTGTTTGATTTCAGTTTATCAATCAGATTGTTTCATGCTTTCAAATTCTAGGTCATATAGTGAATTTGCATAGTGCATTCAATTTCTTCTTTTAAAGAATTGTTTAATGGTGAATCCCCATCTAATCACATTATGAATCCACTAGCCATTCCTCAATCAAGTCACTTGGTTGAGGGATCTAGTTTTCTAATGAACTAAAGGCAAAATAGGTCCAAGTTCCATCTCCCAAAAGGTGGAACACCTCATTTCCCTTTTGTTCTTGAAATTATATAGATTCTGCAATCATGTGAGGCTAGAATATAATTCTATAGTTGTCACCCAAAAAGAAAAAACCATTATTACTAGTGATAGCTTGCAAGACCATAAATTCACACCCATGCTTGACATACAACAACACAAATTAATAATCTCAAAGTATTTTTAAAGGCACTAGACATCATATTGGAGGATTAAGAAAGATAATTTATTGATAACATTTATTAATCAAAGGGATTTTGGTTGCCAAGAGTGGCATGGTGTGATGGTTAAGTTGTGATGTTGTTCTTGCCATCAAGGTTCAAACCCCATTGGGGTGTAATTGTTCAGTATCTATGTTGGGTATGAGGTCCCCCAGTTGTGATCTCACTAGTTCATAGCTCTAGGTCAAAAGTGTTTATCCCTCTAATAAAAAGGGGGATTTTGGCAATATTTTGAAAGAATAATGAATTCCTTACAAGGAAAATAATGTATAAATTAGTCATTTGACATCATTTTTCTTGCATGAATGATGCAATCATGGATCCAATAAATTAATATTTTATACATCTCACTCAAGAGGAGGACCTTAATCAAAAATAATTTGATTTAATGATCTTTTAGTCATTAATTATTATGATACCCAACTAAATGAAAATGTCCAAAGATTGGATTCCAAATTGAGAAGTTCCAAAAAATAATCAAATTAATTTAAAATCATCAATAGAAGACTTAAAAAGGATCAACAAATATAAGCCACCAAAGAAGTGGTCTCTTCCGCATGCACTCAATAATAAAAAATAATACCTATATGGAAGACTTACATGGAGAATAAATATAGAAGAAAAATATGGAATTATTCAAATAATATCAATATGGAGGAGAAATCAAGAGAACAATATAAACTTATTTCAATTATGTGTGTGTGTGTGTGTGTGGAGGAAAAGCATTGAGGAAAAATGTTGAAAGCAATGTGGACTTATTTGAGAATTTATGAATGATTGATCATTTGAAACATCCTCATATTGATTGATATTTTGAAAATGGGTTTGTGGAGAACTTGAAATAAGTATACTAAAGAATTAATAAAATCTCTAAGTACCACTAATTTGTAAATTTTTAATTTCTATGGTACAAATTATCCATAATAATATATATTTTAAAATTTTATATTCTATGTGTTGTTTAAATTTGAACATCAAATAAATTTTGTATTGGAATGATGTGCCAATACAACACTAAGTTCAACGTGTGTGAACTAAGTGAAGAAAAAAAAAGAGTCGGTACATTAACACATCACTAAGTTTAATGCGCATGAACAAAGTGGAAAATAATTTCTAATGTAAATGCATCACTAAGTCTAATGTGTGTCAACAAAGTAAAGAAAATAATGCTAATACTACTATGAATATAAATTTCCCCAAGCTCCCTTCGGGTTATTTTTATTTTTCTAAGTACCGGCTTGCACCTCATGTATTGAAAACATCATCAGGCTCTTTGTGCAAAAGCTTCATTTGAGTACTGCCACATGTCCGATGGGCTCTCTTCACAAGCTTTTTTCTTCACTCTTCTAAATGGCTCCCACCATGCTTCCACATATTAGCCATTCGCACACTTCAAGGCTTCTTCTCTTCACTTCCCTATTGGGCTCTGACCCCATGTCACATAGCATCGGTCTGCATACATTCTATGGAGGTCTCCACCAGTAGTGTCTTTTGTAAGAAAGACATCCACATGTCTTCACCACACAAGCTTTCATCGCAAATAGGGAGGAATGAACCACGGGCCCCAACCTATTGCCACTTGGATCTTCTAAAGGCTTTAGTGTGCAGGAGTAAGGAGCAATCAACAACCTCACCATAGTTGCCACATGTTCTACCTATTTTTGTGTGTAATTGATGTGTGTCGGCTCTCTATTCTATAGGGATCACTACCATCATTCATAGGGGATGCATCTAGCTCGAGGGCGACCACGTTCATGGCTCAAATATTTCTGTTACAATGACCTAGGGGGAATCATTTCTATATGCATCATTACTCATAATCAGGGGATCTTTTCTATTACTGGACCACCAGGTGGTGAGATTTTAGTTATAAATACTACTTCTTTCGAAGCAAGGGTTCAAAATTTAAAGAGAAATTTTTGGAAAGACACCAGGCCTTTGTATTGTTTTAGATTATTGCATAGGATTTGCAGACTGTTCCATTATTTGGCCTCTCTGTATCTTAACTATTTGATAAATTTGTATACTACGCCCTTATTGTATTGAGTAATTTGTTCGTAGACTTCTATAATTTCAATATAAGCTTTCTAATTAAGACCATGTCTTTGAATCTTCTTTCCAGTAGATGTATGGGAGTTGTTTTATGTCATTAAATGAGTTGTTCAGATTTCCATTTTGATTTATGTTATTCTGAGACATAGAAGATTGTTGAATGACCCTTAAATCATATCTCATAGATAGGTTTATCGTGCCCATATCTACTTTTTGACGTATCACCTTAGATTAGATTTATTTTATGTTCATTTCCTTCTACCCTTTTCAACCCCCTAAATTACAGAAGAAGTCAGCTTCTTTAAAAACCCGAAGGTCACTCAATTTAGTGCAATAGGTCCCCCCTTTAACTGAGTATCCCATAAAGGATGTTACCTTGCCAATTTTTGGCATCAACAGTTTCTTTTTTTTGGCATGCCTGGTGGGACAACTTAAATGTACCTAAATCAAAAGAGGGTGTATGAGCCATCGACCTGTTACTAGGTCTCAAATAGTTAATAACCTTGGCTTGTTAGTGCCTCCGCTAGTAACAACACGAACCCAAAATTGTTCAGTGAGAATTTCAGTCCCTTCACTAGCCATGTTGCAAGTCACAAACAAAAATTATTTGGCTTGGGATGTCAGAAGTCCCCTTGTAGCACTAGTTGCACCTGTTGTTTGGGTCCCTATCCTGATTTCTGCTCTAAAAGCTATTCCTAAATTTACCGAAGATGGCTCAAGAACACCATCCAAACATTTGCAAGATCTAGCAGATGTGTGTTTGGTACATGGAGTTATAGATCAAACATAGTGCTAAGGTTTCTCATAGCCTCTTTTAGAGGGAAAGCATTAGACTGGTACTGCACTCTGTCAGCTAACACCATCGGTACCTTGGATCAGCTCGGAGACCCTTTCTATGAAAGATTCTCAAACAATGGAGATAGGTCTTCATTATACCATCAACTAGCAACAATAAAGCAGGCCCCATATGAAGCCATGACCGGTTCTGACAAATAGACCTTCTGCCTTAATCAATTAATCTTATCTTTCTATGTGCAAGTTATTATTAATTAAATAGCTTTATTTAATTAAATAATTCATTCGTGTGTTTGAACACAATGTTTCTACTTTATCTTTCACATACAATCTCTATTCTTTCAAATTTCGAATACTCTCAACATCAGATTAAATTACTATTTAATCTTGATCTCTATTCTTAGGTTTTATCACTCACGACCGCACTAACACTTATCTCAATGCATGCCAAATCTTTTAATTTGAATTGTTTGTCTATCTCTCGATCTCAACGTCTCATTTGAATTATTAATTTTCTATAAATTGACCTAGCTTTTATCATTTCAATTCCTCTCAAAATTGTATGACTTTTGGAGCACTTGTTTAATCTTCAATATTTTTCTATAATCACATACATCAAGGCTATACTTGCACACATACTGAAAATATGAGGGCAAGTATACTATCATGGTGAAATAGAGAAGGACAATAAAGATTATTCATGGAGTCACATTGGTCTTTGGTGAGATTGTTTTATGTTTTAGCTATTTTCCTTTGTTCTTTGTTGTTTAATGTAGGTTAGTTTGAGTTTAAATGCATTGTATTGCTTTAATCTTTCTTTCTAGTTTTCCTATGTTACATTTGGTGAACCTGACATGAAGACATGTTCTTTGCAAATTTGTAGATGCTTATTCAATTTTTGCAGGTATTGTACGGAATGACCCATTTAACAGATAAAATGACGAAACTAATATTACAAACCACACCTAACGCATATGACAAAATTTGATGCATACATGGCTTATCACAATGCAATTAACTAGTAAAAATCCACAATGCATCTGCTGCTCTGAACGGCACATCTTACTAACTAGTGAAATTTTTGGGGTCACTTTCTGATTTATAGTTTTTCATTGTGTTTTTATTTTAGCTGATTTTCAATTTGCAGCGTGTTTTAAGGAGTTAACATAGTTTTTGCAAGACGTAGCATAGAAGACAAGTTTTTGAAACCCTTTCTATAGGACGATTGATGAAGAACAATTTAAAACTACTAATGAATTTTCTATAGGACGTATGTTGAAGACTTTATTCTTGAAACAGACTGTTTGGTAGATTAGAAAACTTGTCTTTTGGGTTTAAAATTAACTAGTGACTTTTGTGCCTATATATTTTTAGATTAGATCCTGATTCAGTAATAGAAGTATCCTCTCCCCTTGCACATTCGTGCAATCTTGGGTGTAAGAGAAAATATTATTGACTCTAAAAATTGGGCCTACTTTGGTGGTTAAGAGTAACCGAAGCGACTCAAACCGGTGACGATATTTTTTTCCAAGCTACTCCCAACTGGTATAGAAATTCTAATGCTTAAGGAAACTTAGTATTATGGAGATCCCAACAGACAATAATTTTATTCGCCAGTACCCTTATGGTGTGTCAAAACCTGTAGAGCGTAACCTCTATAGACTGGGATGATATTGCCTCTCGCATGGCTCTCTGAATGGGTTTCCATACTAAAAAGCCAAGTTTTTTTAGTTTAAGCAAAAAAACTTATATTTCCTGGTGCAAGAGGCCAAACCTCTAAAGCCGTCTCACAATCTTATGGTTCAATAGTAGAGATTAAAAAATCGCCATGGGAGAGTCATGGGAACTAAAGCTTGGCTGACCTGAGAAGTGTGTACCATGGAGGGGAGCCACTATGGTCAAGCTTCTAGTCATCCACTTTGAATTAGCATAGCTGGGGAAACCCAAGTGAAAATTCAACAAGTATTGTCACTACCAACCTTAGGAATTGTACATGTTTTATGAATTTTAACATATTCATGCTCATCAAAACTGAAACACAGTGTTTTCTTATTGTTTTCAATTGACAAAATTTGATCACGAAACAGAGTCAGTTAGAAAACCTATGTCATCATAACACCTCATCTGTAAAAATGAGCTGCATCTGATAAATAGAAAACCACATTTGTAATTTCAAGTCGCATCTGTTAGCCAAAAACTTGCATTTTCCTGCCAACAAATCAGTGTCCACAAACATTAAAATCCTGAGTTGCATTTGTCATTGTAAGTCACATCTGACATTAGATTCGTACCTGTTAAACATTTATCCACATCTGTTAGGGTAAGTCACATTTTCCTGTTAGTAAACCGAGACCAGTTTTCATTAGAGAGCCGCATCTACAATAGGTAACGCATCTGTCAATTTCTATGATGCATTTGAAAACTGAACCGTATTTGTCTGTCAACAAAAATATTGAATTCATAATCACAGTTCGAAACCAAACATTCATATTAATCTTTGTTTTCCACAGTCAACTTTGGATAGAAACCAGAAAATTGCTCAAACTTTACATTTTCCATCTTTTAGTTATCATTTAGTTTTAGAGATAGACTCCCTAGTTACGAAACTTATTTGCATCATAGGAATTTGCATATCTCATAATAGGCCAACTTTCCATATTATCGGACAAATCCACACTTCGACAATCATTTTCATTGAACCTAGTCATTTTTTCCCTACTAGTGAATCCTTCGAGCTCATCAGTCTAGTTTGGAAATTCACCTTATCATTTGGTCCTTGTCCTACATTAGGTTCCTTGACAAATTTATATCGTAGCCTTGGTTAATCCATAGGTGTTAGGTAACCTCCTCTTACAATCATTTATAATCAATTACCTTAGGAGTTTACTTAGAATTTTGCATATTGTCACCCTAGCATAATATCATTTTAGACATCCTTTATTTACTAAGAAAATACCAAAAAAAAATAGCAACATTCATTCATTATATCCGAAAATTCCAAAAAACATAGACTAGATCATATCATTTTAGACATAGTTTTGCATTGCCTCATATTGAGCAACCTTTTTCATGGTCGAAACTGAAGGGAAAACATATGGGATCTAGAGACCCAATAGTGCGGAATACATTCCCTTAACACTAATACAACAAAGGAGAAGACCATAAACAGGTTTCAATAGCATCTAAAATACTTGAGATAAAATACATGCAGCTAAAAGAGATTGCACCAATTGAGCATTCATAGAAGACACAAGTATTTAATGTGGGAAAACCTTTCCAGGTGAAAAACCCATCACACCAAGAAAAAAATATTTTGTATTACAATAATAAAAATATTATATACAAATCACAGTCTTGCTTCTATTCAGCTCACAACAACACTTCTAGAATTATCTGACTGTTACAATGTTCATACAACATACAGTTCGAATTGAAAAAAATCTCTCTTGCAATCATGTACTCGACTTAATTAATTCATACGTTGCATTCAATTCTGTCAGTCAACTGCCGATCACAAGGTACATTAATCTATGATCCAATCGCACCAAATGATCTGCCCATACCAATCTTCCTGCATCGAGCCACCCAAGCCATAACTTCTTTACCCAAATCGGGTCCTGTCCACCACCCTAAGTCGACCTGCAATAAATGCTACTATGAATTTGGCCTCTAGCCAATTATCACCCTAACATTGAGCCACGTGTCCACATCTCATTTGCCTATCGCTTCTACCACCGAGTCCAACTCGGTCAACCCAGTCAATGAGCTCATCTAAGCTCTCCATAGACCTTATCACGCTACCGCAACCCTACCGAGTTCAACCCGCGGTATGGAGGTGAGCTTGACCGAGGTCACCCCAACTTCATCGAGCCCAGACAAACCTTCCCATCGTGCTACCATAGCCGGCTTCAAGACTCACCACGGTATGGCACTAGCCATCATGGCAAACCACTGGCGGTCTTACCATGGCCACCGTGGTCAATCACTTGACTGGCCATGGTATGGCGATAACTACCAACTAGGCCATTGGTGGTCTTACCATGGCCACCACGGTCAGTCACTTGACTGGCCATGGTATGGCGGTAACCTCCAGCCAGGCCATTGGTGGTCTTACTGTGGCCACCGCGGTCAGTCACTTGACTGGCCGTAGTATGGCGATAACTGCCAGCCAGGTGGGAAGACCGATACCGCGGCCACCACGGTGAGGAAGGAGACTACACGCAGTAATGAGGTAATTACCAAACCCTTCACCGCGGTAGTGCCAGAACATAAAGGAAGAACGCCGTGGTATGGCGGTAAAAGTAGAAAAGTGAATTTTTCACCAAGTCTTTTTTTCTAATAGAGGTTCAAGCTAGTAATTGAGGCATCGTTTCTCAATAGAAAAAAGGTCTAAAAAGAAACATAGAGAAATGGTTGACTTATAGGACTTCATCAATCCCTTCACAAACCAACCATTAGGGATAGAAAGACCACATAAAACCTTTCTTGATAAATTTGTTACTAGAGACACACATGGAAAAATATATGTAGAAGATGTAGATGTAGCTGTCCAAGATCCTAAATTTGCATCTTTTATGGATGAGTGTTTGGAAATGATCCTCAAAGATACCTGGCTAAATTCCTAGTAGAAGGTGCCACACTACCTCCAAGATTTGAAATCCACAAACTACAACCTTCATATAAATAAGCAACACAAACCATGACATCAAGTGTCTCTATTCCTCAAATTACCACAACAATACCAACTGGCATACCCACCCAAACTTCCTCAATTGAAAACACAACACCATTTGGTATAACACAAGGCCTAACATTTACTGTGGGAGCATCCTCATCAAACCCCTTTGGCACAAACACCAAAAGCAAAGAACCCAAAATTGGCACAAGCACAACACAGGCTATACCACATATCAACACCAATACTACCAATCAACACATAGGGGCTACACAAATAGGACATATTCTACACCAAATCAAAATATTCTGTCAAGACATATTCCCTCACCAAATCACAATCCATCACAAAATATGGCATTTCAGAACACTTACGTCGATCCTAATAACACAACCAACATATCTTTAGCACAGGTAGATGTTTTACAAAATCAAATGCAAGTCCTCCAATAGAAAATGGACAATATGTCAATGTCAGGAAAATAAACCATTTAAACGCAAGATTTATGTCCATGTCCTTTTGAAAAAGTGCTATACATGACACCCTTCCCCCATGGATACATTATAACGAATTTGCCTAAGTATAATGGGAAGAGGAATCCTCTAGAACACATAAGAGAATTTTCCACAACATGCGTGGACATATCGTATGACCCCACATACCTTATGAGACTCTTTACACAAACCCTTGTCAGGATAGCATTGCAATGGTTCTCTAAAATTTTGTATGGCATTAAATCATGGGGCGAATTAGCTGAGAAATTTGTGGAAATTTTTTCCTTCAACATAGACAATGAAATAATGATAGCTACCTTGTGTCATACCATGCAAGAAGACAGAGAAAAATTCACCACCTTCTTCCAGAGATGGAGGAGTTTAGCTAGTCGTTGTCTTGTTGAGATACTAGAGAACAAAAAGTCACGATATTCCTTGAAAATCTTCACCCAAAACTATGAAGTGACTTAAGAGTACATTATTGTACCTCTTTTCTAGACTTGGTACAAAAAGGCATTATACTTGAAAAGGGCCTTATTGAAAAAGGATAAATTAAGACACCAAGGAGGAATCCAATTGTTCAACATCAAAATTCTCCCAACGATAGAAACAAGTTTTGGTCTAGGAACAAAAATGTAACAAATGATGGTATTATTGATGATAAGACCCTACATGCAGGACCTGTCATCACACTTAGAGGTTACAACCCCTCACATGACATGCTTAATGATGTTGATCAAACTGCTAACTTTGTCCAAAATTCGCAACAACAATGACCACATAGGAGATTTCTTGAACGTGAGTTTATCCCCTTGGGGGAACCAATCGAGAAATTTTATAAAGAACTGATTAAACATAACCTCATAAAACCTTTGGAGCCAAAAAAGTATGATCCTGGATAGTTTAAACCCTCATGGTGGGATGAAAATTCCTATTGTGAGTACCATCAAACTAAGGGTCATAATCTACAACTATGCGGACAACTGAAGAACATCATACAATATTTGGTTGAAGACGAAACCATAGAAGTCAATGGGCAAAAACATACCGAAAACAATGATCACAAGGTCTTCACAGATCCATTACATGATCATGGGAAAGGAAAGCACCCTAGTTTGGGAACTAAGACTAATGCCTCTACTAATAATGCAAATACCAAGTACGGCTATGGAAAAGGTACGATCATAAATCATGTCTAAGCTGCTAATGAAAATATCCATACCATTACCATAAAGAAGCATCATGAATGTGTTGTCAATACACGCAGAACTAAGATAACCCTTCCAAGTCCTTCATCAGACCCACCACCACAGTCTTCCAAGCCTAATTATAATTTAGTTGACTAGTTCGGGAAGACCCCAACACAAATATCCATCTTGGAACTATTGACTATATCACCTGATCATCGAGCCATTCTAGATAAAGCCTTGCAGATCACAACTATCCCTACCAACTTAGATGTCAATTGTTTCGAAGAAATTGTAGGATATTTAACCAACTCACATCATGCCACCTTCTCCCAATAGGATTATTCAACTAAGAATACCAACCATAATGACCCACTACCCCTTGAAGTTCTTGTCCATCAAACCAAAGTCAGACGAGTCTTGGTAGACGAAGGAGCAGGGTTAAATCTTTATACCTTGAAATTGGTTAAGGCATTAGGTTTCTCAAAAGCATGCATGGACACCACTAAGAGTATAGTCATCAAGGCATATGATGATGAGGAAATTTGTCTAAAGGAGTTGTAACACTCCCTGTCAAGATTGGCCCTACAGTTATGGACACAAGTTTCCAAGTCTTGGATCTCACCCTTCCCTATAATCTTTTACTGGGTAGACCTTGGATACATGCTATGAAAGCCATACCTTCCACTTACCATCAATTTCTTAAATTCCCATACAATGGCACAAATATCACAATTGATGGTGATCCATATCCTTTCCAATATTACACAAGCCTATGCAAAATACCACAACGATAGGTTCCAGTCAATCAAGAGGCTTCATCCTCCACCTTATCCCTATATGTTGATCCATCAACTCTTACCAAGTCCATTGCATCACAACCACCTTCATCCACTCCTAAGGTCGAGATCCAAGATAAGGGTTGCATAGAATATCACATGAAAGCATCCTATTGTGTCAGCCAACTGGTTCCTCCCAAGTCATATGGTTTACCCACAAAAGATAAGAAATAGTCAATTGTCACAATACATGTTCCTCCTACGATGACATTCACAAAATGGAGAGAGTTAAGTAAAGAAGCTATGGACCAAGAAGATGTCACCTCCTAGTTATATAATGAAGACAATGAAAACACTCCAACATCTATTCAAATATCTAAAGATCAATATGGAAAAGGCTTAATGATAATGGCAAAGGAAGGATATGACATAAATAGTGGCTTAGGGCTACATTAGGATGGAAGGACTGAAGCAATCATTGTTTCACAATGACCAAAAGGCTTAGGGCTAGGGTTTCAACCAATAATAATTGGCATTCGTAGTACTTTGTTACCATCACACAAGGAAGTAAGCACTTCTGAAGACATCGAGATATCCCACGAACCATTTGACCCATTCTACTATGACTCCCCTGATTCAAATGAATATGAATGGGATTCCCTTTCCTCCACCAGCATAATGGACCTAGATTAGTTATTTGGGGAACTTGACCAAATGCTAAATACTTCACCAAAATCAACTGAGTCTCATCCTAAAAATTCCTTGTCAAAAGAAGAATGGCTTAAAATTTATTATTGGGAAACCCTTGACCCTAAATGTGGGCACCTAACAAACCATATTCTGACGACCTAGCCCTTACAATGGTTCCACCCAAGAGTTTACTTGTCCCTATGAAAAAGAACAAGAAGGAGTTAGTCCAAAATGTTTGTGACCATGTCAACCACTCTATCCTCACCTTATCATCTTCCACATTTGATAGCTCTAATGATGACATACCCCTTGTATACCCCCAAATTATCGATTGGGATCAACAAGGTACACCCATATTATACATATTTGAGAACAAAAAAGCAATAGCTGAGTTCATGGGACTACGAGAAGGCATACCTAGAGGTTATCATAAAGCTGGATTTACCATAGACTTGGATAACATGGCATATTTTTGGGGAATCTGTTCATGCCTCCAGTTACAAAAATGAAAACAAAAAGAAAAAGGATGAAAAGGATGAAAATGACAAGTCCCTAGGTGAAAACCGAAACACGCCTTTGGACGAAGAAATAGTAAAAATAAAGGTTGCATCTAAGGGTGAAAACCTCTTAGAGGCACCCAAGGATGGAGGTTTGAACATTCTCCTAGTTTCTCGGGAAAATTCACCAATGTTAGTTGAAGAATCTGTCGAGATCAACATAAACACTGAAGAAAACCCATGGGTAATATACTTTGCAACATCTTTGACAGAGACATCTGAGCAACCAGAGTTTTGGGACTTCTTTAGAAAAAGATAGATAAACTTTGCATGGTCATATGTCGACATGCCTGGGCTCGATCCATATCTTATATTGCATCATCTACCATTATAGCCAGGAGTTAAGCTCGTCAAATAGAAGTTAAGAAAAATGCATCCACAAATTGCTCTACTAGTCAAAGCTAAACTTAAGAAGCTATTAGATGTCAGATTCATTAGATCCATAGACTATGCAGACTGGATTTATAATCATGTGTCGGTGACTAAACCATCTGGGGGCATCCGCATTTGTATAGACTTTAGAGATATCAACAAGGCATGTCCTAAGGATGACTTCCCTTTTCCAAACATTGACATGATAGTGGACCTTACAACAGGATATGAAATGCTATTCCTCATGGACGGTTTCTCTGGGTATAATCCAATCAAAATTTCAGTTGAAGACCAACACAAGACAAATTTTACATGTCCATGGGGAACATATTGCTGGAACATCATTCCTTTTGGCCTCAAAAATGTTGGAGCTACATATCAACATGCAATGATGACTATATTCCATGACCTTGTACATACTCTCATGGAACACTATGTGGATGATCTAAGAGCAAAATCATTGACAAGATAAAATCATTTAAAGGTACTAGACAAGATATTCCAAAGATTAGAAAATTACAAAGTAAGGCTAAATCCAAAAAAATGTGTCTTTGGAGTTAAATCAGGAAAAATTATAGGATACATCATTTCGAAAAGAGGCATTGAAGTGGAACCCACAAAAGTAAGAGCTATAATGGACATGCCTCCACCAGCCAACATCAGTCAGCTAAGAACACTACAAGGGAGACTACAGTCTATCAGATGCTTCATAGTACAGCTAGTAGACAAGATACATTTGTTCCAACGTTTTCTCACAAAGGGAGTAACATTTTTATGGACACCCAAATGCAAAAAATATTTTCAAAAGATCAAGGATTTTTTGCTCACACCACCTATGTTAATGTCGCCTACAGATACCCGACCTTTGATACTCTGTATTTCAGCAACCCAATCAACATTAGGAGCTTTACTTGCACAAAATGATGATGAAGGTCATGAAAGGGTAGTATACTATATCAGTCATACTTTGGTGGGATATGAACTAAACTATAGTAACATAGAATGTGCTTGACTTGTAGTAGCTTTTGCTACTCAAAAGCTTAGGCACTATATGCTAAACCGCAAAACCATGATGGTTGGCAAGATAGATCCATTGAAATATCTCCTAAGTAAAGAAACACTAATAGGATGATTGGCTAAATGCGTAATGATATACTTAGTGAATATGGCAACCAACATGTGGAAATAAAAGCTATAAAGGGGCAAGTAATTGCTGATTAGTTGGAAAATGCCCCAATTAAGGCTGACCATCCTCTAGTTGCATATTTTCCTGATGAATTCATCTTCACCACTAACAAAAGAACCAAATGGAAATTATACTTTGACGGGTCTCATACTAATCATGGTTCAGGAGCAAGTATAGTGTTTGTTACACCACAAGGGGGCACTATTCCTAAGTCATTCATAATTGCTTTCCCTTGCACAAACAACATAGCGAAATATGAGGCCCTTGTGATAGGTTTAAAAATGGCAGTCTAATGGAAGATTAAGAATTTACATGTTTATGGAGATTCTCAGCTAGTAGTCTGGCAAGTCAATGATGAGTATGAAATTAAAGATGGGAAACTTGCCCCCTACAAGTGCATGGTAGACAGTTTTAAGCAGTATTTTGATAATATCAACTTTCAACAAATACCCTGCATTCAGAACAGGGCAGCATATGCTATGGAAACTGTTGGTTCATTATTGGATATACCTAGCAACGTGCCTAAATTCAAGCTTTTGGTAGAAAAAAATTTGGTCCCTACCTATTATGTCCCCAATTTTGCGATGGTGTGTGTGATTGTTGGTCCTACTTCCGCGTGGTACAAGGACATATATGGCTACCTCCATGTCCAAATCCTACCCTTAGACTTTTCAAATAACTAATATAAGACATTCTGTTAGAATCCAAGATCACCTTCATGCAATCACCTGTCATATGCAAAAGACATGCAAAACCAACAAGATGTTCTGTAAACCTCAAAGTATAAAATGCATTATGAGAATCTTGAATATTACAAAGAGATCAATCCTTATGAAGGAGATCAAGAAACCCTAAAAGGGAAACCCTAAATGAAACCCTAGTGTGCACACTTAATAATTAATCAATTATTAATTTGCCTAAGTTTAGCTTAAGCAACTAGAGGAATACATGACTTAATTAATTAACCAGTATGATATAATTAATTAAGCATATAACTTATTACTCTAACACCCCCCCTTAAGATGAACTTAGGAAGAAGCTAAAACACTAGAATAAGATGCATGCAAGCAAAGATGGGTCCCGACAACTAGGCCTGATCAGGTACCCATTTATAAATGCAAGAAAGAGGTAGAGGAGGAAAACCCAGTGGGACAAAACCCCCCTACAATGAGATAACATGTTGCAAAGAAGCACTGGAAGAACACTATAGAGTAACATTGGAACCGTAATCTGGCAAGCAAGGAAAGATACTTCTATCTACAAGAAACTATATTGGAATCATAATGATGTGACAGTAGACCCGATGCCATGAAGCACTCGAAAACTCCAAACGGGAACAACCCTGGAATCTATGAAGCAGCAGTCAATTATTGAATGATGTATCACTGAAAATGAAGTGCAAAGATGCAAGTTGCACTCTCCCAACTGTCAAAATATCCAAGTAATCTCCAAATGACCCATCGGGCCAAATCTGGAATAATGATAAACCTGGGATAGATACAGAAAAAAGTGCATGGATAGAAACATAAAGCTCCTCAATACCTTTCCAACACCGCAAAGATAGCGAAAATCAGAGATCGTGGCAAAAAGTTATGAGCTCGGAAGCATAAAATAAACATCTGACTTCAACCAGAAATAAATGCAGTAAAACCAGAAAATACTATAAAATAAACTACACCAAATGAAAGTACTCGGAACTTGCTTTCCGGCGATATCTCATTTGCCTGATTTCGATACCGTATGCCCAAGTTATGCAAAAAAGAAAAAAACTGCTTCTTTAGAGAAAACTAGGGTTAGAGGGGACAAACACCGCCATACGGACGCTGATGTCATGCTAACATCAACAGTTCACACGCCTAAATTTGATGGCCTGGAGGCCGTCGCTGCAAAAAAACACTCCATGCAGAAAAAATTTCGGCCCTTGGTCGCCATATGACCATGGGTGGGGGCTGTAGTGGGCCAAGGGCCAGGCGCGAGGGGTCTGGTCCCCTATAGAACCTACGGCCAATGCATTTGGAGCCCGCGGGGGCTGGATCTGGTGGTCGGTTCTCCATGGGACCATGGCTGCAGCGCAGGAGCCCTCAGGGGCTGGCGAGCGGATGGGGGAGCCACCGGCAGTGGCGGCGGATCGATGGCCGCCCGATGGCGGAATCCTCTCTGCACTACGAGCACCGATGCGGATACCAAGAAACGTACATTTTTTTATTTTTGTGCCTTTTTTGACCTCAGAATGCATGCTGGGGAGGCCGTATAGCCTCCTAGGTATTAAAATTTTTCCTTCCAGATCAAGATCACCAAAATCAACCAAACAACAGGCGTTCCTAGGGTTTTGAGGTGCTGTGAACGCGATGGCAACGTCCATTTGAGCCCATAGTGTGCCAAAAAATTGGCTACCCCCAGATCTTGCAGAAAAGATGCCTGTGGAAACCCTTGCATTTGAAACTCACTGAGAAGCCATATCTTCAAATCACGAACAGGCAGCTACAGGTCTGGAGCTTTGATACCATGTTAGAATCCAAGATCACCTGCATGCAATCACCTGTCACATGCAAAAGACATGCAAAACCAACAAGATGTTCTGTAAACCTCAAAGTGTAAAATGCATTATGAGAATCTCGAATATTACAAAAAGATCAATCCTTATGAAGGAGATCAAGAAACCCTAAAAGGGAAACCCTAAATGAAACCCTAGTGTGCACACTTAATAATTAATCAATTATTAATGTGCCTAAGTTTAGCTTAAGCAACTAGAGGAATAAGTGACTTAATTAATTAACTAGTATGATATAATTAATTAAGCATATAACTTATTACTCTAACACATTTATCTATAATTCTTCCAAATATACCATCATCGGAGATACCCTTTATAGACGTGCCTTAGATAATACCTTATTGAGATGTCTCGATGCTGAATAAGCATAAGATACCTTACGTGCAGTACATGACGATATCTGTGGATCCCATTCTAGTGGTCCTACTTTAGCCAAGAAGACTATGAGACTGGGCTATTATTGGCCTACCATGGAAAAGGACTCATATGTCTTCATCAAGAAATGTCGACTGTGCCAGGTACAAGAAGACTTGATACATGCGCCAGCATAGGAGCTCCGACCGATAACTTCACCATGGCCCTTCACCGAATGGGGACTTGACCTCATAGTTAAGATACATCCACCATCCTCCAATGGCCATAAGTTCATCATAACCACCACCGAATACTTCACCAAATGGATTGAGGCTATTCATATGACCTATATTACCAACACATAAATTTCCAAGTTTATCCTAAACTACATAATTTGTCGGTATGGTGTTCCTCAATCCATTATTATAGATAATAGTCATCCATTCAAGAACCAATAATTCTATCATCTTTGTGAATAATTCCATATCCAACACCATTTTTCCACTCCATATTATCCACAAGGTAATAGCCAAGTAGAGGCGTCTAATAAAACAATCATCAAAATCCTCAAAAATATTATCAATGACGCTAGTCATGACTGGAATTTATAGCTAAATCCTACCTTATGGGCTTACCACACAAGAATTTGTACTCCCATTGGTGCCACTCCATACTCCTTGGTATTCAGTTATGAAGCTATCTTACCTATTGAGGTTGAAATTCCTTCCCTATGGGTATCTTTGAAAGGTCATATTGATGTTGAAGATTACTGTGTGTCACGACTACATGAGTTAGAATTCCTAGACGAACAAAGACAAAATGCATTAGATCATCTTCAAGTATATGAAAACTGTCTTTGTCATAGCTATAATAGGAAATTTTTGAATCAATATTTTGACATTGGTGACTTGGTCTTAATGGAGAACCCAAAGAATCAAGCTAAAAGAGAAAAACTAGGCAAGTTTGAACCAAATTGGTTAGGGACTTAGATTGTTACAAAAGCCTTTGGATTAGGAGCGTATCAACTCTCAACCCCTGAAGGAGAACCAATTTTGTCACTAATCAATAACCTCCATTTGAAGAGGTTCTATGCATAGCTTCTGAGAACCTTTTCTTAATCATTAAAGTACAAAAAAAAAAAAAATGTTACCTTGATGAAAACCTGGCAAATAGGCGTCTTTATAACATCAAAAAAAAATAAAAAATCATAAAATAGTAAAGAGAAATAATTCATCAAATAGTGGAAACCACTTCGGTGGCACTTTGGATAAGTACCATGGTGAAAACCTAGAAAACAAGGACCATTGAGTAGTTGACTTCACTCCTTTATCTACCATCATTCCAATCAGACTTTTCCACCATCGCCCATAATAAATGGTTGTCCTTACCATAACTTGGAACGATTGATATCAAGTCCATTCCACATACCCACTCCATCCTATTAGTCCTATACCCAACTAGGGGAAAATCCTTGAACTAAGTCATTTGGACCTTGCATTCACTCAAAAACATCATAAAACTCCAAAAATGATAAAAATATCAAAACATATCAAAAATCCAAAAAACAGAGTCAGATTTAGTTGTGTCAAGTCAGTCGTGGACATAGTCAAACTACATTGCCTTTGTGACTAGATGTAGGCAAGGACATCTGCCGATGTGCCCCCGAGGCATTAGGTTCATCTTTCTAGGTTTGTCACATATCAAACACCATCAAATCATGACTCATTCTTTGTCAATGTCAAATTCATTGGTCCTATCAAACTACAAGGTCTTTGCATGTATAACGTAGGCAAGGCCATCAATTGATGAGACCCCGAGGCTACACTAGGTTAGTCCATTAGGGTTTATCACATTCACTATCACACATGTCACATATCATCAAGTTGAGTACATATTTATCAATCATTTCTATCATTCAAATTTAGTCAAACTACGAGGTCTCTACATGTACAACGTAGTCAAGGACACCAATCAATGAGCCCCCGAGGACGCACTAGGTTAGTCCTTTAGGGTACATCATGTTAGTCAACATAAGTCATACATTGTCAACACACACACAATAGTCAAAAAATCAAGACAAGTCACACATCAACAAGCCAAATATGTCAGCAATGTCATGAGGTCAAATCAAACAAATTTCCAAAACAATCAAACTTATGTCTTATATAGGATGTGTCCTTCTTGACGATAGACATTATCAATCATCATAGCCTTATGCAGCTTGTCACATCAACGATATCAGACTTAATATCTTATACGGTACGTGTCTTTCTAAAACCAACTTGGTCATGCCTTACATAGATAATCACAAAGTCAAAACCAGATTCAATGTCTTATATGGTATGTTTCATCTCTAACATTAGGCTATGTCAAACAATCAAATTATCAAAAAAACAACAATAGATCAGATTTTGGCAAATATTTTTATTGACTTTTTAACATTTATGGAATATTTTGGTTTTATCTTTTTGGCTTTGTCTTTGAGTCTGGTTACTAGCTTTCTTGATGATGTCCCATGAAGGATTTAGAGAAGCAAGGATGTTTCAGGACTATTTTTCTTGGACTATTGTCTGTAGACTATCTTTTAATTGGTTTTCAAGTTAGATTACTAGCTTTCTCAAGGATTTACCATGAAGGATTTAAAGAATCAATAATGTATCCGGACTATGTCTTTTTCTTTGATTGTTGTCTATGGTTTTTCTGGACAAAAAGACTGAGGCAATTTTTCCCTTAGTATGATTCTAGACACTCCTTGTCTGTGACTATCTATTTTCGCAAATGGATGACTTTGTAAACCATGGTCTATCTCATATCATGGTGTGTACTATCCATTTGTGTCATGTCCCATGCAATGATGATTTAATGCAAGGCTTAGTTTGTATTTGGAAAAATATTGAAGATTATACATTCTACAAATACCCATTTTTCAATACTAACATTTCAAATAATCCGCGTTAACATTTCTTCTATCCTTCTATCCTGCATAATGATGAAGTCCTGTGACACAAAAAAATTAGATAATCTGCATATGAATACATTTTTACAACCATTATGTCAACATTGTCATATGTCTATATATAGTACACCATACATTTATGCTGCATTTTTAACAAATACAAAAATATGCATATCCATCACATTTAGATAATCATGACATATAGGCATTTACCAATCACAAAATTGTGTAAATTATACATACATCCACATAGAATCATAAATAATAGAATCATATAGCATCTCATCTTCATAAGCATAGAATACACTCATCACATGTGTCAATACAATACATCCATCATCATATGAAATAAATATATCATTAGGATAATACATCAACATAGAAAATGAAACATCATACAGTAAACATCATAATCCATAACATGTATATACATCATCATATAGAAAAATTAAAAATCATATGAAGCACCACCAAAAATGATATATATCACTTAAAATAAGATGTGTCACAATACAATGTCAGAATGTATCAATAAAAAGGGAGCTCACAAGCTCAATGATCAAAGTACAATGTCTACAAAAATAAACATGTCACTGTCCAGTACTCCCAATGCTCCCATGTGGAGTCTAAGGGGGCGACTGTCGATGATGTACTCTCTAGGAAAAGGGAGGCCTATCATATGGTCCTATCCTAGGTGGACCCACCACATCATCTATGCTCTGAGTCTGACTGTGAGACCTACTCTGAGAACTACCATTATGTGCCTGAGAATAACTAGGAGCTCTCCTCTCATGTGGTACCTCTGCCTCATAGAGATCTTTGTAATATCTCTCTTGATCCCCAGCTCTAACTAGCTCTAGGGAAAAGGTTATAGCTGGCCCAATACATAAAGCCCTCAACTCAATAAATTGGCCCTTTGTCTGATGACTTTCTGATCTCTATCCAGAAGGGCACTATCCCTCTCCATCTACATAGCATTTTTCTCTGCAGACAAAACCCTGATCCTCTCCTCCAAGGCCTCTACTCGGGCCTACAAATCTGTATCACTATATTTGGGAGCCTCCACATCCTGTCATCATCTCTCCCCCACCTCTGCATCCCAGTCCTCCATAATCCTATCTCGGAGCTCCCTCTCCTACTCCCCCATCACCTCCTCCTCCTCCTCATCCACACCATAACCTACCAAAATCCTAAGGACATCAATATCCATATCATCCCTCTCGGCCTCCTCCTCTGCATTCTCCTCCCTAGCTCCCTCCTCAGCTGCATGCTCTCCTCGAATCTTTAACTCTCCTCCACTACCAAGATCTAACATGGGTATATCCTTAACCTCAACCTCTACCTCACAAATAGGTGATATTCCACCTACTCAACCACCTCTCCTCCCTCGTCGACCCCATTGACAACCTCTAGCACCTCCTCCTCTACCACCCTTGCCTCCAACCTTGCCTCTGCACTGACCCCTAGGACCTATCCCCCATCTCTCAATTGGAGCCGATTGATCTAGATCTGTATAAGGAATATGACAGTGCTCTACCTACCAAGCATCATATGCTACTGTAGTACTAGGATCTTGTACCCCACCCCTCCATCCCTACTGCATAGGCTATAAATCATGAATCTATGCCTTTGCTATAGCTACAAGAATCATGGCCCCCCATAGTGGAACCTCTCTAGAAGATCGAGCAAACTCACCTCACCCTCAAGGTTCATCCTGAGCTATGGTACCACCCTTCTTATGGTCTGGGGAGGTTCATCCTGAACCTCTCTAAACTATCTCAAAAATCGGTCAAGAAGTTGCCTCTCAATAATATGTACACTTGGCACTGTCCTCCCAATCAAATACTGAGTCTGTCAAAAAAATGGCAAGTGCCTGTCCTCATCTGACCATCAACCACAATCCATATATGGTCTCCATGTAAACTGAACCAAAGGATCTAAATCATGTTACCAATAACCAGTATCGCCAACATGACTCTGCGTAATGTTTCTCACATAACATAAAACATAGGGCGATCTGGCATCCCAATCAGAAGTAACTGGAGGATGGAACACAACAATGTGTTCCCATGTCAAGACCATAAGAAGGGTGGTACCATAGCTCATCGACCATGCGTCTCTATATGCAATATCATGCAAGAAAAAATACAACATGGCCAGTAAACATGGCCCCATGCATAAACAACCTCCCGCTCTAACATACCAACTAGCATCTCCCCCCACCCAACATGAAATCCATGACCTCAATGGTCAAGAAGAACTATATCAACAATTAATGTACAAAGAATGCAATCAATCCTCTCATATATCTCTACCAAAACATGTCATCTAATCTTGTAATGCTCAATACCCAATCACCTAATATCATCATATAGATAAAATCTGGTGATCTCACTATATCCCCTTTGGGTATCATACATCATTCTCTCACCTCTAATAGGAAATCTCAAAATCATATATACATCCTCTAAAGTGATTATTTCCTCTCTATTAGGCAAATGAAAAGTGGAGGTCTCAGAATGCCACCTCTCATAGTGCAATCAGCATACCTCTATTTGCTCGAATAGTGGGCATAGTATAGACATGGTGCAAACCCAATCTCCAAATCATGTGTGTCTTGACACTCTCTAAACCATCTCTAAGCTCGTATGTTGTCAACCATGACTCCTGAGTGTAAATAGGATCTAATACAACCTGCAAGGGCATCAAAATACTATGTGTGGGTGAACCCACAAAATTGGTTTACAATTCGAGTGAGGAACGAAAACTTCCAAAAACATGACCCATTCAAAAAAAAATCATTTTGGGGGTTTGAGCGAACTCTAGGTTTGAATGAACCTCAAAGAGGTTTGCTTGAACTAGGGTTCGAGCGAACCCCTTTGCATGTGGGAACCCACAATTCCCATTGTGGGAAGGGCGTTCACTTGAACCCAAGTTCGAGTGAACCAGGGTTCAAGCGAACCCTTGGGGGTTCACTTGAACCCCTTAGCTTCGCTCGAACCCCCCTTATCCCTCATCCCCCCTTGAGACACAAAAAAAACCTAAATTTTGGCACTTCAAAGATCGGGTTGAGGATAAAAATGGAGGAATATTCACAAACCCAACTGGAATCACTGTAGTCCTCGGAACGAGCTATCCAATGAATATAATTTTAATATGTTTTGGTTTTATTATGTATTTATTTTTTTAGTTTTATTAAACATAAGTTTTTCATCGAAAATGAAGGTCTTTGTTTTGCATGTGGAAAAATAGCAGATTATCAAAAAAAAATTTGAAAAATATGAGTGCACTAGATATTGAAGTCCTTGATCCAACAAAAAAAATTTGAATTTCGATATATACAAAAAACGTTACACATTATACGATCGCGCTATGTTTGAATTGTAATTGGTTTGACTTCGAAGCTTGATTAAAGAAAAAATATTGAATAAAAAACTATCTAACCAAGTTGAAGCACTAGATATTGGAGTTACAAATCTAAATTTGAAAGAATTAGAATTTTATCCTTCATGGAAAAAAATTTATGCATTCTACAGTGTGCATCACTTTTAAAAAATGTTGTTTTCTGAAAAAAAAAAAAGTTTTTGTGGGAGATGGAAAAAGAAGTGCAATCTAATTCCAAAAATTTTGAAAAAAATATTTTTAGAATATAGAGACAAAATGTGATAAGACTCTAGTTTGCATCATCTCCAAATTCCTCATGGTTTAGTCGCTATAGGTGCCCGAATGTGAAGGATTAGTTAAAAATAATAATTTCAATGTCCATTTTGGCCAAAAATTGTAAACCGCTATTGTGGGGTCACCCATGTCAGAAAACATAATGTTCATCTTTGCATCAATTTTTTTTTCAAAATTTTGATAGTTAGATGTGTTGCTTTAATATCAAATTTGGTACACAATCTCAAATGTGTCATTCCAATTTACACATGTGTCACAAAATCTCAAATGCATCATATAAACATGCATATGCAGTGCTCTATCTCAAATGCATCACACAACTAATCAAAAAAATCTATCAAGCATATGTGTCATTTATTTTGCAAATGTGATGTATTATTATTGTCCTATCTATCATGAAAATGCATTACACTAAATCAGATGTGTTGCACTAAACTATATGTGACAATGTTAATATCAATTGTGATGCAAACATACAAATGTGGTGCATAAATTTTCAAATGCGTTGATGTCCCTAATTGACCTAAATAGAACTAAACGAGTTTTCACATATGTGTCGTTCTACAAGCACATGTGTCACGTATGAACGCATATGTGTTGATTTTCAAATGACGCATCTGAAAAATAAATTTTAAATGCCTAAAAATGCATGAAAAACAAAATTTGAAAAGATGGTTCGGGGGTACATACCGGGGGTCCTACGTCGGCGGGGCGTTCGAATGTCTGGATGTGATATCCAAATGCTTAGTGTATGGAACATGCAACATCTTCACTCAAGGATCAGTGCTCAAATCAAGGATTTTCAATTGTTTAGGGTGCAAATGAATTGATTTTCACCCCAAATCCTATTTATACCTAGGGTTTTGGAGGGTTTTTTCTCAAACCTTCTATACTGGATGCATAAACTGCCAACTTCCAACATCCATTTCTTGACCAGATCACCTCAAAATTAATTTCTTTCACCACCATCGAACTTCTAACTATCAAATTATCTAATCGAGACAATTTCCAAAAAAAATCATTTTTTTCAAAAATTGTCAAATTTCTTGAGGGGGCACACCCTAACCTATTTCACATTGAGGCACAACAGGGGCATGATTTAAATAATTTTCTTTGACACAAAGGCCGAAATGACATTGTATCAAAGAGGGGCAAACTGTAGACATTGAAAATTGGTCTAGACCTAGGAGTACCATTTTCGACATATTTCTAATGTTCATGATCACGATTAAATAATGTTAATTATTTAATTACTTTCTAAAGTCACCTTTCTTCTATTAATTAAATATCCTTAATTATTTAATTAATTCATTACAACCTTTATTCAATCTTTGATTAATTAAATAAATCTTATTTAATTACATCACTAATTAATCCATCCCCTTTCTAAATTAAATAATTTATCCTTTATCACATTTCAAACTATAATTAAATATTCATTTCAAATTATTTAACTATTCAATAACCTTTTCAACAGTCAATTAAATAAAGCTTTATTTATTTAATTTGATCTCTCAATTTTGAATGTTGAATTAAATAATCATTTAATTCATAAATATTATTATTCAACGAATATTCCTCTGATTAGATAATCACTTAGTTATTTGATTATTCACTTTCCACTTAAGTCGAGATCTAATTCATCAGTTAGTTATCTCATCATTTATTCCTGACAAAAAAGACTTCTGCCTTAATCAGTCAATCTTATCTTTCTGCGTGCAAGTTATTATTAATTAAATAATTCATTCATGCATTCAAACACAATGTTTCTACTTTATCTTTCACATATAATCTTTATTATTTCAAATTTTGAATAGTCTCAACATCAGATTAAATTATTATTTAATTTAATCTCTATCATGCAGACTTTTTCACTCATGTTATAAATGAAATAAATCTTCATCACATGGAATTCATCAATCTCAACCATTGATCTCTCTTTCGAGTTTGAGCCGATTGTTCGAAAACCAATTTTCTATAAATTGACCTGGCATTCGTCATTATTCCTCCTCCCAAAATCTTTATAGTTTAGGAAGCTCATAATCTTTGATATTTTTCTAAGTCAATATTTAATATGCCATAATTGCATACTTGAGAAATCTGAGGGCAACTATCGCACAAAAGGAAAAATGGAGAAGTGCAATTGAGGTCATTCGAAGGAGTATACAAATGTTCGGTGAGATTGTTTCATTTGTAGTTTTGCTTATTTCTTTGTTCTTTGTTGTTAAAATGTAGGATTAGATAAGTGCTCTTGTTTATAGCTAAATATCTTGTTTGAGTCTTATTTCCAATGTTTACACCTAGTTCCATACAACTTGGAAGAGGATCTAGACTGCTATCCGACCACCGATTGAGTTGGCGTTCATGTTCTACTTGAAATCCATAAACGCCGATATCTCGATGATGATTCAATCTCTCGACGAAAGCACACTACCAAATGCATACAGTGTAGTAGTCAATGTGGAGAACAATCTAATCGACGCTGGGAAGTTGCCACATTGACCCATCATGCCTATATTTCTCAAAGTGTCAGTTCCCACCCAGGAAATGCCATCTACTAGTGCTCCCACACCTCCTCAGTCTAGGTTTACATACCTGAGCACACCACAAAATGTTGCTTCTACATTTGGATCTTCAAAGGAAGATATGAGTGACATAATAGAATTGTTGTGGAACCTATAAAATGAGGTAACTACTATCAAGCACAACCAAGTCACTCCTCCAAGACTAGCCTACCAAAATTATCAAGGTGGAAGACCCTCCTACCAACAAAACCAATATCAAGGAGGCGCATGCACAAATCCACAAACTCAGACAACTAACCAAATAGTTCCAATGCCTACTCTGCTGGGAGCTTCTCAACCAAGCATAAGCAAAGAGCTGACCATAGGGTAGAAAAACCTTGTTGAAGAGATCAATCCCTGGTGCTTCCCCTATGGTGATGCGCATATGCCTCAAAATTGTCCGTGTGAAAATTTATAGTAGAAGGTTGTAGAACAATGCAGCTAAGGTATGGCACCAAATTTAGGAGGTTATACATATGCCTCTCCACAAATGGAGAATGTGGTACTTACCACACAGATGCAAGGAATATCCTTAGACTAGGAAAATGACATAGCTCCCGACCATGCCCTTTTATCATGGATGGAAGGAGAAGAAGCTGTGTTCACGTACGAGGCATCCACATCAGACACCCCAAAATTGCAGTCTGACTACAACACATGATCAAAGAGGAGATTCATGGGAAAACCAATCACTCCGTAGCCTAGAAACATCCCCGACCAATCCCCTGGTCCTTCCATAATTTCTCTGCAACCGTAGCTCTGCAAGGAGATTGTTATAACCAAGGCTAAAGAATTGAAGCCTTCCAATCTACCACCATTCAACATGGTGGAACAATTGAATAAATCTTCTGCTAACATATCCCTTTGGGATATCCTAGCTATTTTAAAGAATAATTCGTTGTTGTAGAACACCCTCTAGGAAGATGCGGTTGTTCAATCGACAGAGCAATCACTCAAAGAAAAGGCTACCGAACCATCACCTCTAGCCAAAGTTCTCGCAAATACTACAAAAGAGATCTCTACTGAAGTCAAAGAAGAGAAGTTGAAACCTAAGCCCTTTTTCTTAACTCTCATTGTGGGGAAGAAACTGCTACATAATTCCATGATTCACTTTGGTGCTAGCACCATTGTCATACCCAAGCAGATAGCTAAAGCCTTAGGACTTAGCTATGAACCCTTAAAGAGGGGGGTTATGCAACTCGATGGGAACAAATTTGAAAGTATAGGTGTCATCAAAGACCTCCCCTTGAATTTATTCTCTTTCCCTAGCATCACAATTCCTCAAGATACTGTGATCATAGATGTTCCCCCATGTTTGGCCTCTGTCTATCTCGAGAATTCACTTCAAAGATACGCGGATACCTTTCTTTGGATTGGTCACACTTGATCCTCTGGACCAAGCACGAAGATAAAATGAAGATAATATTTGAACCTCTACGTTCATAGCATGTAGCCGATGAAGACATGATCAACTTTGAAGGCACTCATACTTCTTTCACCAAAGAAGAAACTTATGGTATCGAGGTACTCGAGGATGAGAAGGTTACTGGAGACCAAAGGAATCAAGAAGAGTTCCTCTTGAGCTAATATATAAACACTAATCCTTTCAGAAACTATCATGCTATCAGATTGGTCACCTACATCATCTATGATGAGGCTCAAGAACTCCTGAAGATAATAAAGGACCTCACGGTCGATCAAACCTCAGAGCTGTGGACATTGCACTTTGATGGTGCAAGATGTAAGGTTGGCGCTAGTGTCAGGATATGCTTAACATATCCAACCAATGAAGATATTCTTAGTTCTTTCCACTTCCAGTTTGCTTTCTCAAACAATGAAGCCGAATATGAAGGCCTGGTGCAAGGTCTAAGCCTCGTAGAGCGCATGGGTGTCAATAAAATAATGGTGTTCAGAGACTCTGAACTTATAATTAATCAAGTCCTCAACATATCTACTACAAAGAATGTTTGCATGCAGTCTTATAGACATTGGCTATGGGACCTTATTGAAGGTTTTGAGGCTTTTAACATCTAGGCGGTGCCTAGGGAACAAAATTCAATTGTAGATCTTATGGCAACGATAGGATCTCAGTTTGATCCTTCCTCTGAATTGATTAAGAATGTACACTCTATGCGAGTGATTGTCCGACCCTCCATTCTGGATAACGATCAAAGTTGGAAAGTGTTCAAAAGTGATGAACACATCACCTCATTCATCCAACAATTAGGAGAGTTTGCAGATCAGCTTCAATTGAAGATTGAAGAAGCATACGAAGGGCAGATCATTCAGCTAAGATCCAATAAAATTCTGAAATGGCTGGTCACTCTTGAGAATCTATTCGACTATGATGATGCAAGGAATGATAGGAGAAAATTTGTGGTAGACCAAGCAGACTATGGCGATCTTGAGGTCAGAGATGGAAGAAAACTAAAAGTCAGAAAAGAAGTTTTGCAGCATGATAAGAACAGATTCATGCACTTATATGAAAAATATGAAGTAGTAGTGGCCTCGTATTATGATGACCTCAAGGGATATGATCCCGAAATCATCCAGCACACTATTGAACTAACAGAAGGTGCTAAACCTGTCCAAAAAAAAAGGCCCATAAATCCAAAGATTGAAGCCCTAATGGCGCAAGAGCTTAAAAAGTTGATCTAGTCCAAGATTGTGTTTCCAATCAAACACAACATGTGGGTGTCTAACCTTGTCCTGGTTTGAAAGAAGAATGGAGACATTCATCTCTGTGTCAACTTCTGTGACCTAAAAAGAGCATCATTAAAGGATCATTACCCACTGCCTTCCATGGAATCAATCTTGTAGACTATGGCAGGTTCAGAGATGTTTTCTTTGTTAGATGAATTTTTGGGCTACAATTAGATCTGGGTTAAACAAGAGGACCAACACAAAACAACATTCACTACCAAGTGGGGAACGTTCACATATGCTAAAATGCCTTTCAGCCTCTCAAATGCGGGAGCCACTTTCTATCAGGCAATGGATATTGATTTTAGCGAATTGATCAAAAAAGTTATCCTCATCTATTTAGATGATCTGATTGTATTCTCCAAGTCTAAAGATGATCATTTTGATCATCTAGAGGTGGTTTTCAAAAAATTCTAGCAGTTCAAGGTATCCCTGAACGGGAAAAATGTTTCTTCAGAGTACCATAAGGAAAATTATTGGGACATGTGTAGTGTCCAAAGAAGGAATCACAATTGATCCTAAAAGGGTAAAATAAATTAGGGAACTTCCCCTATCGGTCAACAAAAAGGGAGTCCAGTCCTTTCTAGGGAAGGTTAATTTTGTAAGAAAATTTATTTCTGATTTTGCAGGAATAATTAGACCAATCACCCTGATGCTGAAAAATGATCAATTATTCAAAATGGAAAAAAGAAGCGAGAGAAGCCTTCGAGAAGGTTAAGGATGCTATTTTTTCAACTCATGTACTGGTAAATCCAGACCTGTCGAAAAACTTCATAATGTATGTATGTAGTAGCAAGACAAGAATCACTACTATTTTAACTCAAAAGGACAATGAAGGAAAGGGAGAACATCCGATAGCATTTCACTCCCATACCTTAAAATAATATGAGACGAACTAGAACTTCGTCGAGAGGCAAGCATTCGTAATTGTAAGGGAATTCAAGAGGTTCTGACATCTTTGCAATAAGGTGATTTTTTATGTCACACATTCCAGTGTGGTGAGTACATCATGGAAGGAGAAATCATCGAAAAAGGGCCAATTAGATCACTAAGATCCTTGAATACGACATTGAGGTCAACCCTATAAATATCATCCAAGGAAGAGGGTTGTACAAGTATTTGGCACACGATAAAAAAATGGAAATTGAAGAAGAACAATCGGAGCTAGTCTTAACAAATGAGTTTGAGTCTGAAGGCTGCTAGTTGGCAGATAGAGTAAGATTTATGCACACCAGAAAGTATCCGTCGAGACTCCCTTCTCAGAAAAGAAGATTATATGGAATGTAAAACATCAGATACTCACTCATTGAATGGGTCCTCTTCAAGAGGAATTTCAATGGCATTTTTCTATGGTGTGTCACCACAAAGCAAGCAAAGATATCTTAGCACCTTCCACATAAGTCCTGAAGGCGGATACTTCTCTACGAAGACCACCGCCATCAAAATCCTATGCGTTGGGTACCTCTAGCCTATGCTATTCAATGACTCCTACAACATAATAAAAGCCTACAAATAATGCCAATTCTTTGCAGGAAGAAGGAAAAATTCTGCCATTCCTCTGAATGCGATAGTAGGGGATGAGCCATTTTCTCAATGGGGGCTATATTTCATCAGAATGATCAATCCCACCTCTAGTGCTAGCCACAATTGGATTCTCACAGCCACAGACTACTTCACAAGGTGGACTGAAGCCATGCCCCTAAAGAATGCGACAAAGGTGGAGATTGTGGACTTTCTCAAAGGGCTAGTAATGAGATTTGGCCCACTAAAGACTATCATTTCAGACAACACCAAGGCTTTCCTAGGCTCTAAGGTATGTAAATTTTCACTCGCGCATGGAATAGTCTTGAAAACATCATTGAATTACTACCCGTATGGGAATGGCTTGGCCGAGTCAACTAACAAAAATTTAGTCTGACTTTGAGAAAGAGTGGTAGAAGAACCTTCAAACAAAACTTTGGGTGGACCACATAACTCCCAAGCAGGCCCTCAAAACTTCACCATATGAGCTAGTGTATGGAAAGGAAGCATTGTTTCCCATCTCTATGGAGATTCTTGTGTAACTACAACTACTCAAATCCTTGGAAATCGAAGAAAATGGAGCCATGGAGGTTTGGTTGGTCGAATTTCTCGAAGTGCAAGAAAAAAGGGAAAAGACCCTAATAGCTATTTCCAGCTACCAAAAGGTGGTTAAGAGATGGTTTGACAAGAAACCTTTCAACCAAGGTCTAAAGTGCAAGGACCTAGTACTAAAATTCAATGAAAGGGCCGCGAAGCCTAGACAACATGGAAAATTTGACAATATCTGGGAGGGCCCTTTCAAAATAATTCAATGCAAAAAACACAACACATTTGAATAAGAGAACATGGAACATGAAGCACTGGGTATTTTGGTTAACAAAATTCACGTAAAATTATTCGATTAAGCTTTAGTTTTTCAGCCAATGTAAAATTGTGAATAGTGTAATTATTTTCCCTTCGTGTTTTTTGTCAATTGGTCTTTCAATAGTTTCACAATGCGGGAAACAAGGGAATTCATAGAATCCATCATTGCAAAGAGAAGAAAAAGAAAAATGTTACCCATGATACAGAAATGGACTCATGTGCGAAAAATTAAAATTAACCCATGTTGTAGAAACAAAAAAATAGAGACAAGAGATTTAATATAAACGATATATTCATTATATATTCATATACTTGGATAGATACATTTTAAAATGGTTGTAAGGCCATACCTTCAAAAAGTATGTATATATACTATGTAGCTTCTATATATATGTATGAGCAAGCCTCTTTCAGGCATATATATACAAAAAGGGAAAAAAATGTTTTAAACTTCAATTATCTAGAGTAGGAGCATTATCTTCAGCAGTAGGAGCATTGTTTTCAGCAGCAGGAAGGTTATCACCAGCACGAGACCTGGGTCAGTAGCGTTAGCACCTAGAACAAGTAGCAAAGAGAACACGAGGCTCCCAAAATCAGTGTACCAATCCACATCGTAAAACAACACTACATTGTAGCAATGCAGCAGAAAGTGGAACGCACGAGTGGCTCTCTCACAATGCTCAACTAACGAGAGAGGTCAGAACTCGCTCAAGAATGGCACCCATGGTACCACCACATCTTCTTTAATGTGCCTTCGTAGGTCACTCGCAACAAGAAGGTCCAAGCCATAGACTGCATTACTCACTACCTCACCGATGCCACTAAGGTATTTCTTTGGGAAGATTTGGAGTGTCAGACGCAAAATCATGGCTTTTGGGACTTGAATGTCAAGCAATGAAGTAATGAAATGGGAGTAGATATTAGTATTCCCTAATACTTGTCTTCATATTCGATGCAATCTCTACCCAAAACCCATTTCATGGCAAGAATTCCCAAAGAATGCTCTTTTTTGGTCATGCACTTGAGGCACCTATTGAAAATATCTCCTAGAAAAGTTGTTTGAGACTTGTTATAGAGTAACCTGATTGGAGTGTTCATGATGCCTATCTCTGCTCAACTACCTAAATGATAATCCTAGCTAATCACCCAATGCTAATTTTGGCAAATGTTGTGTGATTTTGCTACTATGATAAGGCCTATTTATAGAAATATTTGAGGTATCCTGCATGCCATAAGCATGATGCTAATCAAGTGTTAACTTAAAAATCCTGCCAAAGGCTATCTCAATATTCCAACCCGATTATGTTTGTAGGTAAAAATTACTATGTGTCGGATTAAGGAGCAGTAATCAATTAGCACGAGTTGGTGGCAGTCCCAAGCGATAGCTCATACAGATGGAAGCTGAGGTGTCACGCTATAGGCAGTTTCAAGCTCCAATTCTGAACAAAAAACTTTTCTAAGTAATAATTATGTCTTTGGCTTAATTATTCTTTTTGGATATTAATTGCCAAAGCGTGCAAAAGGATAGCGAGCTGTCAACTGGTGGCTCAATTTCCCAGGAAAATCGTGCCAAAGGACGTGATCACTGATATAATTATGAATTCTTATCATTTCAAAAAGGCAAGTAACTCATTTTGCATGGATAGGAGAGCTAGCAGTATATGCCGAATTAAATAAAAAAAGGCAACCGTTGTCTACCAGTTGAAGGCATAAAAATCAAAGAAAAAGCTAAGTATTGCATACAAGAGCTTAACATAGCATAAAAATTCTTGATTATGCAAAAGGATTTTTAAAGTGCAGAATTGCTGAGAGAACCAAGTGTGGTGTAACTAACAACAAGTAGATAAGTGCAGAGATAATTGCTGGAGATTCACTGCTTTGGTGTGAATTGAATCTAAAACAAAGGCAAGAATTTATCTAGGTTTTGCATTCAGAGCCTTGCATTGTGCTTTAGGTTCCATTCATACTACACCAATGTAATTTCTAAGTAGAAGCTTGTAAAAATGGAGGCAACCTAGAGTTCCCAAGCATAGATGCAAGGTGAGGGAGCACAAATTGTATATAACTCCATGCGTGCAGCATCGGTCGCCTATATCTTCGAGAATGTCTCTTACGGTTTGCCCTGTATAAAAGGTGAGGGAACACAAATTGTATATAACTCCATGCATGCAGCATCGGTCACCTATATCTTCGAGAATGTCTCTTATGCTTTGCCTTGTCTACTAGAGAAGCAAGTGTGGGTGAATACAAGGGTTACAGAAAGGTAGACTACCCACAGAGACCAGAGTCGAATTAAAGAAGAATGTGATAATATTCATAATCCCATCCTTGCAAAGAACCCTAAGACGTTTAGGGAGGTGACCTGCAAAAGGATGAAGAAGAATAATGACCTGAATTCCTTGGCACAAAAGTGTTGGTTCAATGGGCTCCCACAATATATGGTCCCGTTCATGCACTACTGCCCAAAATTGGTTGAGAAATCCATCAAACATTTCAACCCGGCTACCAACACCATAGAGGGCCAAGAGCTAAGGGTGATCTTATACAAAGAAGCTATCTAGAACATGTTGTGCATCCTAGAACAAAGCTCCAAAGTGGAAAGGATGGAGTCATTCACTCTAGCAAAGGGATAGAGCATATGGAAAACCAGAGAGTTTTCTCTAAAATTTTATAACAAAGAAATCCCAAAGGTCTAAAGAATCTCATAAAAATCCACCACAGATCCCAACAACGCATAAAAATTTCAAGGATTACATGAAGGATGCCTTCTCCATGATGGCATTTTTTGCGGCCTAGACACTAACAAGAATGTACAGGAATTTCAACTAGGCTTGGGGTTTTAGTTGCGTAGGCAACATTCTCTTTTTTGGTACGACTTCATAGAGTTCCTCGTCGAAGAGATGTTGAGCTAGATAGCAGGGTACCAAACACAATAGAGGTTCAGGTTTCCTTCCTTCCTTGCCCACATGTTTTTGCATCAAAACCCCAACTTCTTCCAAAGGCATGTGGGGTTGGCCATATTTGATGAAAATCGATAGAAAAATCCAGTCTCTATATGGACTCCTATCCTCTCCTCCACCTATGTCTATTATGCATCTTCGGACTATTTATTGACTCCTATTTTGCAATATTTGAGGGAGGATGATGGTACGTTGTGGCTCAACTTAGACCAGACCGAGTTCATGTAGAATTTCACTCTAAAATGTAACTAGTTTCTAGGAGAATATTTCATATTCATCCAAATGCACAACTTCACCGGGGAACCTTTCCAGCTTTCGACATGTCTCACAAATCGGATACTGACCCTTGAAGTGTTCTGCCAAGTTTTGGTTATTGACTTCACCTTTTGCAGTGAAAAATAAAAGAAGAAAGGATTTTTCGGTTGCCCCTTGAGCTTTAAAATGGTGATCATGGCAAAGAAGCATACGCATGACTTGCTTGAGGAAAATTTGGATCATCTAGGGCTGATATAGATTTACAACAAGTGGAATTACAACCCCGATGATGACTTACAAAATGAGTATGTCAAGGTAACACACAACCCTCGACCTTACTATGAGAAGCGTCAAAATCCAATGGAGGATGCAAATGATCTGATGGTGGACCTAGCTCATATTCCGATTAAAGGTGGTTGGCCTCCATGGGTCAGATTCTACTACTGGACTGGGAAATATGATAAAACAAAACAGATTGGGGTTACTCTTTGCAACAATTTGGCAAAGAATTACAACTAGAGCAAAGAGAAGATTAAAGATTTCTAGATCTACTGGCAGGAGACCCAGCACACTAAGGCCCCTTATGATAGCGCAGAAATGGATGACACGTTCAAAAAATTATGAAATGATGAGCATGTTGATTCTGATGATAGTGATGATGAAGACACCGATCCGAAGGAGGCTGAATCATGTACCAGAGAAGGAGTGAAACCTGAAATGGAAGTTCAAATGACCCCGACGCAACAAAAAGGGAAAGCAATGAAGCAACTTGGCAAGGTTTCTTCAAATGTGCAGGTGAACATATTATGTGTGAGAGCTTCGCTAACTCGCACTTGGATTGCAAGGAGGACCAGTACAACCCAGCCACAACAATCAAAGACTGTAGTGTTGGAAGATTCACCACCCACCAAGCGGTAGTGCACCGACGCATCATTTGGAGATTGTTCCTAGCATCCAGGGGTGAGCCAAGAGCCCGCAACGAGCCAAGGATCACAATCATCTACGTCGCAGGTATCTTTTACTCCCACTTCTCTTGCTTCACAATCTTTAATAACCCCTGTTGTGCCCACGACACCACTCATTTCAAGCGTTGACCCTTTCTTAACCGCCTCTACTACCATGGTTGCGGGAGGTTTCACACCATTCTCTCATATGACACCATTTTCCTTTACTCCTCCGCAGACCTTTACACCTTTTGCCTCGGCCCATTTTGTGTCTATAAACACCTCACATTTTGCCTCTACGACTACCATTGACACCTCTCTTGTTGCTACCGTGTCCGCCCCAATCCAGTCTTCCCAACAAATGGAATCCACCATGACACTGCTTCCCTCGAGTCCTCCTACTAGTTCACAAACTGCCTATTGGAATATCCATCCTTTCTCTCCTCAAATAGTTAGTATCCTGAGGAAGAAACCACCTTGGACCGCTACCCTCTCATTCCCTTTCACCCTTCCTCCCAATGCACCTTTCCGAAGTGGGATCATCAAGTCACCGACAGAGTTCTTGTCGAAAGGAGATAAAACTAAACAAGCATGGGCAATCAAAGTCCAAAAATAAAGAGCTAAAGATGCTAAAAAGACAGATGAGCTAAAGGTGCAGACAATCTTCAATGAGGCTCAACAATCGCTACATTTTGCAACTATGTACCCATCTGTCATCAAGCCGCAAAGAGAGATGCAACTGGATGATTACAATGTGTAAACCATGGGGATCGATCTAAGCATAGCCTGACCACAAGACAAAGTGGAGGTCATGGAGGAAACACAATGGGTGGTGACTACTGACTTTCTCAAGTCTGGTCACCAGCTAAAGAAGAAGGAAGAAGAGCTAAAAATTTTCAAAGAGAGGGTCAAAGTCCTGCTGGCAAAGGAAAAGGTGAGGGATGTTGAATTTAAGCACTTATCACAAAAAGCGGAGATGGAGTAGGCCAAACTCTTGGAGGAACTTTCGAAGTTCCAATCTTTTTACCTGAACTTGGTCGCTGAGTTGCAATGAAAAAACCAAGGATATCAAGATCAGTTAGCGTGGGTGGAGCAAGAAGTGCAACAAAAAAATGAGGAGCTCGACCACCAACGTGCTCAACAAGAGTAGCAGATGTAGCGAAAGGACGTGAAGTTCAATGCCCATCGGACTCAACTGGAAAGTGAAGCCCGAGAAATGAAATCTTCCCTTGAGAAGGAAGCAGCGAACAAGGAACAAGCCGAAGCAAGCTAGATCATAGAATCAAAATTCATGTAGGGACAACTCACCATAGTGAACCAAAAGGTTGCAGAGCTAGCACATAATATAGAATTGAGAGATGAATAAATTGGCCTCTTGAAGAGCTCCGCCCAACCTCCTGCCGCCCAGTCAGACCTCCTTCAGGTAGCCCAATGGCTATATGTTTCGTACTGGGAAAAGGTTAAGGCTTTCTGCCTGACCCTCCAATCGACGCTCCAATTCATGGCAGAGGCAACGAGTTTAGGCAGGGAGGTTCATGGAGTGATTGAGGGTTTCCCTCAATCCATCGCGGAGAGAGTTCCTAAGGCCAGGAGGTTGTTGGATATGCTATATATGGTCTTGGATGAAGTCTTGGCAAACACGGGGATTGAAGACCCAAAGGTCGTTGCCAAAACAACAAACAAATTTATCCACTTCCATGCAACCATCCTCCATGCCAATGAGTGTGCCACTATATTGGACCAAACCATGAGTAGCATGCGAGCAAGGTTCTCCCACCTAACTCGGATGGGCTTACCATCCTCGTTTCTTGAAGATGAATCAGTGGCCATAGTGGAGCAGATTGCGATGAAGATTGAAGAGAAGAATAAAAATGCATCTCCTTTTTAGAGCTTCAGTTAGCCCTTTACTGTAGAGGATATTGAGGGTGTCACACATCCGATAGCGCGGTTGCTTTTCCAACTCGAGTCTTGGGCCGGTATATTGATGATGCTTCCTTACAAAGAAATGATTGATCTGCATGGAGCGCAAGAAAATCTACGCGACATAACGACACCATCTAAGGCTAACTGGCTACCTCTACAGACCGCTCTCTCCAAGCTTTGATCGCGTTGCCCATGAAAAGGACTCTGGTCTGTGAACCAAAAAATTTGGGTTCCTCGTTTTGTAGGTGAAATGCCCTTGGTAGTTGCCAAAAGCTGTGAATATAAATTTCCCCAAGCTCCCTTTGAGTTATTTTTATTTTGCTAAGTACTGGCCCATGCCTCATCTATTGAAAACATCATCGGGCTCTTTGTGCAAAAGCTTCGTCTGAGTGCTGCCACATGTTCGTCGGGTGCTCATTGCAAGGTTTTTCCTTCAGTCTTGTAAATGGCTCCCACCATGTCCACATGTCAGCCATTTGCACACTTCAAGGCTTCTTCTCTTTGCTTCCCTATTAGGCCCCGCTCGCGTGCCACATAGCATTGATCTGCATACATTCCATGGCAGCCCCACCAGCAGCATCGTTTGTAAGGAAGACCTCCACGTGTCTTCACCACAGAAGCTTTCATCACAAAGAGGGAGGAATGAACCACGAGCCCCGACCTATTGCCATGTGGATCTTCTAAAGGCTTCAGCATGCAGGAGTAAGGAGCAAGCAACAACCTCACCATAGCTGCCACGTGTTCTAACTATCGTTGTGTATAAGTGACGCATGTCAATTCTCTGTTCTACAGGGACCACTTCCATCATTCGTAGGGGATGCATCTAGCTCGAGGGCGACCACGTTCATGACTCGAATCTTTCTATTACAATGGCCTAGGGGGAATCATTGCTATATGCATTATTACTCATAATCAAGGGATCTTTTTTGTTACTGGCCTGCTAGGCGGTCGAATTTTAGTTATAAATACTACTTCTTGTTTCAAAGCAAGGGTTTGGATTTTACAAAGAAATTTGTGGAAAGACACCAGGCCTTTGTATTTTTTTAGATTATTTCATAGGATTTACAAACTTTGCTATTGTTTGGCCTCTTTGTTTCTTAACTAGTTGATAAAGTTGTATACTGTGCCCTTATTGTATTGAGTAATTTGTTCGCAAACTTCTATAATTTCAATATAAGCTTGTTGATTAAGAGTATGTCTTTGACTCTTCTTTTTAGTAGATGTATGGGAGTTGTTTTATGTCATTAAATCAGTTGTTCATATTTTCATTTTGATTTATGTTGTTCCGAGACATAGCAGATTGAACGACCCTTAAATCATATCTCATAGATAGGTTTATCGTGCCCATATCTAATTTTTGGTGTATCGCCTTAGATTAGATTTATTTTATGTTCATTTTCTTCTACCCTTTTCAACCCCTTAAATTATAGAAGAAACTGACTTCTTTAAAAACCCAAAGGTCACTTAGTTTAGCGCAATAGGGCCCCCCTTTAACTGAGTTTCCCATAAAGGTTGTTACCTTGCCAATTTTTGGCATCAACAACTACCACTTCAAAATATGTGATCAATCTAGGTTTCTAGTGCAAGTGAAAGAAAAGGAAAATTTAATTGTAAAATTTGTATACCTATTTTATTAACCATTTTTTTCCCTACTTTAAATGGAGCTCTTTGATACATAAACATATTTTAAAATGAATAATCTTCTATGTTGTCAATTTTCTTACCCTATGTTATCCACTAGCCATTTACAAATTTTTGTTATTAAAAAAAAAAAATCATTTTCCCATTGTGATGCACTCCCCTATTACTAATTTATTACTTTGATGTCCAAACTTATTCCTAAGAATAGGATATCCGCTATGATGTAGCTATTTTATATCATTGGACTATTTTGATGTCATGGGTTTTTCATCAATCACAAACTTGTCCCACTGCAAATAAAAATAAATTAAAATTTTTGACTTTAAACATTTGCCGTCTCCTTAGGTTTGACCAATTTGCATCACATTTAATTTTTTTATCATATTTAAATTTACTCATTTACTTCTCTAAAGGAAACTACCATTGCAAAGTCATTCTAAGAACATCTATATAACTAAAGGGGTTCTTCTCAATATTGTTCAACTTCAATAGGGTGATCAAGGTGCAATTACATTACAATTTGATCATGCAATAACCTACCAAAATATTCGTCAATACTGCCAGCATTTATAAACATCAAAACAAAACAAAAAAATATTTGATGATGCAAAAAAATTCAATCCAAAGATCACAAAGGTCAAGTTTATGGCCACAAGACAAGATCCCCATTGCAAGATATCCTTGACATTGTCATTAAACCAACCACGGAGTCACAACAAAATATCATTATTCCAAGGGAAACTACTTGTATATTAGCTACTATTCGGAATTCCAGATCCAATGCTAAAATCATGTAAATCTCCATTCTAAAACTAAATATTTTTAGTTTCAATAGACATTATCCGCATTCTATTATTTTAAATTATAATATTAATGAAAGTTTATTTTCTTTTAATAGAAAAGATTTCATTTCACAAATTTCTTCTTCAAACAGAAATGGACTTGATAGTCACCCATCTTGCACGATTTAACTAATGTCTAATTACTTCTACATTCAAAATTAATTAAATAAATTTATATCTGAACTATAATAAGCAATTTAAATTTTATCTGAACTATAAATTTATATATAATTATTTAAATAAACATTTATATTTTTTAAAATAATATATATCATATTCAAATTTTAATGATCTAAATATATTTAATAAAACATAAAATGATTTTAATAAAATGCTAATCGAACTAACTTATCAATGCCTATTAAGAAACCCATGGCACTTTGTTCTTAATTTTAATTCTGTCTCTAATATAATTCTACTGTGCATCACAACAAAACAACACCTATTAAAGACATTCATTGAACTTTGTTCTTAATTTTAATTCTCTCTAATAGAATTTGATTGCGCATCACAAGAATACAACATACTTCATAGTATTTAATTTACAATAAAATTTCAAGCTGAGAACGAAACATTTGTGGGATAAGGTACTTTTAATATAACATCACAGAACAAGATTAAAAAGTAAGAACTACTTGGGGATCTCAAATTATTCTTGGGTAACTAGGTTGTGTTGGAGTGCCCATTTGTTGGAGCTCCGTTTCAATTGGAGGCCCCACGATTCCATCATTCCTCGGGCCTTCCCTGCTAAATAAATTGCTTCCCATATATTGTCTTCTTCGAAACTTTGGGCGCATTTCCGACAGTGCTTTGCTAGCATATCAGGTACCATACACACACATGCAGTAATTACATTTCTCAACGAACTTTCTGCCCAGGTGATCAAGTCCTCTGCTAGGTCAACCTCTGACTGTGCCTCCAAATCCTCCATTTTGTTGATGTCTACCTCGTTCTCCATTACTTTGCATAGCTTGTAGAAGTTATAGCTGGGTGCTATTCTTATCCAATCCTTGCTATGTGTATCCCCCTTTTCTCTTCCTTGTATTTCTCTCAGTACATTCTTTATTTTCTTCATTGCCTCGGGGCAGAAGTTCTTTACAGTTTCGATATTTATTTCCTGAGCAGATTCTTCTGACACAATATGTAGGTTTGAAAACGATAGTCGGAGCCTGGAGAATTCTTTGTCGGCAGCAAGACTTGCTTTATCAGTTCCTCTATCGAAACTGTCGGCTTCGAAGGGAGAATCGCTCTTGTCAAGGAAAGACAGCAAATCCCAAGCTTGATTGCAAGCTTTAAAAGCGTTGCTCAGACGATCTGACTTCACCTACTTACTGAGTTTAATCATAAAAAGAGTTAAGGACACCACCGTCATTTTCCAACACTGTTTTTCAGAATTGGGAAAATACTCGACCACTTGAGGAAGCGCTGATTTTTGTAGTTTATCTACAAGCTGGAAACCCTGATCCACCCAATCCAAAGAAAATGGGGTGAAGAGAGAATTGCTGATGCTCCCATCATCACGGCCTTCCTTGAGAAGTAGAGATATCCTGTTGATAGCCCTCTTATTGGCCTTCCACAGATCTGAGGGATCTTCACCAGGCATGCAGAGACGTTGCAATATTGGAGCATAGGATTCATAACGATACCTTGATATAGGATGAATCCTCTGCCGCCAATACCTCGTATGCTTGTGACACTGCTGCAAAATCTTGCCCAACACAATCTCTGACAAGAGCCAAGTGAATTTGCTTCCTAAGACTACTAATACCTGAAGCAAGCAAAGGAAATATAGTAGCTTGTGCAGTCTGAGAAGTGTTGCGATCCTTGTCAATGATATTTCGAGAGAGTAGTTTGATATTGGCCGCCAATTTTGGAGGTCGTACATGTCAATTTTTTCAGAGAGGGCGCGTGTCCAGAAGTCTTCAAAGCAAAAAAATCTCTTACGAACAAGAAGCGAGGAATACCATCTGCAGCAGATGACAACCCATTGCTCTAGCACGAAAACAAACAGTGTAAAAAATAGCGACCTTACAGGCTTAATAAATATATACGTATATCTTGAATCTAATACACATGCCAACGTACATAATAGGACACAAAATGTGACCACAAGACCCACTGCGGAGCTCAACACTGATCTGGCAATTACATAATCTGGTTGGCAAATGCGAGCAACAATCCATGACTTGAACAAGTCATCTTCAAAATTGTTCCACGAGCGGGATATCCTTTCATCTTTCTTTGTGAATGGTTGAACTTCTTCATCTTTATCAGTTACCAGAATTGCAGAAATCCTCTCTTTCAGAATACGGCGAACAGTAATGCCAGCTATAACTGTGCAACCTAGTAAAAGAATAAGAAATGTAATACATATAAACAGAATCCGGTGAAAGCCAAAATAACCACCCAAGAGAGAGGAAGATTTTTCCTTGTGATCATGATTACCATTACCAGAGATAAAATTCTTTAGTGGAAAGTATAAACCTGTTACTAACACTGCAATGGCTGCCAAATTGTCTGGTGAGCGTGGGGAGACCATTCCAGTATAAGTAGCCTAAGAAGACACAAACATTAAGTTCGCAAGCGGCGACGATAAATTGATTAATGAGCCATTCGTTGAAATCTTTCTGTTTCTCAGCCGCTTGGAATGAATCCTCTAAGAGATTCATATTTGTGCCGGCCACAAAAGCAAGAAGTTGTATGGTGACAGCCCCAAGGAGGAGGGATTTGCCGGGGATCCAACTCGCTCGTTTGTGGAAAGAGCTCCTTACATCCAATACTAACAGAAAAGTAAACGCACACAGGCATAGTGATGTTAATACACCTAACCAATAAAACATGAATCGATTCATTGCGCCTCTAAGCAAAGCTATTTTTTGCGCAACTCAAAACTTGCAATTTAGATACCTAAATCAGCTTATATGAGATTCTTGCGAATAAAGCATTGTATCTTGCTAGGCAATTTCTCAACATTTTTATTCAAATGTTATTGACAATGTGCAGAATCTCTGCAGTTGCGTGCACTTTGAGCTTTCATAAACAAATAAATTTTCAAAGAGAAGAGCAAATACCTATGTGGACCACCACTTGCATAATAAAGCCAGCTGAAGATGACTTAAGATCCTTCATGCCTTCTATCTTCTCTAACAACGGTCAGTCTCCAAATTCTCTCATCATTTAAGGAAAATAAATAAAAAAGAAGATGATGAAGTGTTCCTGAAATTCGTGACAATCCTACCCTGTGCTAGGAATTTTCGTCATGAGACTTTTTCAATGTGGCGTCAAATCATCTGTCACGCAGAAGATGGCCCACCATCTTCCACGTGACAGATGATTTGATGCCCCATTGAAAAAATCCCATGCCCGGCCATGTTCCTCCTGACAGATGATTTAATGTCACTGAAAAAATCCCATGACGGGCCATCTTCCGGGTGAATGATTTGATACCACATTGAAAATATCTCATGACGAAAGTTCCTAGCATGGGGTAGGATTGTCACGAATTTTATAAACACTGCTTTGAAAAAATCTCATCATATCTTGAGAGAACTAAGGTTGCAACGAATTTTAGAAACACTGCTTACGAATTTTATAAACACTGCTTTGAAAAAATCTCATCATATCTTGAGAGAACTAAGGTTGCAACGAATTTTAGAAACACTGCTTACGAATTTTATAAACACTGCTTTGAAAAAATCTCATCATATCTTGAGAGAACTAAGGTTGCAACGAATTTTAGAAACACTGCTTTGAAAAAATTTCATGATATTTTGAGAGAACTAGGGGAGAAGACCCGGTTACCGCCTTCCATTGAATAATTGCCACCTCCGTGCTCACTTAACCCCCCAAAAAAAAATTCACTTTGATCCATTAAAATATTTTATTTGATTGAATAAATAATTACAAAAACACCAATGGCTGCTCATTAAGTGTTAAAGTGAATGTTGTTTAGTGGATTTAAGGCATAAAACAATTATAATTGATTGGAATTATAGCGTGCAGATACTGGGACATTAGATGGCAACAACCGGACGACACCTCTAAAAAGTGTCTTTTTTACCTCCGTGCGCATATCCAACGCTCTCACACTCTACCAAATTGCCCAGAAGCCAAAACCTTAGTTATGAGCATTTAACTCGTGAGCAAAAAAAACCCATAATTTTTTTTTCGATTTGATGTACAATTTGAATTCTACGATTGCGTGAAGTTAGCCTTGGCAGATACTAGGTCTTCTCCCCTAAGGTTGCAAGAAGATTTGGAGTTAAATATTGATTCAAAAATGGGAAGATGATGTAGGATGAAGAGGTTGACAAGTTGTTTTAATTTGATTTGAGTGGTTACTATTTGTGAAAGTGATGTGTCAAAATTCTCAGAAATGGTTGTAGACACTTAAAATTGATCATTTTTATTTAAGCAATTTTATCCATTTTTTTCCTATTTCCAATTTATATATTAATTAAATAACATTTCAATTATTTAATTAATATTCTTGCTATCTTAATACTCATCCGAAAATGATTTTTTTCATTTCTCCTAAGCTTATAACCTATGGTATATAATTATTTTCTACTTCTAATGTTCACTCTTCAAAAATTAAATAAATAATCCTTCTTATTTAATTTCTCTTTTTCCTATTCTCCATAACCTTTTCCTAATCCACCATTACCCACTAATTTTTCACTTATCAAGTGTGCATGCCTAAATCAATGATTAAGTGAAGATTTGAACACTCCAAATCCCCACAAAATCCCAGTTTTCCTCCCATGTACCTCATAGGCATGGGTCAATCTTAAATGTCTCATTTTTAAAATAATACCATGTACTTGGAAAGTATGATCATATCCACCTTTTTTTCATAAATAAGAATTTTGAATTCCCCTTTTTACCCCTTCATACCTCAGGAGATAAAACCCACCTTAATAAGAAACCTTCTAAGGCACATGGAGGTACCTCCAAATAGCCCCTTTCCATCCCATCCATCCATCATTTCTCATGTACAATTACACCCATTGATCCTTCACCAATCTTGAAACCCCCTCTCACACCCAACTATCATTTGACATTGATCACATCTTCCATTGTTGAGAGGTCTCATGCAACCTTGACCATTGATCTTCCAAATGCATCCTAGCCATCCATCCACTTACCCAAAAATACATAAATTCAATCTCATCTAGGTCATTTCAACAACAACGCAAGAATGTAATATCATGTTGGAGAAATTTGAGCACACCTATCAAACAATCAAGAGAAAATCCAATTTTAAGTGCAACTAAGGAGTTTAGGTATGTAGATTAATTTATGTTATTTGATGCTATGTTTGGATTTATTATAGCCTTATTTGAGTGTTTTCTTGATTTCGTGTTGATCAATTTAGTTATTTTAGTTGTTTACTTAGGCACAAAATTCAAGCACACAATGGCTACAAAAAGAGAAACTATCATAAGATGTTAGTGTTTCATGCAAATATTTATGCATTGTTTTATGTCCCATATAAAATCTATAAAATGATGAGACATTATAAAATAACAAGGATAACACAACAGTTGCATTAGCTTGAAAAAAAGAGAACATAAAAAATAAAACATTTACACCATAAGAGGGAGAAAGGCTAATGCCCTGCCAAAAGACCCACAAGACATTAACCAATAAAAGCATTTTTTATTTGAAACAACTATGTAAGAAGTTAGCAACACTACAATGTCGTCGTGTACAAGATTGCAAACCATGACACCACTATTGCAAGCAACATAGCACAAGTAGATGAATTAGACACAACCAATACACCCTACAATTTAAGGGATGTAGAAGACATGAAAATGGTCACCAACAAATTATGGATTCAACATTAAAAAGAATCCACAAGACTAGGAGAATGAGCCTCCTAAGTAAAGATATGACTATGAGACACCTTCATGCAAAGACACACATCCCAAGACAAATGATAGGATAAATTTTCAATGATGACACCTCTCACAAGAGATGAATCTACTTGGTCATACAAGTCCAATGATCCCTAAGTGGACATATCTTCTACATCCATAATGAGCCTTTATAAGCACTCCAAGGTATGTTGTAGGCATAATTATCTTGGTTGCTTTTTATTACCCTTGTGTTTAATTAATTATCACCTGTTTAAGATACTTCCTAATAAGATATTCATCAAGAAACTTTGGGATGGGAAAATGTTGGAATCCACTCTCATATGACTCTCTAACACCTCCATCCTAGGCTCTTCACTGTCTCTAACAAAGATGGCATGGTAAACAATGCAAAATTTCCAACATGATCCTAGTAGATTTCTCTTAAAAAAATATGGAGGAGACATTCTTTCCCCCATTCCAAAAATCATAATTTAATTTGCAAATTCAAATTTCACTAAAATTTTCTCAACACTAAAACTAGGAAATTTTATAAAACTCCATTAAAATACCTTCAAATTTCACATTTTCTAAAATTTGACATTTAAAAAAAATGAAAAGTGCCCTTTGGCTTTAAATATGCACAACAACTATTTCCAATTATAAATGTCATTTTCTAGAAATTTTCAAAAAAAGGAGCATTATGAAGGCATAATTTTATAAAATTTAAAAAATTCACTTCAATCTCAATTCTTTTTGAATTAAAAAATGTAAATTTATTTAGGAATGTTTGATGATCCCCTAATGGTAAACATGTCATTCAAGAAAGAACAAATATAATAAACAAAGGGTGAGAAATGAGCAACATACCTTAATTTTTCTAAATATCAAGATTATACAATGCTTGCAACACACCAAAGGAGAGGAAGAATGCAAAACACAAAAACAATCTCTTCCCCTTTCCAATCCAATCCACTTCAAATCCCACTCAATTCCATTCAAAAATAATTCACAATTCAAAATCAAACTTTTCTTGAGAGGGGGTTTTTGGAGAGAAAAATCCTCCCCAAAAACAACAATGCATCTATAATGCTAAGTCTAATTCCCTTTACAACCCTTTTTCTCCTTTTTAAAATTTTAATTCAATTTAAATATTACTTCATAAAAACCCAAATTCACCCTTTCAACTAATTAAAATCCATTTAAACATTCTATCACATGCAACTCACAATTTAACTAATGATTAAATTACATATAAGTATTAAATCTCAAAAGCTATTTTTTGAAGAATATGAAAATCAAGAAATCATTTAACCCACACATTCGTTGGTGTTTTATGACACATATGGTTTTTGGAATCATTTCAATTTTAGGTCATCATAGGTTAAACATAACATAAATTATAATTGGGTTAAGTATGACTAGGTATGGCAAAGATGGATAGCCTATTGTGATATGTCCCATATAACCACCATCGACAATAACTCAGACTTGTAAATTAGGTGGAGAAATTCCCTATACCTACACACTCAATACCACATGAAGTTTACTTTCATGTTATGTACATAATAGTCAAAGTATAGTATAACTCCCTAAGTGAGGTACACCATCATGAAATATAGAAGAAAGATATATGTGTGCATATCTTCATAATCAAATGAATCAATAAATTATAGTTCACCTTAACATACAAATAATAATATCTTGTAATATGCACCTAAAACCTAGTTCCAATACAAAATGATATGATGAGACCATCTTGAATCAAAGTAAACAAGTCTAATAGAATACAAACATGAGAGGTATTACATCCTCCTCCACTAGGAATAGGCTTGCTCCTAGAATCTTGTAAAAGGATGGGGATAAACAACTCTCGGATGCATCACATCCTCCCATGTTGTTGAAGTCTCATCAACTAAGTCCCACTGGACTCTTACCTGCTCTAACTTTCCCAACCTCAAAGTGCTAGTCTCCAGTGCTAGAGAATATGTATGGGCTCCAAAGAAAGTTTCTCACCTTCCTTAACCTACAAGAAATTCCAATCAAGAACATGGGTCACATTTGGAATATATTTCCTAAGAACTAAAACATGAAATATGTCATGAATGTGTAATAGGTTGGGTGGCAAGGCAAGGCAGTAGGCAACAAGACTAATCATCTCAAAGATTTCAAAAGGTCAAACTACCATCTAACATTTGTTACATTCACCATGGTTGACATATCTCAAGCAACCTTGACCATTGATCTTCTAAATGCATCCTAGCCATCTGTACACTTACCCAAAAATCTATAAATTCAATCTCATCTAGAATCCATTTCAACAACAACCAAGAATGTAATGTTATGCTTGGGAAATTTGATCACACATATAAAAAAATCGAGAGAAAATTCTCTTTTAAGTGCAACTAAGGAGTCTAGGAATATATTAATTAATGTTATTTTATGATCTATTTGGATTTATTGTGGTCTAATCTAATTGTTTGCTTGATTTTGTGTTGATCAATTTAGTTATTTTAGTTGTTTACTTAGGCACAAAATTTAGGCACACAATGGTTACAAAATGAGAAACTATCATAAGATGTTAGTGTGTCATACAAATATATGTATGTCAAGTGTTAGGTTTCATATAGTTTAATATATAAAATAATGAGACATTATAAAATCACAAGGATAACACAAAGATTGAACATTAGCTTGATAAAAAGAGAACACAAAAAATAAAAGCTTTACACCATGGGAGGGAGAAAGGCTAATGTAAGTGTAATCCCTTGTCAAAAGACCAACAAGACATTAACCAATAGAAGTGTTTTTTAAAAACTATTTACAAAACTAACAACACTACGATGCCATAATGTGCAAGATTACAAACCATTAAAAATCACTATTGCAATTGACATAGCACAAGCAGGAGACTTAGACACAACCAACACACCCTACCAAATAAGGGCTTCAACATTCAAAAGACTCCACAAGACTAGGAGAATGAGCTTCCCAAGTCTAGGTGTGACTATACAGGAAACCTTCATGCGAGGACACACATCTGAAGATAAAATATAGTATAACTTTTCAATGAAGACACATCTCACAAGAGACAAGGCTACTTGATCATACAAGTCTAATGATCCCTAAGCGGGCATGTCTTCTACACCCATATTGAGCCTTTACAATTACTCCAAGGTATGTCATAGACACAATTATCTTGGTTACATTTTATTACCCATGTGTTTCATTAATTATCACTTGTTTAAGAGACTTCCCAATGAGATATCCATCAAACCAGTTTGGGCTAGGAAAATTTTGAAAGCCACTCTCGTATGGCTCTCTCACACCTACATCTTGTTGCAAGGTGTACGCTCTTGGTCTCCTTGTCCTGTACAACATAGTGCTTGGTTTCATGACATGGCTTAACCACCTCTCATGGATTCATAACTCTAGTGGTTGTATCGAGCATTAACATCTCGATCTTTTGGTGCAACGACAATCATCTATGCAACAATTGGTATCATAGCCTAGTTCATGGGTTTAAACACCTCACTTTTGCTAGTGGGGATTGTTGCAAGGTGTGCTTCCTTGGTCTCTTTGTGATGTGCAACACAATGCTTGGGTTCATGGCATGGCTTAACTGCCTCCCATGGACTCATTAACTATGGTGGTTGTATCGGGCATTAATAAGTCAATATTTTGGTGCAACGACAACTATCTATGCAACACATCTTAGGCTCTTCACCTTCTCCAACAAAGATGGCATGCAAAAAAATACAAAAATTTAACTCAATGAAAAAATTGTAACATAATCCCAATAGATTTTTCTCAAAAAATATAGGAGGAGACATTGTTTCCTCCATTCCAAAACATCATTATTCAATTTGCATATTCAAATTTCACTAAATTTTCTCAACACTAAAATTAGGAAATTTAATAAAACTCTATTAAAATACCTTCAAATTTTACGTTTTCTAAAATTTGACATTTTCTAAAATTTGACATTTTCAAAAAATGAAGAGTTCCCTTTGGCTCTAAATATTCACAACAACCATTTATAATTATAAATTTCATTTTATAGGAATATTTAGAAAAAACAAGCATTATGAGGGCACAATTTTACAAATTTTGAAAAAATCACTTCAATCTCTAGGAATTACAAAATTTAAATTAAATATAGAGTTTTTGATGATCCTCTAATGGTAAACATTCCATTCAAAAAAATAAAAGCAATAAACAAAATGTGAGAAATGAGCAACATACCTTAATTTTTCCTAAACTCAAGATTATATGTAGTGCTTGCAACACATCCAAGGAGAAGAAGAATGCACAACACACAAACAATCCATTTCCCTTTCCTATCCAATTCACTTCAAATCTCACTCAAATTTATTCACAAAATAATTTGCAATTCAAAAATCAAACTTTTCTCAAGAGAGGAATTTTGGAGAGCCAAATCCTTCCCAAAAACAACAATGTATCTATAATGGAAAGTCCAATTCCCTTTTGACCCCCTTTTTTTCCTTTCAAAATTTTTAAATTCAATCAAAATTTTATTTTACTCCATCAAAACCCAAATTCACCCTTTCAAATAATTAAATTCGATTTAAGCATTCTATCACATGCAACTCACAATTTAACTAGCAATTAAATTACATGTAAATAGTATGACAGTATAGTTTAGTATTTAAAACTATTGATGCTTAAACTAAAATGGGTTATTTTCAATAAGGAAATAGATTGGTTTATGAGTAATAATATCTTAAACTTTGTTTTACTATCTACATACACAATTGTGAAATTAGAGGAATTGACAACTTCTTTTAAAGTGACTATAATTTGAAATGTAAAATCACTTGTTGATATCCATCTTGATAAAGAGGTGTGTGAACATACAAGCATGTAAGATTATGTTTTTCTTTATATTACTAAAATATTTGGCCAAAGAAATGAAAAATCACTACTTGTATTGTCGATTCACTATGTCTAAAGCTACAAATTAATTAAGTTTATCATGCATAGCTAGAGGGTATCTAAAGTTTTGTGATGGATTATTTGTATTAGCACACAACACTAGTTCTTATATGTCTTGATGATCTCAAAGTTTGAAGGGTCTAGGGCCACTTCCAATAGGAAGGTGTGTGGGGGACTGTTGCTCTATTATTGGAGGAAGATATCTCGAGTGATGCTCTCCCTCTATAGTTGAATGTGGAAGATTTGGATTAGTAGAGACAAAGAGGTTTTATTTCACTTGATATTTTACTTTCACATATGAAATATGGTAATGTATTATTTTATTGTAAAATTTTAACGTATTATAGATATGATTCTCCATGTCTAGATAAGCCATGTATTATATTTGAAGTTTAACTTTGAATTTTACTACTAATCATTATGATATTTACAAAGGAAAAATAGATTAAATCTTGTACTTGCAATTTATAAAGACTTATGTTTCCTAAATTATGAATAGAACTTCTCTTTATTCTTGGTAAAATCAAAATAAAGTAACTATGCAAGTTATGCAATTTAAAAAATAAAAATATTAGTATATTTGATTAATGGAATAGTTATGTTTGTTACATTATGTGTACACCTATAAGAGATTTGGGTGAGTTAGAGATCTCTTGTTTCTTGGAGATTGTGTGTTGAGATGATTAGTATCTAATATGGTATCAATAGGAAGACTAAGGAGCCTACACCTAGGTTGGACATGAGTTCAACATTGACCTATTGAGGATATTATTTTTAGAGAGAATTATTGTGACTTTTTGTATTGTACAAGAGCAATCTCATTCCCCACACTTGGTCCTCTCAATGGAAAATCATTCAATTAGATTACTAACCTTATTTTTATATAGATTTTTCTTGTTATTCATTTTTTCATAGGAAGGAGTTTTGAGATATGGATGTCAATTTTGGAGGGCTTATTTGAGGATTACTTGGATTTTTTTAACTTTGTCTCCTTATGCATATGATCTTGTTATGAATATAATTTTTAGGATTATAGAGGATGGTTTTAGGATTATTCCCTTGGTTTTGGGAATGCACATTTTAGTTTGAACTTACTTTTATTTGATAGGCTTACATCCTTGTTGGTCTACTAATTCACATTATAGATTAGATCTTTGAGTTGAGTAGTTGGATGTTAATAAGTAATTTTTGTCTAGTGTTTTGTGAAGGATATATTAATTTTCACAACTTGAGCTCTTAGAGTTGTTGGCAGAAGGACATGCTACATCCAGTTTTGATATACATGTTCTCTCTAGATGGTCTTTTTTTTCTTCCTAGAGGTTCATATTCTCATGGCATTGGAATTTAGATTCACATGGAGCCATTGCGATCACTATTCTTGTGGCCATTTAATATTATTATATGTCATTTTCTAGTAACAATATAGAGGGCCTTCAATCTCTTTCTCTTATAATGCCTATAAATTGGGAGAGCTATGAAGACTAGCGGTGAGAGTAATATTGTGAGGTTTAGTTTTTAGGTTTACATGCCTTTGCGAACATTCTTTGGTACCACATCATATTGATGAAACTCACTACACCACCTATGTGAGCACGATTGATGAAATTTTTTAAGTCTTGATTGATTTTAGATTTTACTTTACCTATGTAGTGGGATTTCTAGATTGTGTATGTGTCCTTTGTTGGATGTTCTAATTATACTATGATTTTGAGATTCTCATTATACTTTGATGCACAATCAAAAAGAGAATAGTTTGTATTCAAGACAATTACCGATCTATCACTTCATATCTTTAATTCTAAGACATCAAATTTAAATTTCCATTGATATTGCACTCTTCAATTATCAAGCTAATTATATATCTAATGATTATAAAATTACTTAAACATAGTTTCCTTTAAAATCCCAAAACACTTCAAAGTTAGGCATGTTGCTTTGTAGTTTCTTTATTTAAACAAAATGTAAATGCTTAGGGTTAGAATGCAGAGGAGAGAGAGGTGATGGAGTGGTACCAACAACTCTTCAACCTTTCCAGTATGAAGTGCTTCTCGTTTCTTCATTTCCTCGTACAAAATGAAGTGTATTTTGTTTTTTAAATACTCTTGTAAGTCATACGTAGGGATTTCGTGGGTCTTCATTAAAGGCAAAAGAAAATTCCACAAGAAGTCACAAGTCGAAAGATTAGCAGCATTATCAAGAGTCTCCGAAAAACTTATTTTATTATTTTTGTTGGAACCTCTCAACACAGAATTTGGAATTTTGGAGTGTGAACTTACCGAGAAAGTATAAGCTCTGATGGGCTGCACATGCTTTTTCCTCTCCCTACAGTTATTGGCGCAAATTTCCAAACGTCTAAGGTGTACTCTCGTTCCAGAGCTTGGAGTGCTTTGACACAGCATATAATAATAATTTCCCAGGAACTCTCTGCCACTTTGGGCGATTCTTCTCTTCTGTGGAAATTTCTGGTGAGAACGCTGAAAGTGCACGCAACGGCAGAGATTCCACAGGTCAGTTAGACTTCATAAAAAGTCGAGAAAGTTCGAAGCAAAATAGGCAGAAGATATTTTATACGGTCAGTGAGATTGAGTAAAAATTCGAGAAACTTCCCAGCAAAATAGAAGAAATTCCACACGGTCAGTAAGATCCAATACAAGTTTGAGAAACTTGCAAGCAAAATATAATCTTAATATTTGTGTATTCTTATTGGAATGTTCGGTCCACATATAACTTTTAGGAAAATGAAGGTCTCTCAATCATTGATTTTTCTTAGCATTGATTATTTAATTATTTAATGTGACAATTATTCTATATTGTTTTGTGAGTTACAATTTGCAATTTCTATTTCCAAGGAGGAGTCAAGTTGGAAGTTACCATCTAAAGATGGAGTTGTGCACAAAGGCATTTTCTATTTTTGTGTTGAGATTGCGTGGAATGTGAGTTTTGAAGGTGCAATTATCTTTTGGTAGGTGCAAGTTTTGCATGTGCAGGTTTAGTGACAATTAGCAGTTGCAATATTGCATGTGGTGACAATTGGAAACTTAACATTATGCATGTGTAGTGGTTTTGGCACTTTCCATATTGCATCTTTAGCCTTTGGCATTCAATTTTAGAAATGTCTAATTAATGCATTGTAAGCTCCTATATATTGAACACTTGTATTTTGGAGTTTGTAAGAGGAGTTATTCACATGGGTTATGCTGTCGAATTTTCTTTAGAAAAGGAAGATATAATCTTCAATGTAAATTGGAGATGTAATCTCCATGATAAGGCTACGAGCCTGCAATTGTATTGTAATTGATTTTGTTACTGATAATACAATAGTTTTATGTTTTGGAGTGTGGGATTTTTTATCCGAAAGGGTTTTCCCCATGTATATCTTTATGCTATTTATTTTGTTTATTCCTATTAAATTCTTAATTGTTAATTAACATGGCGTTATGTTGTTGAAATGTCAATGGATCTGGATAAGTACATTTCTTTCTTTTAAGGATTAATGGGTGAAATTAAAACTTTATCCATTTCTACTATAAGACATAGATGTATGTACTTGTACCAGAGAAAATGAAAGATATTGAATGTGCATACATGCTCTTGGATGGCATTCCAAGATCGGCATTTCCCTTCATTTGGTATCAAAGCTCAGTTCTGAATTTTCATATGCATATATGCAAGTTGCCTATACTTGCATGTGCTCGCATGGTGATGCATTTTGTGTTTGTTGTTCTAGGTATTTCTTTAGGTGATTCCTTAGCCTTGGAGGCTTGAAGAAATCTAAGATGGAGAAATTCAGACTAAAATTAATCTTTGTCTGAGTGGAGGCTTTGTAGTTGGTCTTGTTTTCAGGAGAAAACAAGCACTGTGTAGGATAGAAAAGATGGATTTTTGGAGTTGAACATGAAATTGATTTGGAGGTTGGAGCTCTTGGTTAAACAGCTGAATAACCTAGATGCATGGGGTGTGGTTACACTTCATGATTATGTGTAGCAAAGTATTCATATTGGGTGTTTGAGATGGGGCTCTTGGTGATATGGAGATACTTGTGTTGATGTGACTGTGGTGTGATGTACTTGTACTAGGTGCTTGTTTTAATTCCTGGCATTGTAAGGCACTATTTTACACCCTCGAATGCATGTAGTCTATGGATTTAATCATTGGATGATCTGGAAGCTTTTGGAATAGCCTATCTCTCTTGGATGCATTGCATGATGGTGGTGGAGTTTTCCTACAAATGGGCTTGGAGTTCCTGAACCACTAATTTTCTAGTGAATGCTTATACTTGCATGGATTGGATTTATGTTCCTTGGATCTGAGGGGTTTATGGATTTTTCATTAAAATCTATGGTTATGCATATTCATGAAAATTCCCTGTTCTAGATTAATGTTTGATTTTTGACCTTTGGGTCTTTCGGATGTGAGGTGGGTGTGGATTTACATGTGTGTTGGAAAATACAATGCTTTTACATTTTTTGCAGGATCAAAGAAAAAATTGTGGTTTTGTAGATCTACAAAAAACTATTTTTTGGATCATGGATGATTCTGGAAGTAAGATAGTTGCAACTTTTCATACATAATTCATGCATGGTTTAATGAGGTTTTAGATCTTCTCCATATGGAGATGTTGGTATGTGATTATTCACTCAACATTTTTGTGGTGAATGCTTGGAGGGTTCCTAGACTATGGTGCTTTTGTTGTGGACATGATTGGAAAATTGGATTTGTGTGTGATCTGGTGCTTGATTCATGTTTTCTACATGATTATTCTCTTTGATATCTCAATTTTATTTTACTAGTATGATGATGGTTTTGCATGTTACATTGATCGCATATATGAGTTATGCAGTCATGTGGGTTGGCCACCTTTTTTTACTGCAATGGGAGAACTCATATGTGGACTATCTATAATCACAAGGTTGTTTTAGTGTGTTTGCAGACTATATCAGTTGACCTTGTTTGTGGTCATTTGTGCACTGGCTTGTTGCTTTGGGATGAAAGGGTGGATAGAGTTGAGTACCTAGATACTTAGTTGTGGGGACCTATAGCATGTTTTATCACGATGGCATGGATAGATTGGATACACTATCTTGTGTAAGCTATCATGGAAATTATGGTGTATCTCCTTGCCTTTGGGATCTTAGTGCCACTTGATATTATTGCTAGATGGACATGTGGGTGTGTGGACCTAAAGGATCTTTATATTAGGAGATGGAGTTATGATGCTTGGAGAGCTTGATATCATTTTTTAGTGGGAGCTTTAGTGGTGACTATGGATTCATCACTTGGTGATGGATGATCTTCTTTAGTGTTGTAGATGTTACTAGGAGGAGCTCCTAGATCTTGTTGTTTTAGAAGGGCTCTTTCACATTTGCATGGATTCTATTTGGAGATGGCCATCTTCATGTGATTAAAGATGTGTGACACCATAGAGCCATGGAGGACTCTTGGAGTCTTTTGTTGGGGTGTTGGTAATTCTCTGACATGTGATACTAGTTTAGAGTATGTTGTTGGTATGTCATGGTATACTAATGATGGTGTAATAGAGTTGTTGCATATTATATTTCTCTTGAAACCATGGTTTTTTCACTTGGATCATGTGATCTCCTTGGAGGAGATTGTAACCCTATGCTAAGAGGATGGGTTCTAGTGTTGTGTCATGATGAATTCTTGACTACACATTGGAGATGATTCTATTTAGATCATAATGTCATAATAGGTTCTAAACCACAATTGGAACTTTGATATTGATCTATAAAGTGCTCTTGGTATTGAGTATCTTTGTCACGTGCTTGAGAGCTTCATGTGAGTGCAACATTTCATTTGAATTTTGGACTTTAGCATGGATTGATCAGTTGTAGATGCTCATGGATACTTAGAGACTTGGGTGAGGTAGTTGTGTTTCAACAAAAAGTCTGAGGATCCTTTCACCTAAATATGATCATTAGTTCATGATGGATCTGAGAGGATTTTGTTCTTAGATAAAGTCTATGAGACTTAGTATATCTTGGAGGGGTGATCAAATTCCCCACTCTTGGTCTACTTGGCAGACAATCATTTGAAATATTTGACATTACCCATTTAGTGGGAGTTCCTAGATGTTTATGCGTTCATCGACTATTTCAGAATAGGGAGATTAAGAAATTGTGATTGATGGGTTGGATATGTTATTGGCATAAGATTTATAATAATTTTGGTTACCTTTGAGGCATGGTAGATTGGATGGATTAAGATTTTTTGTGGGTTTTATTTCTAGTCTCATGTGTTTATCAATTAGATGAGAGAAACCTATTTTTGGTTTTTGTTCTAGCTGATGATTTATGTTGTTCTTTGGAGGATTCTTCGGCTTCAGAATTATATTCTAGTTACGATCTTGGAGTTGGTTGAGCTTCTATTTATCTTGTGAGCATAGTGGAGTTGTGGCAGTATTCTATAGCCTTTGCTATCAATTGGATCCGATTCTTGTGTTCTTTACATTTGTGCATATACACCATGGCACGTTCCTTTCCTTCAGAGTATGGAAAGAAACACTATCTGAGATGGTGGACATCTTCGATGTTGTTGCAAGTGTCTTGGTTGGAGCATGAGAGCATTTTTCGAGATTCGTGTGATTGCATGTATGGATGTGAAAATGTGTTTTCATCTGTTGACTCTTAGAAGTTAAATCATGTTACTTTCATGGACTCTTCAAAGGTGTTCTACAAGTGGGATAATGTTAGTAAATTGAAGGTGTCTTAACCTTTGATATTTCTTAACATTGATTATTTAATTATTCAATGTGATAATTATCCCATGTTGTTTTGTGAGTTACAACTTGCAGTTACTATTTTTGAGGAGTCGAGTTGGAAGTTACAATTTATAGGTGAAGTTGTGCATGAAGGCATTTTATATTTTTTGTGTTGAGATTACATGGAATGTGAGTTTTTGAGGTGCAATTATTTTTTGGCAGGTGCAGGTTTTGCATGTGCAAGTTTAGTGACAATTGGTATTTCCACTATTGTTTGTGGCGACAATTGAAAACTTACTATTATGCATGTGTAGTGAATTTGGAACTTTCCATGTTGCATATTTATCCTTTGGCATTCAATTTTAGAAAAGGATAATTAATGTGTTGTAAGCTCTTATACATTGAGCACTTGTATTTTGGAGTTTGTGAGAGAAGAGTTATTCATAGGGGTTATGTTGTCAAAATTTCTTTAGAAGAGAAAGATGTAATCTTCAATATAAATTGGAGATGTAATCCCCATGATAAGTCTATGTGTAATGTTCCACCCTAGGTGGACATTTGGAAACAAAAAAAAATCTGTGTTGTTTGGGTTGATTGCTCTTTTTAGTTTGCTTGTTTTGTGATTTAATAAGATAATGCTAGGAAAGCAAATGATGTTGAAAAGCAATGGAGAATTAAACTAACCATTGTAACAGCATCTTAAGATATTTAATCAAATCAGATTTAAATAGCTATGCAAATAAAATGTATTTAAATATTAAAAAATCACACTTTATTTCCTTGCAAATGTAATACAAACATACCTGAAAATTCTGAAATAAAGCTGCAGGTCTGAAAACTTATAATCAACAAATTTGGAACTTAATTGCAACATTCTTTTTGAGACCCATGTCGTTAAGATAATAGGTTCTAACAGTAATAAATATATCACCAATGATTGATCTTCGAATGATAAACAATCTTCTCTTAAACCATTGCTAAATTCTAAAACTAATCACTTAAAATCTGCACCGACACTGTAGCATGAGTATTGTAGCATCATTGTAGCAACAAGATTAAACTTCTAATCTTCTCTATATAAGGCACAAAGAGAGCCCCACGTACAAAAAGATGATGGCACAAACAACTATTAATTATTCTCCAATGGTAAACTTCAAAACCCTTGTAAATTCTTTTCATGAAATCCTCCAATGAAGCTCAAATGCAGCCTCTGATATTAAGCCACCAATGATTGCAGCCTTTAAGTGATCTTTCATACCCTCAGGTAGCATGAACTATGAATACTATTTGTTCTCCAAATCCAAGAATTATGAAACCCTAGGTTTCTTCTTCTCCAAGAGAGGAGCTCTCCAAAACATTAAACTCCAATTTGTAAAATGATCGAATGATACCTTTCTCATTTCTTTTTGTGCCTTTCATACTCATCTCCAAAAGGGGTTGATTTCTCTTGAGGCCTTTAAGTATTAAAAATGTCATTAAATGATTTATTTTCAATTCACCTTTATAACTCCTTAAGTGGGCGCCCAAATCCAAGATGAATAAATATTGATTTAAATACACTTTTAAATATCTTGACTTTATAATCAGTAAATGTCCTTTTATAATAAAGTCAAATAAATTCATTAAATGCTCTCTCTTTATAATTTGAGTTTATGATATTAAATCCCCTTTAATTATAAAGTCACATGAAATGAATATAATATTCCCTTTTAAATAATTAATTATTATTAAAGTAGCACTTTAATAATAATTAAATGTCATAACTCCATTAAAAATCGTTATTTAATGATTCCGACTTCATCGATGGCTAGCCCACTCCTCCCATAGTCAAATTGGATGCCTTACTAAAAATAGTAAGGTGGGTCTATAATGTCCAATTAACTTACTATAAATAGTAGGTATATGCAAATAATGCTAGAAAACCCTAAATATCAATTGCCTCATAACATATGAAGGATCTAGAGATGAAAACATAGACAACTATCCTTTGGAGAGCCAAATAACTCCACAATAGGGTCCTCTAATCACCAGTATTAGCCTACAAGGATTGAGTGATAGGCTAAATCCTAAAACTATGATGTATGCTCAAAATGGGGACATTACAGTCCACCCTCCTTGAAATTGTGTGTCCTCAAGAAATCTCCACTGCAAAGAAACTCCACTCTACTCAAGGCCCAAAGAAAAAACTATGAAAAATTCCACACATCTCTAACTAACTCTTTTAGCACCAGCATAAACACATTTGTGCAAAATATCCCTGGATCCCAAACCAAGAATGGAAGTTTGCCATGTCTGATATCCTCTAACTTCCTCTATGCAAATTTGATCTCAACTTCACCATGCTGAAAATGGTAAAGCAACTCGTCGAGACCCATCCAAACTATAGTGTCAAACATCTCACCACCTGGATCCCAATACAATCTAAACTCACATCCATCTATCATGCAAAGATAAGAACATTTGGAAGCATCTGCTACACCAAATCTCACTCTGTCCTTTGCTAAACCCTCATGGATGTGATAACTAACCAAGCCATCATGCCTACTAACACCATAATCACCCTGTAACCATGTATCCATATGAAATCTCTATGACATAAAAGTAGCAAACCCTATTGGATACATATTAGCATGATGGATAACTGGTTGTTTTCCCTGCAAGTAATCCCCCATAAATAACCAAGTCAGGTACTTGCAACCACTAATTCCATCTTCTGAAGATGGATAATTCCCATCCCACAATGGATGGTATAAACCCTAAGCCAATCCACACTGACACATCATCAAATCCTCCATTTGTGACTAAAGAATAAGTGATGAGCACTCCTCACTATGCAGTCAAGATAAAATTCTCCCACCTCTATCAATGGTTGATCGTCATAGTCCTATATAACACTCTCCTCAATAGACTCATCACTCTCGTCACTAGAATCAGAATATGGCTCATGTCTTTGATCCTGTATAGCTAGTTGGGTAGGTGCACTAGTAACCCTCTCTACAAACCCAATAGAAAAATCCCTATCATGAAGCAAATGGAGGTATTTTTATTTTGTTGCCTTCAATGTGCTCCCAATAAACTATAAACTATGAATAGGAGTACCCATTGAGACCCCAGACTATCTCTCCTAAAATTTTGTGCACCCAAGGAGGTACTCCACATATTTATGGGTGCAATCAAAGCGAGATAAGGTCGATTCAACCTTCTCTCATGTAAGCTTCAATTGATCCCTCCAACTCTGTGGTTCAACAAATTATTGATCACAATCAATTGCATGGGATGAAATGACTTATTTTATTCCAGGAGAGGGAAACAAATCAACATAAGAACCAATCTCCCAACTATATGATACCCTACATATCTCCAGTGAATAAGATGGAGTAGCATTGTGTTATGTCACACAAATCTTTGGAGAATCCACTACTACATCACAAGAACTATCAATAATCTACCCTGCATCACATATCATGGGACTAACCTTAGGAGAACCTGGTGCAACATGTGGTTCTCTACAACTCTCAACCAAATCACCCATCCCATTTGTATCAACTACACCTATAACTATGATGGTTGTAACCACATCCTCAACTTGCTCACACCCATAACTTGTGGATACATGTTCCTCACCAACTACTGCCATAGAAACCTAAACTATATTTGTAGATGGTGAAGACTATACCAAACTCAACTCCACGGTAAGCTCATCTATCTATAAATTTGACTCTTGAAGGGCTAATTGAATTCTCTTCAAAGAGTCTGTGATGGCCTCAAGCTCATAGGTGAGCTCATCAACCTCCTCTTCCTCTCCCTTCAGTGCCTCATAATAGATACCATCGAGCTAAGAAGATGATCCCTATCTGATAATAACTATAAGTAATGGTGTGGCTTGAATCCTCATCACATTATTCATTTTTAACACCCAAATCTTGAGTGTCAATGTTAGGGAACTCCACACATCCATCATCTTCACAAGGAGTGGTTGCTATCTCATGAGTAAGCTCAACATTATGGATGTTGTCATAAAACATAAAATATGGAGCTACATCATACTTATTTGTAGTATCCTCAAGAGACTCAACCAAGACTTCATCCTTTGCTAACTATCCATTGCTAAGTGTTGGTTCAAGAGGTGTCTTCAAAGGAAAACTAAGTATATCATGTGCCATAATTTTTGTCCCATAGCTACAATTTAAATCAACATGTGTATAAGTCTCCCTTACCTCATTATCTATGCATTGATGGTTTGGCTCTCAAAAACCTTTGCCAAAGAAGCATAGACCTTGCCTTCTCATTTCATTCTTGCTTGTTATGGGAGTTCCTCTAACCTGATCATTGAGTTTGGATGTAGAACCATATTCATTATCTTATTTAGTAGTTCTACCATACCTGCTCACATTGTTCCCATGACTGAATTTTTCCCCTCTAGATGAAATTTTCTCCTTATACACCCTCTTAATATACTTTACTAATCCAATATTTTTGAGACTCAAGATGACAACAAAGTTCAGAAAATCATTAAGAGAGTAATGTTCTTTAAAATCATTTGGTATACTTTGATAGTCCTCAAAGATTCAAGGGGATTCCTGTTCATAATCTTCCCTGATCTTGATGGCATCTTGTTCAATCTCTTCCTTGGATTTTCCTACAATACTATAATAACCCTAACTAAAACTGATGAGTATTTGTCACTTAAATGATGCAAGATGTTAATTCTCTGATTTTTTTTTAAATTGAGTAGGATGGTAGGAAACCACCCTGATACCACTATAATGTCCCACCCCAGGTGGACATTTGCAAACACAAAAATTTCTGCCTTGTTTGGGTTGATTTCTCTTTCTAGTTTGCTTGTTTTGTGATTTAATAAGATAATGCCAAGAAAGAAAATGATGTTGAATGCAATGGAGAATTAAACTAACTATTGTAATAACCTCTTAAGATATTTAATCAAATTAGATTTAAATAGCTGTGCAAATACAATGTACTTAAATACTCAAAAATTAGACTTTTATTTCCTTGCAAATGTAATACAAACATACCCAAAAATTTGGAAATAAAGCTACAAGTCTGAAAACTTATAATCAACAAATCTAGAACTTAATTGTAGCATTATTTTTTAGACCTGCATGGTTAAGAGAATAGGTGCTAACAACAATAAATATATCACCAATGATTGATCTTTGAATGATAAACAATATTCTCTTAAACCCTTGCTAAATTTTGGAAATCATCACTTAAAATTTGCAACAATATTGTAGCATTTTATTGTAGCACAGGTATTGTAGCATCACTGTAGCAACAAGATTAAACTTTTGATCTACTCTATATAAGGCACAAATAGAACCCCATGTACAAAAATATGAAGGCACAAACAATAATTAATTATTCTCCAATGATAAACTTCAAAAATCTTGTAAATTATTTTGATGAAATCCTCCAATGAAGCTCAAATGCAGCCTTTGATATGAAGCCGCCAATGATTGCAGCCTTCAAGTGATCCTTCACACCCTCAAGTAGCATGAACTATGAAGAATCTTCATTCTCCAAAACCAAGAATTTTGAAACCCCAGTTTTCTTCTTCTCTAAGAGAAGAGCTCTCTAAAACATTAAAATCCAATTTGTAAAATGATTGAATGATACCTTTCTCATTTCTTCTAGTGCCTTTTATACTCATCTCCAAAAGGGGTTGATTTATCTTGAGGCCTTTAAGCATTAAAAACATCATTAAATAATTTATTTTTAATTCACCTTTATAACTCCTTAAGTGGGCACCCAAATCCAAGATGAATAAATATTGATTTAAATACACTTTTAAATATCTTGACTTTATAATCAATAAATCTCCTCTTATAATAAAGTCAAATGAAGTCATTAAATGCTCTCACTTTATAATTTGACTTTATGATATATTAAATCCCCTTTAATTATAAAGTAACATGAAGTCAATATAATATTCCCTTTTAAATAATTAATTATTGTTAAAGTAACACTTTAATAATAATTAAATGTCATAACTCCATTAATAACCATTATTTAATGATTCTTTCTTCATCGTTGGCTAGCCCACTACTCCCACTATCAAACTGGATTCCTTACTAAAAATAGTAAGGTGGGTCTCTAATGTCCAACTGACTTACTATAAATAGTAAGTATATGCAAATAATGCTAGAAAACCCTGAATATCAATTGCCTTAGAACATATGAAGTATCTAGAGATGAAAACATAGACAAGTCCTTTGGAGAGCCAAATAACTCCACAATAGGGTCCTCTAATCACCAGTATTAGCCTACAAGGACCGAGTGATAGGCTAAATCCTCAAACTCTAATGCATGCTCAAAATGGGAACATTACACTATGAGCCTGGAATTGTATTATAATTGGTTTTGTTGTTGATAATACAATGGTTCTATTCTTTAGAGTGTGTGGTTTTTTACCTAAAACATTTTTCCCACGTATATTTGTGTTGTATTTCTTCTGTATATTCCTATGATTCTTAATTGTTGATTAACATGTCATTATGCTACTGAAATGTTCATGGATATAAATGGCTACATTTCTTTCCTCTAAGGATTAATGGGTGAAATTAAAACTATGTATGTTTTTGCTATAAGACATAGTTGTATGTACTTGTATTAGAGAAAATTAAATATATTGAATGCACATGTAGTGTCTTGGATGTCATTTTGGGATCGACATTTCCCTTCAACAACTTGGAAACCATTGCAACATTAGTAATAGGTTTATATTTTCCAATTAAAATTTTCATCTCTAATGTTGGTGATGATAGTTAGAAGGAAAACTCTAACTAAAATGAAGACTAATAGGGGCTTCCCAAAATGGAAAGGGGGATCCAAAGAGGGAAATGGGTCCTACTTCTCTAATTTCATTAGGAAATGAGATCCACACAATGAATTGATTATCAACTCGTAGGTAAATCAAGTCAAAGTGTGAATCTTTATATTTCCTTATGACTGAAGGACAGGGGTCAAGGTCAAACAACACTTTGGGGAGAGAAACTAAAAATAGAAAATCAAATCCAAAATGCAATCTACCACTTGGATTTAGTAGATTATGTTAGAAAATAACAATGCAATGTATTACATTGTCTTTGTTATGGAGGCAATTATAGGTAGTTACATTTCGTTCTATACATGTGTAATGACTGAAAAAGGTCCCCTTAACTTGGCCTTGATTTAGTGTTGTAATATGCTTGACATATTCACATTAGGTCTTGGGCCCAAGTGTGAACTAATGGATTTAATGGTACCTAGCTAAAGTGTTGTGAAGTGTTTAACACACTTTCACACTTTTCTAAGGTCTTAGCAACCTAATAAACCTCTTTTTAATCAATATTAACCTTAATCTTGCCTTATTTGGAGTGTTGTAAAGTGTTGTAACACACTTTCACACTTATCTAGGCTTGTCATTAATAATTGGGATTTCTTATGCTTTAATTGGCACCATTTTGCATCCACAAGCCTCATTTATTGCATATTTTTTAGGATAATCCTGACACCAATTAGTGCCCAATCATAATTCAAGTGTTTTTGGCTTGTTTGGCATAGATTTAGGGATCTAGGACTCATTCGCCACCTTGGACGAATGGGTCCCACCTGGATCTCTTGGCCCCAAACCGGTTTTCACACATTTCTAAGCACTTTTTGTTTTTGGTCCCATACATTATGTCTGATGGGACTCATTCTACACCTTGGGAAAATGAGTCCCATGTGGTCCAAAATCAAATTTAATTCAAATTTCTAGTAGGATTTTATTCTCCTAGATCTAATTTCAGCTTGTACTGTTGTAATTTCCGGAATTCTTGCATAATTGATTATAAATACAAGGTTATTTCACTCATTTTCAACTAATAATTTTGTGAGAGCATTCTTAATAGAAAATTAAGTTTGCAAGAGAATCTAAGAGCATTCAAGGGCAGATTATCAAGCATTTTAGAGCAGCATTCAAGCATCAATCATCATGTCAAGGATTTCATATGTCATGTTTGTTATTGTACTAACAATTGTGATGTAGGGTTTATGATTCAAGCAAGTGTTTTATGCAAGATCTACATCCATTGCAGCCATCTCAAGCATATTTACAACACTTCATTGAAGAGTTTGGTGAGTTGCAACATCATCATTTGTTCATTCATCATTATCCATTCTTATTTTATTCCATTTTAAGGTTTAATTACCAACAAGGAGTTTGACCAAGGAAAACCCCTATCCACTAACCCAACAACATTTTCCCCTCTCCTTTGTGTGTGATTTGTAGGTCTAGGTTGCAGATTTCCTAAGGAGAAAGATTGGAGAAAGGTTGTAAATCATCTAAAGTTGTCAAAGTTGTCATCAAGCCTTGGAGAATCTTGGAGAAGACGTAAAGGTTGAAAATCAGAGATTCAGATCCGAAACCAATCAAGAAGGAAAGAGCAGACAAAGAAGAGTAGGATCAACCTTTGAAGTTATAGAAAAGCCCAATTGGACTAATTTTCCACTTTTGGCAAATGAGACCCAATTCTAGCCAATTTTTAGGATTTTGCAGATCCAGATACCCTTTTGTCTGAAACCTGTTCTTGCATAGTTTTCTCGAAACATGAGTGATTTTCCCAACTTGGTGAATGATTCCCAATCAATTTTGAAAGAAAATTTCTAGTGATTCAAACCTCTCCAAATTTCCAGGTGCACACATTCTGTTTTGTGTAGCTTTCTATGTTGTTTCATTCACTTTCTAAAGCATTTAGTGTTAGTTTGTATTAAATTAGGGTTTTGTATTTCATCTTTCATTTCATTTTCTTTTCCAAGTCTAAACTTGGTGTTGAACCCCTCATTATATCATATTCAACCCCTAGGACAACCCTATTACAAGATTTCTTTCTCTTTTGCATTGAGATATTTAGGGTTACCCTTGAATGAAATTGGAAAAGTGGGTGTGCTCTATGTCCTAAACCATATGCTAGCACTCTATCCCACCTTTTCATCATTTTATTTTGGTGAACCTGCATTTAGAACATTGAAATTTGGATTTGGAGTGCATTATCATCCTACAATTTCCTTGCATTAGGACTTGAATTGGTTAACTTGCATTCTAGGGTTTCAAATTTTGCATTAGTGAAAGCTCATTTAGCTTGCATTTTTGCATCTAATTTCATTGAAAATCATTCAAAATCTACATGTTCATCTCAAATCTAGATCATATAGCATAAAAAGCAATTGAAATTTTTTGAAAATTTTGAAAAACAACATTACTGGGACTTATTCACCACCTTGGGCGAATCAGTCCCTTTACATATTCTACATTGCATTTTTTGGCATTAAAAATTTAGTTTCCAAGTGTTTGTTTGCTATTATTGCCTTTTTGTTTCAATTTACAGATTTTTTGTTTATTGCATCTAGTTCAAATTCATTCATCTTGTGCATTCCTAAAATTCAAAATTGCATCTAGAGCATTTCATCTCACATTGTTTCATAGTTTAGAATCTGAAATTTGCATCATTGATATGTGCTTTAGCAAGCTTTGGATGTCATTGAAGTCCTTAGTGGATGTGTCAAGTTGTGCTTTTGGAAATGACCCTAATGAAATGGAACTCACTCATGCTCACTCAGATCCTATTGCATGTCCTCCTCGTGATGTTGAAATCATTGGAGAAGATGGCAGCATGAATAAGTTCCTAAATGATTGTCTTAACAACCTTGAAGCTAACAAATCCTTTTACCCATCCATGAAACATCCAAACCCCCCTATGATACCACCTCTTGATATTTTTGATTACTTACACCCTCAAACAAAAGTTGAACCTAAGTTCCCTACAATAGGTGAACCTAGTTCCTCTAAACAAGAAAATACTCAAACATTTTATGATAATAAAGTGAAATATTCACATCAATTTAGAAGACACATATAGAAATGGATTCACAATCTTGAGTAAACAAGGATGTGATACACCAAGTGAAAATGAGATTCATCAACTCCTAGAGAAAATACTAATTAATGGAAACACAAAGGGGTTAGGATATCAAGATCCATCTCCCAACATAAGTGCTCTTAGAGAATACCTAAGGCTTCATAGTGATGGTACAATGATCTTATATTCTCCTCCTAATATGAATTTACTTCTTCTTAAAGAGAAACCAAGGATTCATAACAATGAAAAGGATGAGATGATCACCTTAGGTCCTCCTCCTCAACCTTCAACTCGAGAAATTGGTGAAACTAGCAAGTGCAAAAGACCCTAAAACTTACAAAAACTAAAGTTTCCTTGTTCGCCACCTGAAAGTGAGAGGAAATTACAATTGCTTTTGAACAAAGAACTAATAACATCACCACCAATGAAAGATAGACTAGTGCTATATCCTAAAGATGCAAAAGTTCCACATTGTTGATACCATAGAACTCTCAGACATAGTATCGATGAGTGTCATGCATTCAAGTTAGTATTGAAAAAATTTCAATTTGATGGCAATGATTGCCATCAAGTGATTTCCTAGTCTATCATTTTCCATCCCTTGTCAAGTAATAGTTGTAGAATACTCTATTCTCATTATTACATGACCATTCCCATCATTTACCTCGGCTAATTCTTGTCTTGCCCTTAGTGGGGGTAGTAAGAAGATAGCCTTTTCCTAGTAATGCACTTGTCATCGTCCCTTAGGTTTGTTGTCTACCTTCCTCTTATAAAGACTAAGATTGGGAGGCAAATGACCTTCTTTAGGTTGAATCGCATTTGCCTTACTAGTCTTTTGCAGTATTTATTTTATTTTCATTTTGTGTGATTTCATGTGTGTAATGTGATCCCTCGTCATGTTCTGTTTGAGGTCTCTCTCTCTTTGTGAAATTCCTCTATTTGTACCTTCATTCTTCTTTATGTCGTGCATATTTTCACTTTTTCATTTATCTTGTGTTTTCCTTTTAGGGATGATGCAAGTCATTGAGACATTCATGTCTCTCCCATGTTGACCCAAAATATTTTCTTTTCCTTTATCTTTTCTTTGTCTTGTGTTTTCCTTTTGGGGATGAGACAAGGTGTTGAGACATTCATGTCTCTTCCATGTTGACCCAAAAGTTTCCTTTGTTTTCACTCTCTTTGTGTCATTCTTCTAGTTCTATGTATATTTAGGGAATGATGATAGTTCTGAGCTCACTAATAACATTGTAGCAAGAACATACTGACCCCAAATCCATAGATCCCTTATGTGTTTGGTGCTTTCATTTTGGGAGCAACCCCTCTCTTTTCTTTTTCTCTTACATGACATAGCTTCATTTGTAAACATATGACTTGGCATAGGGTTTTCCAAGTTGGCTGTCATGTCTTCTTCTCTGTTTGCCTTTATCATTTTCTACTTTAAAGTAATTTCTCACAAAATGGTGTTTAGCAATTTATTTAAAGTGGGGGCATACATTGGCATTATTATTTTTCATTTCTCTTTTTCATGGTTCATGGTGTAGTTTTCTTATTTTATACGATGTGTTTCTCACTTTGTGGATGACATTGGGTGTGATTTCCCTTAAGACCCTGATCTCTCTTAGCATATTACATTCCTCTTAGTGGCTTGATGTGACACACTAGATCCCCTAAGTTGTGAATTTTCTATTCTTTGATTGGTCCTCTCTTGGAGACATTAGAAAAAATGTTCCCTAAGTTAAAGACCTCGCATGAACTAAGCAAGACTCCTTTGAACATTTCCTATGTTGCATTTTGCATTTGTAGCTATATGGCCACCATGCATAACACAACTTTCATGCATGTAGAGCCATCTTGTTTGTTCATGAGCTCCAAGCATTCAAAATTTTATTGTCTCATGAAGCTTGAAAATCATTTTTTGTGGTGCCTTATTAAATTTATCAGGAGGTATAACTTTAGTATGGTTTGAGCGGGAAGCCTGACAGAGGCATGAATTTCACCATAGCCACTTGCGTGTGTGTGTGAGTGTATGTGTCATACCTTTTAGGACTTCTCACCCAATGGAAAACTAGGAGTTTTGTTGCCTCAGAGTGAGTATGAATTTTTCGGACAAACAACCTAGATCTAATCCACATCGCATTGGAAAAATAGTCAAAGCTTGATCCGCCTTGTTTCCTTTCCATGTTATTTCTTTATGTCTTTGATAGTGTATTCTTGTGTTTTGTTGTTTCTCTTTACCACTTTCATGTGTGTTCTTTTGTGCTTATGTTAGTTTTCCATAGGACCTTGGTCCTGGGGGCTTGCACAACCCCTGTGGCCATGGTTATCCTATCTTGTGAGCATTGGTACATTCAAACCACCCTTGGATGGTGTTGCATTTGTTCTACTTTAGTGTGAGTTGGAAGCAAGTTCCTCCTCTCACTAAAGTGGGGGATAGATGTAACGATGGAAAAAGGTCCCCTTAACTTGGCCTTGATTTAGTGTTGTAATATGCCTAACATATTCACATTAGGTCTTGGGCCCTTGTGAACTAATGGATTTAATCGTACCTTTCTAAAGTGTTGTGAAGTGTTGTAACACACTTTCACACTTTTCTAAGGTCTTATCAACCTAATAAACCTCTTTTTAATCAAAATTAACCATAGTCTTTCCTTATTTGGAGTGTTGTAAAGTGTTGTAACACACTTTCACACTTCTCTAGGATTTTCATTAATAATTGGGCTTTATTATGCTTTAATTGGCCCTATTTTGCATCCACAAGCCTCATTTATTGCATATTTTTTAAGATAACCCTGACAACAATCGATACCCAATCATAATTCAGGTGTTTCTAGGTTGTGTGGCCTAGATTTAGGGATTTGGGACTCATTCACCACCTTGACGAATGGATCCCACCTAGATCTCTTGGCCCTGAACCGATTTCCACACATTTCTAAGAACTTTTGGTTTTTGGTCCCATACATTATGCCTGATGGGACTCATTCACCACCTTGGGAAAATGAGTCTCGTGTGGCCCAAAATCAAATTTAATTCAAATTTCTAGCAGGATTTTATTGTCCTAGATCTGATGTCAGCTTGTAATGTTGTAATTTTGAGAATATTGAACAGTCTGGATAACTAAGATGGGGGATGAATCAGTTATCTTAAAACAATTTTCATTTCTTTATTTAATCTAGAGCAAACATATAGCAATCATAAAAACATCAAATAGATAAGAACATGAATTCACGTATCAACACCAAGCACATTGAACACTAAAATTTACGTGGAAACCTAAGAAGGGAAAAACCACGAAGAATGTTAATTCTCAATTATAAAGCACCGATTAAGGTGACACCGGTTAAGGTGATTTTTAGAAAGGCTCACTTCCAAGTTGCTCACTACAGGGTGGCTCACTATTGGTGGGATAACTTCACAAATACAAAAAAATAGATTACAAAATAGTCTCATTGACAAAAGTGAACTGATGAAGTTGCATATACATATGCATGAATTCAGTTCTGGTTAAGAGCATAATTTATATCCGCAGTAAATCTAGTTAAGAATATTCTACACACCTTCCTTCACAACCTTCGCACAACTTTATACCAAAGAATATTACTTCTTCCTTCACACTCTTCTATTTTTTCGCACACATCATACTACTTCCATGCATCTATGTCTTCAATCAAAACAATGTTCTCTATATATATGCATGTATACCATAGAACAAAGTTAAGTCAGCCACATAATATCTTCATAGTCTTCTAAGTCGGCCAACCATCATTTGAATTTAGCTCACCACAAAACATGTTGGCATGAAGAGTAAGCTTGAAATATTCAATAAGACCTTGCACACTAACACCAGACCCAAAATATAGGGCGCACATAAAGATCTTCTTGCGACATTACCAAGTGACCAAAAAATAGGTCAAACATAAGATAACACAATCACCAAAAGATAACACAATTGAAAATTACATGAAATATATTTCGGAGCTGATGAGAACGCCACAACCAAGACCAAATCTTGATTATCATTAATTTCAATATTAACCAGAGAAGCACAATCTAACATACCAAAACTTGTACATGCAACATGAAGTTTCAGATAGAAAGGTTACCAGGAGTAATCTTTGAGTACAACAACCATCATCAAAGGATTAGTCTTCATTATACTGCATCAACTGAATTCAACAGATGTCCCAAAAAGGAATATTTCCATATCTGGATCGAGGATAATCTCCACACAATGCAACATCATAGAATACGATAAGATGGATCAAGTCTTTACATCATCCAGAGCACAACCTTTCAGATCCAAGGTTTTGACATCAATGACAACAATGCTAAATCATATCAACAACTTCTCAATAGGGAATTCTCAAATAATTGAGTATAAATACAAGGTTCTTTCACTCATTTTCATCTAAGACTTTTGTGAGAGAATTCCTAATAAAAAATTAGGTTCACAAGAGCATTCAAGGGTAGATTAACAAGCATTTTAGAGCAGCATTCAAGCATCAATCATCATGTCAAGGATTTCATATGTCATGTTTGTTATTGTGCTAACAATTGTGATGTAGGGTTTATGATTCAAGCAAGTTTTTTATGCAAGATCAACATCATTCAAGCAAGGATCAATATCTACATCCATTGCAGCCATATCAAGCATATTTGTAGTGCTTCATTGAAGAGTTTGGTGAGTTGCAACGTCATCATTTGTTCATTCATCATTCTCCATTCTTATTTTCTTTCATTTCAAGGTTTAATTACCAACAAGGGGTTTGACCAAGGAAAAACTCTATCCACTAACCCAACAACATTTTCCCCTCTCCTTTGTGTATGATTTGTAGGTCTAGGTTACAAATTTCCTAAGGAGCAATATTGGAGAAAGGTTGAAAATCATCTAAAGTTGTCAAATTTGTCATCAAGCCTCAGAGAATCTTGGAGAAGACCTACAAGTTGAAAATCAAAGATTTGGATCCAAAAACCAATTAGGAAGGACAGAGCAAACAAAGAAGAGAAGGATCCACCTTTGAAGTTGTAGAAAATCCCAATTGGACTGATTCACCACTTTTGGCGAATGAGTCCCAGTTCTAGACAAGTTTCAATATTTTGCAAATTCAGATACACTTTTGTTTGAAACTTGTTCTTGCACAGTTTTCCTAAAAAAGGACTGATTCGCCCAGCTTGGCGAATGGGCCATAGTCAGTTTTGAAAGAAGAATTTCTAGTGATTCAAACCCTCATTCAGTTCTCTCTAGATTTCCAAGTGCACACATTCTTTTTTGCAGGTTTTTGTGTTGTTTCTTTCACTTTCTAAAGCATTTAGTGTTAGTTTACATTCAATTAGGGTTTATCATTTCATCTTGCATTTCATTTTATTTTCCAAGTCTAAACTTGGTGGTGAACCCCTCATTAGATCATATTCATCCCCTATGACAACTCTATAACAAGATTTCTTTCTCTTTTGCATTGCGATCTTTAGGGTTACCCTTGAATGAAATTGGAAAAGTGGGTGTGCTTTATGTTCTAAACCATATGCTATCACTTTATCCCACCTTTTCATCATTTCAACATGGTTTCTCATGGTTTTTCCAACCTGTAGTGTAGAAAAAAGTCATCCTTTAATTTTTCACACTTGTTTGAGCCCTCCTTGCTATGATTCCTGCTTAGCTTAGACCTAATTTGAATTCAAATTCTTGGTGGGATTTTATTCTCCTCTAAATCTAATGTTGTCTTGTAGTGTTGTAATTTCAAGAAATTTGGCATAAACAAGTATAAATACAATGTTATTTCACTGATTTTCTCCTAGCAAGTTTACAAGTCATCTAACACTTTTTGAGATCAAGAATTCTAGCATTCAAGAGCATTCAAGAGTTGTTATCAATAATTTTGGAGCACTATTCAAGTATAAAGCATCATGTCAAAGTCATCATGCATCATGTTTGTTTTTGAGCTAACATAAATGTGATGTAGGGTTTTTATGATTCAAATGAGCATTCAAGTCAAGATCCATAACATACAAGAAAGAGTCAAGATCCACATTCATGCTAGCCATTACTTACAAGATTGTAGCCTTTCATTCAAGGGTTTGGTGAGTTGCAACATTGCATATTTTTTCATTCATCATTCCTTCATTCTATTTGATTTAATTTCAAGGTTTTGATTACTAAAACGGGGTCTGACCAAGGCAAACCCCTATCCACTAACAAAACAACATTTTTCCCTCTCTTTGATGTGTGATTACAGATCTATTCTTGACTCTTTGATGTGTGATTTCAAATCTAGGCGATCTAGGTTGTAGATCCATTGAAGAGAAATATTGGTAGAAAATTTTCAAGTTGTCAAAGTTGTCACCTTACTTGCAAGATCGGGGAAAATCATCTACATGGTAGAATTTAGTGTTTCAAAATCAAAGATTTGAAAGGAAGAAAGTTACAATAGATCACTAGAGGATTACAGAGTTTCAGAGCAACCCTGATACTAGGACTAAATTACCACTTGCATGGCGTATGAGTCCCAAGATACTTATTTTTAGGTATTTTCAGTAGATCCTGATTCAATAGTTATGGATTCTGGTTTCAACCAAAAACCCTAAACTAGGACTCAATCGCCCCTACTGGCGTATGATTCCTAGTGTACATCAAAAAGAAAAATTTCTAGGATTTCAAACCTTCATTCAAGCCTCTTTGGCTTCCCAAGTGCACCTCTATACTTTCTCAGTTTATTGTTCTAATTTGAGTTCATTTCTAGGTCATTTGTTCAAGTCTTGCATATCCTTTACATTTCTTGTCTTTCCAAGCCCTGGCTTGGTCATGAACTCCCTTTTAGCCTTTAATCACACCCTAATACACCTTATTGCAGATCTCTTTCCCCATTACATCCCTTGATTGAGATCTCTAAGGTTTCCTTGAATGAAACTTGAAGAAAATTAGTTGTTCTATGTCCTAAAATATAGGACGACAATTTTCTTCATTTCATTTTGGTGATCATACCCTTTAGAACATTTTATTGTCTAATTTGGAGTGCATCATAGTCTTAGATATGGCCTGCATTAACTTTACATTAGGTCTTGCATTAGTTAATTTTCATCTAGGGTTTCTAAATCTTGCATTAGTGAAAGTGCATATATGTTGCATTTTTGCAGCTTGCATCATTGAATTTTATTTAAAATCTATAATTTTCAACTTAGTGTAGAAATCATACAAAAAAAGCTTAATATTCACTTAGAATTTGTTGAAATTTATGCAAAATCCCTCATCTTGGACTCATATGATCCTCTGGGTGATTTAGTTCCAATATAGGTTATTTTTCCCAATTTTTGGGTATTTTGTGGTGACTAGTATTCACTATTTGAACCCTTGAAAAACCTTGATTGGTACTCATACACCCCTCTGGGTGATTTAGTCTCACGTCAGATCTGAAACTACATTTTTCAACATTAAAAACTTTGTTTCTTTGTTTCTGTTTGCTGATGTTAGTTATTTATTTTAGTTTTTCGAGTTTCTATTTTGTTCATTTTATTGCATCTAGCTTTATTTGGTTCATTTCTTATATTGCTTAATTTCAAAAATACATTTCCAAATAGCATTCTAGATTATTACATGTTGCATTGCATCAAGGATATACATGTGCTTTGGTAAGCTTTGGATGTCTTTGAAATCATTAGTGGATGTGTCAAGCTGTACTTTTGAAAATGACCCGAATGAAATTTAACTAACTCATGCTCAACCAACTCCTAATGCATGCCCTCCTCTTGATGTTGACATCATTGGAGAAGATGATGATATCATGAAAAAATTCATAAATGATTGCCTTAACAACCTCGAGACTAATGCATCCTTTTACCCTTCACTTAAACAACAAACACATCCCATCATCCCACCACTTGAGATGTTTGTTCATGCAATTGAAACATAAAATTTCCTAAGTTCCCTACAATAGGTGAACCTATTTCCTCTAATCAATAAAACATTCAACCATTCTATGTTAAAAAATTAACAAACACATCAATCAACCTAGAGGAGATATATGGAAAAGGATTCATGATCAAGTAAGAAAATAAGGATGTGATACAACAAGCGAACATGAAATTCATCACCTCTTAGAAAAAATACCAATTGAAGATACCAAAGGGTTAGGATATCAAGATCCTTTTCCTGACATGAGTATACTCCTTCATAAAGAACAACCCATGCCTTGTAACAATGATAAGGATGATTGGATCATCTTAGGTCTTCCTCCTCAACATCTAACTCAAGAAATTGGTGAATCTAGCAAGCAATGAAGGCCTTACAAACTAAAGAAACTAAAACTCCCTTGTCCACCATTTTCCATTGAAAGAACTTTATAAATACTTCTAAACCAAGGACTTATAACATTACCACCCATGAGAGAAAAGCCAAAACTATATCCTAAAGATGTAAATGTTCCATATTATCGATACCATAAAGTTCCTTGACATAGTATTGATGACTATCATGCATTAAAATAAACATTTAAAAAGTTTGATATCATAGAAATAATCCCTTAAAGAATGTACTTTCGCTCCTTGCCATGTAATAGTTGTAGAATCATCATATTATCACTATTATATGCTTCACATTCATTGCAAATCATTTCAAAATGCAAGGAGCTCTTTCCCATCACCCACCTTGGCTCATTCTTGTCTTGCACTCAATGGGGGCAAGAATTAGATAGCCTTGTCCTGGTACCGTACTTGCTATTGTCCCTTTAGCTAGTTTTCTGTCTTTTGTATACAATGAACATGATTGGGATGCAAATGATCTGCTAATAGGTTGACTTGCATGCGCCTTACTATTCTTTTAAATTATTTTCTTTTTCATGTTTTGCCTATGATTGCATGTGCATAATATGATCCCTCGTGTTGTTTTATTTGATATCTCTCTCTCTTTGTGACATTCCCCTATTTGTACAGGTACATTCTTCTCTATGTTGTAAACTTTTACATTTTTCATTTGTCTTATGTTTTCCTTTTGGGGATGACACAAGGCATCAAGACATTTAGGTCTCTTCTATGTTGACCCAAAATATTTGCTTTATCTTTTCTTTGTCTTGTGTTTTCCTTTTGGGGATGACGCAAGGCATCAAGACATTTAGGTCTCTTTCATGTTGACCCGAAAGGTTTTTATTTTTTTTCACTCTCTTTGTATCATTTTTCTTGTTCCATGAGTATTTGGGGTTCAATGATGACAGATTTAAGCTCTCTATAAACATTGTAGAAAGACATACTAACCCTGAATCCATGGATCCCTTATGTGATTTTTGGGATTTCATTGTGGGGGAAACCCCTTTTCATGACATAGCTTCATTTGAAAACATATGACTTGGCATAGGGCTTTCCACATAATCTCTCATGTCCTCTCTATTGTTAGCATTTATCATTTTATACTTTAGAGTAATTGCTCACAGCATGGTGTTTAGCAATTTCTTTAAAGTGGGGGTGGTGCAGGAGCACCTAGAAGAACACCTAGGAAACACTAGGAATAGGCTATTGTTTTGTTAATTCTTGTTTTGATGTTATAAGGTCATGTTGACCATTGAATTGTGGGAGAGAATTCAAAAATGTATTGGTCAGGAGCTATCAAGAGCTATCCAGAGCTATCAGGAGTGGAAGAGATTTGGAGTTTAGTCACTCATGTTTGGTAGTTTCTAGTAATTGGAAATAAAGCCCAAAATGTTGCATATGTGCAATTTTGGCTTAATGTGGTGATTAGGTCCGACCAAGGGGAAGGGTAACCACTTTATGAAACTTTATAAGGGATGCCTTGACCTGTGTGAAAGGTTAGAAGGCTTTTGTAGTTTTGAAAATTTGAATTTTTCATGAAGGAAAAGGAGGAACAGTAGGAGTAATTGTTAATTTTCTTTGTTTGAGTTCTAAGTAGTGTATGAATGGCTTAACCAGGCCTTGGCACACGTGTGGAATGTAGTGTATCTGATCTCTAAGTGTTGGTTGGTCAATAGTTAGTTGTTTCATCATTCTAATTGTTGATTTTTGTTCTCTAAGTTCTAGTTTCTTGGTTATTCTGCCTGGCAAGCTGTAATAAATGGAGACCTAGACCACCTTTCCCCTGTACCTAGTGTATGGGCTCTTGGAAATAGTGGCTAGGCTCCATGCCTATATTTTTAGTAGGGTTAGGAGTCATTAGGAGGCAAGCAAGCATGAAAGAAGATCTTTCCTAGGCGAGCAAAACAATACCCGGCTAGGAAAGTCTAGAGGTGAAAATCACCTAACTTGTAGGCGAGACCTCTCCATGAAAATTCCCATGGTAGAAAGGTGGAGGAAGGCCATACAGTGGCCTGGTAGCTAGTAAGAGGCTTCATCAATTTATTTTGTGGAAGAAATCTTTGACAGTCCAACCGGGTGGCCAAGAAATGAAGAAAAACCCTACATTTTGCTAAATTTGGTGAAGTAACCTGTGTACGGCAAGGCCAGGCATAAGACCTTGGCAATCTTGAAGAGATTGGTACCAGGACCAAGAAAATACAGATAAGGTTTGGGTTTCTTTGGGAAAGTGTTAAGAAACTTCCATTTTTCTCGGGTTAGGAGGGCTAAAAGGGGCACTAGGCTTGTAGCCTTTTTAACCCTAAGTGAGGGTTTGGAGAGAGAGATGGATAAATGGAGTCTAATGGTTGTTCAAGAAACCTAATAGGATGCTAGGAAGCATGATAGCATATATTTACACCCCTGCAGGTATCTATTTGTGTGTTGTGTGTGTGTGGCCTTTAGGGATGATTAAGGGTCAAGGGTGAAACAAAGGCAAAGCACCAAGTTTTGGGTTGTGTTGTGTGACATGGATGGAGGAGGGGATGGCCAGTAGAACTAGGGGTATCTACAGTTGATTCAGGACCTATAGGTTGAATTGGTGGAGAGAGCCACCAAAGGGAATTGCTAAGGTGAGACCCGAAGCATGGAACTATGAGTGTTCCATCCAACCCCTCTTACACCAGGGGGCATACATTGGCATTATTCTTTTGCATTTCAAATCATGTTTCATTGTGTAGTCTTCTTACTTCATTTGATGTGTCTTTCACTTTGTGGTGATATTGGGTGTGATGTCCCTCAAGAGCATGATCTTCCTTAGCATATTATATTTCTCTTAGTGGCTTGATGCGACATATTGCATCCCCTAAGTTGTGAATCTTCTATTCTTCAATTGGTCCTCTCTTGGAGGCATTAGGCACAATGTTCCCTAAGTTAAGACCTTACATGAACTAAGAAAAACTCCTTTGAACATACCTTACACTATTTTTCATTTACAATTTTAGTTATATGGCCACCTTGCATAACACACTTTTCTTTCCTATGGTGCCATCTTGTTTGTTCATGAGTATTAAGCATGTGAAGCTTTGCTTGCCTCATGAAGCTCAAACTTCATTGTTGTGTGGCACCTTATCAAATTTATCAAGAGGTATAGATTTGGTATGGTTGTACGTATGGGAGTCAAACTTAGGCATGAATTTCCCATAGCCACTTGCTTGTTTCTATGAGTACATATCAACGGGTGCGTATGTGTCTCACTAGGGGATCACCTAGTGGACAACCTAAGGTTCCACTAGCTGTTGGGAGCGTGCATTTTATTTTCATAGTGGACATCATGTTCCACTTGTAAAATTTCTTTGAAAAATAGCTTAGATCTGATCCACAATGTGCAAGACAAATGGTCGAATCTTGATCCACCCATTTTGTTTTTTTTTTGTTTCCTTTTCCTTTGTCTTTGGCAGTGCATGCTTGTGTATTATTATTGCTCCTTATAGCGCTTTTCATGTGTGTTCTTTTGTGCCTATGTTGGTTTTCCATAGGATATTGATCGTGGGGGATTGCACAAACCTCTTGGTCATTTTTGTCCTATCTTGCTAGCATTGGAGTTCACTCAAACCCCTCTTGATGCGATTTTGTCTACTTTAGTGTGAGTTTGAAGCAATTTCCTCCTCTCACTAAAGTGGGAGCTAAATGTAGTGTAGAAATTTTTTGTCCTTTACATTTTCACACTCGTTTGGGCCCTCCTTGCTAAAAATCAAACTTCTTTAAATGCCTTATTTGGTCCTATTTTGCATCTACAAGCCTTATTTAATACATCTTTCTGAGGATAATCCTGACATTCATCAAATGACCTACCAAAATTTAATGATTTTGGGTTGTATGACCCAAATTTAGTGACTTGGGACTCATATGCCACCTTGGGCGTATGGGTCTCACCTAAGTTTCAGGGCCTAGATCTGATTTTAACATAAAACTAAAAATTTCTTGAAAAATGTGTCCCAAGCTTAGCCTAATGGGACTCATACACCCCAACTGATGTATGAGTCTCGCTTATCTTAGACCTAATTTGAAATCAAATTCTTGGTAGGATTTTATTCTCCTAGATCTAATGCCGACTTGTAGTGTTGTAATTTTGGGAAATTTGGCATAAACAATTATAAATAGAAGGTTATTTCACTCATTTTCTCCTAGCAAGTTTACAAGTCATCTGTCACTTTTTGAGATCAAGCATTCTAGAATTTTAGAGCATTCAAGAGTGACTATTAAGCATTTTGGAGCACTATTCAATTATCAAGCATCATGTCAAAGTCATCATGCATCATGTTTTTTTTTTAGCTAACATTTGTGATGTAGGGTTTTTATGATTCAAGCAAGCATTCAAGTCAAGATCCACATTCATGATAGTCATTACTTACAATATTACAACCTTTTTTTCAAGGTTTTTGTGAGTTGCAACATTTCATATTTGTTCATTCATCATTCCTTCATTCTATTTGATTTCATTTCAAGGTTTGGTTACCAAAATGGGGTTTGACCAAGGCAAACCCCTATCCACTAACAAATAAAAAAAATTCCATCTCTTTGATGTGTGATTGCAGATCTAGGTGATCTAGGTTGAAGATCCATTGAAGAGAAAGATTGGAAGAAAATTTTCAAGTTGCCAAAGCTATCACCTTACTTACAAGATCACAAAAAGTCATCTACATGCTAGAATTTAGTGTTTCAAAATTAGAGATTTGAAAGGAAGTTACAAAAAATTATTAGAGGATTATAGAGTTTCAGAGCAGCCCTGATACTGGGACTAAATCACCACTTGTGGATTATGAGTCCCAATATACTTATTTTCAAGCGTTTTCTATAGATCCTGATTCAACAGTTCCAGATTTTGGTTTTGGCCCGAAACCCTAAATTGGGACCAAATCACCCCTACTTGTGTATGAGTCCCAATGTGCATCAAAAATCAGCATTTCCAGCATTTTAGACCTTCATTCAAGCCTCTTTAGCTTTCCAGGTGCACCTATGTACTTTCTCAATTTATTGTTATGATTTGAGTTCATTTCTAGGTCATTTGTTCAAGTCTTACATATCCTTTACATTTCTTGTCTTTCCAAGCCCTAGCTTGGTGGTGAACCCCCTTTTAGTCTTTAATCACACCATAGGAAACCTTTTTGTATATCTCTTTCCCCCGTTACAACCCTTGATTTAGATCTCTAAGGTTTCCTTGAATGAAACTTGAATGAAATTAGTTGTTCTATGTCCTAAAATATAAGACGACAACTTTCGACGTTTCATAACTATTCATTGTACTTCATCCTATATATTGTTTTTTGTACCTATTGGTAACATGACATCAATAAAATTTAGATTATTTTCCCACATATGGTATCATATATTTATTGTTTCTATGCCTGTGAAAATGGTGTGAATGGGTGCTTGATCTGGTAGGTTGTGTGAGCTTTGATGTTTTTCCTTTATTGTTGTGTTGAATTTGTATGGAGGGTCATCTACTGGTTATGCTATGAAGGCATATTCAAAATACAAGAGACAGTAGGCGTATCTTTCCAGGTGAAGAAAATGATAAGATATTAACACATGCGAGCTAGATAGGCACTTGAAGCAAATCCATTCTAGAGTGGCAAGGTTTGAATGAAGGCATGTAGATTTGAAACATCAATGTGATGTGATCTTATGCTTGTGACAAAAGTGTTAAAGGTAAGTTCATTTGAAGAATAATGACATTGAATTATGTTAAATTCTATTGAAGTTCATTTGTGACACATAAGTATAAATTATACTTGTTATTTTATTTTATGCAAACCTGGTAATGGGCACAATAAATGAACTATGATTTCTCCAAGAGTTAATGTTTTTGGTTTGGTTAGTATATTGAAGTTGAGATTTTTTACATTGTTGTCTTCAATCTAGTGTTAAATCTCAACAATAAAGGTGGATGAAGGTATTAACGATGATAACTCGGTGGTTTGTCTGCACTTAGAAATAATGGAAAATTTACAATTTTTTCATGAAGACAATCCTTCTTGAGGGAAACAAGAGGAAGGATACATTTTGTATTGCTCTCGAAGATGAGACTAGAATGAACAAGGTTGTGCATTCAAATGTGTATTTGAATGGGATTTGTGGCTTCTATTCACCAATCTCCTAATGTTAAGTTCAGTAAGTTCATTTATGTTCTTCCCATTGATGTTACCATCAAGAATATCACTAGGAATTTGTTTGATGCATATTTAATGCTCTATTTGTTGGGTGTTTATCACTCAATGAGACAGGGTTTTTTTTTCTTTGTAAGAAGTGAAATGCGTAGTATGGAGTTCAAAGCAATCTATCTTTTTACTATTGGTATTTGAGAAAGTGAATTTATCACGAGATTTGAACTACTTGTGGAGAAGCTAGATCTAAAGAGAGGATTTTTATTTGGCTATATCAAGGGTCATTACTCTAGAAATGTGAATATTATAAAAGCCATTCTAGTTGGGGCTATCTTTGCAACCTCTGATGAGGCCTCCGAAGACTTATTCAGGACATTAAATAGATAAAATGTAAACACGGTCATACTAGAGGCTGGTGGTACCAAAGGATGGAGGAATTTCCACCATCTCATGTTAGCTTCTCACTTTGAGATGATGCTTTGCATGAGAAGTGTTTTTGGCTTTTCCTTGTTGCTGATAGATTTCAAGAATACATATATTATGAAGTTTGATATTTTGATACAGGTAAGGAGTTTGGTGTAGAGCTCAATATGGATGGTTTTCTAGTGAGAACTTGAGGCTATGATCCAAATTATACCCTTATGAGGGTCATCAAACAACTTGATGGATCCATGTGTTTAGAGAGCTCAATATGGATTGATGTCAAATAATTCAAGGAATCCATGATTTAGGAGCTCATGGGAGGAAGAACTCAAGAATTTGGGTAGGGGCTACACCATTACGAGGGTTAAGAGACAACTTGATGGAGCTCCATTTTGGTGTAATTAATTATGTTGTACCTTGTCCTAGGTCATTATTACACCTTAGTTAAGTTTACTTAGGGACCACATAGGAGTTGTTGGAGCTTTTCCACTTTTGGTGGACTTATCATGTTATCACTTTATCACTTCCACCTTTTGTGGGCATATATTGTGATTACTTCTCCACCTTTTGTGGTAGATCCACCATTTGTGGTGATTACCACATTATCACTTTTCCACTTTAGGTGGAGTGATAGCTTTTCACAGTTGTCTCATGTCATAAGATTACGACACTTGTCATAATATTATGCCCTCCTATGTTCTCACCTTGGCTCTTTAACCAAGGGGTCTCTACTACATTTACACATTCATTCTATTTGCATTATTAGCAGAATACAATCTATTCTTGTCATATTGTCTCTATCTCTCTTATTCTTGTGCTTCCATTAGGGCTCTAGATCTTGGGTGGCTACCTTCATAGCCAATTCTTAAATGGTATCAGAGCTATTGGAGTGCCTTTGGATTGCCATTTTGGGGAGATCTTGAGTGTAATCTTGCATTTTCTTCATAGAAATACCAGATTATGGGGGGATTCCATTTTTGGCCTTGTATTGCAGGTACATTTTGGGAGCTTGTTGCATCATATCTGAGCTCAACATTGCGTCTGGAGTGTCCAAGAAAGTCATATTTTCCTTTTGTTTCATCTCAATTGGACATTGGAGGCCAAATCTACAAGGGTTTGAAGATCAAAGGTGGTTGCTAGATCTAGGAGGTAGCCATATTTTTGGAGCATTTTCAGCCAAAAAGGACATCGCCATCGCGTCCAGAAGGGCCAAAAACCCTAAGATTGGCTATCAATTCGTCAAAATCAGATAACTTTGCCTGAAGCCATCTAGAAAAAATTTCCCCTCCTCGATTGTATAGATTGACATTATTGTAGGGCGACGGTATGATTTTTTTTTTTTTAAATTGAAGTCATTTTGAAAAAAAATTCGTTTTTTTTTTTTTTAAATTAAAAAAATAAAAACAAAAATCATTTTTTAAAAAAGAGCCACAGGTACTCTGCAGTACCTGCATACCCTTCTCTACGAAGGTACCACTAGTGGCAACAGAGCATGCCACGTGGAGGCCCCTCATTCATCGCGACAAGCCCACTCTCCTGGTGGCCGTTGTAAGAAAACCCGGCAGACAGTATACCAGTAGCTAGTTAAAAAAAAAAGAAGCATTCTGGCAAATTTTTTAAAGACTTCAGCGAATATTTGTTAGATTCCACTGGCGGCAGGTGAGAAGGATAATCCGGTGGCGTATAGAATATTCCATCAAAATTCAAAATATTCTAGCACATATTTTGGCAAGGGTGACGATGATCGTGACAGCCAAACAACCGCCAAATTTGACCTAGCAGATTGCTGACGTCAGTGACACATCAGCATTTAAAAAAAAAAAATTGCCCCCCTCACCATTTGCAGTTTGGATTTTGCAGTTCATTTTCAAACATAGATATCTTGCTCATTTTGGCTCCTTTTTTCGAGCAATTATTTTTTTATTTGGGCTAATTTTTCGTGCTCTACATGCTGGTGTGATCGTTTTTTAATTTTGATGCACGAATTTTTCAAAAAATTCAGTTTCTCACAGGTGTAGCTGAATTGTCACCGTTTTTGCAACTTTCGGGGCTCTGTTCAGGCTCATATGAACTCCTTTTCAGGTGCTATTTTTTTTTAAAGTGCATGATTTTTCCTCAATTTCACAATGGTGCTATCAATTTGTAGTGATTATGATCATAAATTATACTTTCAACACTTGGTCATTTTTGACCTATTTTGGCATTTGTAAAGATAAGATCTCAGTTTGGTCTTTTGCATCAGTTATTTGAGTCTGTTGTAAAACATTGAAAATAAGAAGCCCACTTTTCTTGGCTTGCAAGTGGCCATTGTAAACGCACTACGTATAAAGTGCCAAATCATCTTTTTGGGGGGGATTCTTTGATTGAGTGAATTTCGGGGGTTTCTTGTGTGATTGTGCCTCTCTCTCTCTCTTGTTCTATTTCATTTTGTTGCTATGGGTTATCCTAAGTTTCCTTTGTTAACTCCACATAACTATGCTTCTTGGAAAATTGATGCTTGGAGTAAGTTGATGGAAAAAGGATTAACTCATTATATTGATGGAACTATTGTTGCACCATCTGATCCTAAAACTAATCCTAATGCTCCTTTGGATTGGCTCACTAAAAATACTATGTCTCTTGGAACTTTGAGGAAATATGTATCAAAAGATCTAATCTTTCAAATTGAAAAGTGTAAAACAATTAAAGAAGCTTGGGAAAATTTTGGTCAATCATATGGCCAAGTTGATGAGATTAGAGGTTATCAACTTGACAATGATCTCACAATGTTAGATCCTAAGAATTTTGATACAATCCAAGATTATGTCACTAAGGCAAATGAGCTAAGAGCATATCTTAAGGATTGTGGCATTGACAAAAAGGATGCACAATTGGTCTACAATTTGTTGGGAAAGCTTCCATCAGAATATGCAGCATTTGTTTCTAGCTTCCAAACCCATCACTTGACAGTAGGTAGTTCTTTCACTCTTCCATCAGTTGAGGCATTCATAGAAATGTTGATGTTACAACAAGCAAAGTTAATAAGCATGGGGATTCTCAAGTCTTCAAAGTCCAAATCTTTGGTGGCTAATCAAGGGAATCAAGGGAATCAAGGGACTCAAGGAAAGGGTTCCAACAAGAAGCATAAGCAGTTTAAGCCAAAGACACAACAAGATAAAGTACAATCATCCTCTCCACAACAAGGGACTTCTTACCCTTCTCCTAAGAAGGGAATTTCAAGCAAGAAGGAGAGACCAACTTGCTCATATTGCAAGAGATTTGGTCATGATGAGCATCATTTCCATACAAAGAAAATTGATGAGTTGACAAACATTATCAAGAAGAACAACATCAATTTTCCATCCACCTACAAGAAGAAGGATTCATCTCCTTTTGCTTCCTCACAATCAAAAGGAAAAGGGCAAGCATTTATGGCTACTACAGGTTCTTCACAACAATGGATACTTGACGCAGGTGCTACTCATCACACGGGTTCTATAAGGGAGCAGTTTTCTTCTTTGGAGCCATCTAAGGTACCTCACATCTTCATAGGTGATGATACTCAAGTGGAAGTTGAAGGAAAAGGTTTGCTTGTCATGGATGATGGAACATTTGAGGATGTTCTCTATGTTCCTAACTTGAGCAACAATCTTCTTTCAATCTACCAAATCACTCACTTTGGAGATGGCAAGAAAGTTGAGTTTCTACCAAATTCAGTTGTGGTCAAAGAACTTAAGGATGATGCCTTGGTTTTAGTGGGACAAGCCAATCACAACACATGACTTTACTCATTTTCCCACTTTATTCCTAAGTCTCCTTCTATAGCATTGCTCACTCATTCAAATTTAGAAAGTAAGATATGGCATGAGCGGTTTGTACATCTCAATTACCAATATCTTTAGTATCTTAGCTCCAAGGATATGGTTACAGGACTCCATCAAATCAGCTTTTCCAATGGTGTATGTTCAGGTTGTTCCTTGGGTAAGCATCCAAAAGAGAAGTTTGACAAAGGGAAGTCTTGGAGAGATTTGGAAGTTCTTCAATTGGTTCATAATGATGTAGCAGATCCATTTCTAGTGCCATGATTCAGCAAGGCCCGCTATGTCCTCACCTTCGATGATGACTACTCCCGCTTCACTTGGGTCTATTTTCTTGTTCACAAGAGTGAAGTGTTTGACAGATTTCTAGCCTTCAAGGCTCATGTTGAGAAGAAATCAGGGAAGCAAGTCAATATTCTCTGCACAAACAACGGAAGGGAATATGTGAACAATAGACTTGAGGAATTTTGTACTCTTGAGGGGATTGATCTTCAACATTCAGTTGCCTACACTCCACAATAGAATGATGTTTCTGAAAGGAAGAATAGAACCCTTAAGGAGATGACTAGCTTCATGATTCATGCTCGTTCTCTTGGTCCTCAATTTTTGGCAAAAGCTATCAATTGTGCCACTCACATCCAAAATCAAGTTCCCCATAAAGCTTTGAAGGGTATGACTCCTTTTGAGGCTTGGTGTGGTAGAAAACCGGTTGTGAGACACTTCAGAGTTTTTGGTTGTCTAGCTTGGGCACGCATACCTCCAGAGAAGTGCAAGGCATTGGAACCTCAGAGTAGGCCTTGCATCTTTGTTGGATATCCTGAAGGTGTTAAGGCATATAGAATTTTGGATCCAGAGACACATGAGCTATTCATTAAGAGGAGTGTTCACTTTGAGGAAAGCTCTCCTAGCTTGGCCTCTAATCCTCCTCTTCCTTCCTCCATAGTGGAAAGTGACGATAGTGACTCAGATGATGATTCTTCCTCAATTCTAACTCGTAGGATTACACCTTCACAGGGTCCACTTGCAGTTGAGGAGCCTCATCCTTCATCTCCTACTAGACCTCATTGGACTTGACAAACTCTTGAGTCAGCAGGTTCTCTTGTTGGGGATCCTTCAGATACTCGAAGGACTCGGTCACAACATCAGGATTTTCCACATGCTTTTATTGCTATTGCTTATGATCCACAGTCCTTCAAGGAAGCATCCAGAGTTCCAAAGTGGGATTCAACAATGGAGGAAGAGTATAGTTCCTTGATGAGGAAAAACACATGGGATTTAGTTCCACTCCCTAAGGGGAGAAAGTTGGTTCAATGTAAGTGGATCTATCAGACCAAGTATGTAGCAGATGGAAGTGTGGATAAATATAAGGCTTGGCTTGTGGCAAAAAATTTCTCACAGGTTTTTGGTGTTGACTATATAGAGACCTTTGCACTTGTTGCTAAGATGAACTCCATTCACTTGACACATGCTATTGTTGCAGCTCATGGTTGGGTTGTACATCAAATGGATGTGAAGAGTGCATTTCTTCACGGGGATCTTCATGAGGAGATTTACATGGTGTAGCCATAGGGATTCATACATGATTCTTCTTTGGTTTGCAGATTGAGGGAGTTTCTCTATGGCCTCAAACAAGCCCCTAGGGCTTGGTATGCCAAGATGGATTCCTTTCTTCTCTTAACAGAATTAACTAGGTGTCATTCAGATCCGGATGTCTACATTTTGCGATAGGGTAACTCTCATTTGCTACTTGTGCTCTATGTTGATGACTTTATCATTACAGGGAGTACCTCATCCATCATTGGCAGTGTCAAATTTGCTTTGCAAGATAGATTTGCTATGACTGACTTGGGACTTTTGCACTATTTTTTTGGGATTGAGATCACACAGTTAGCTTCTGGGATATCTCTCTCTCTCAGCCCAAGCATGCTCTTGATCTTCTAGCTCAGTTTCACATGGTTGATTGTAAGCCTGCTCTGACTCCCTTTCTTTCAGGAGTCAAGCTTGAGGCTAACAGTTCTACACCACTTGTTGATGATACTTTGTATTATCAACTTGTTGGGAGTCTCATCTTCTTGACTCACACACACCCTGACATCTCCTTTGCAGTTGGCATGGTTTAATGCTTTATGCAAGAACCACATGAGCTTCATTGGAAAGTAGCCAAATGCATCTTGCATTACATACAAGGTACACATCATCATGGGATTCACTATGCGGTAGGTACAAGACTTACCTTGGTGGGATATAGAGATTCTAATTGGGCTGGCGATGTTGATGATCGTAAGTCCACTTCTGGCTACAAATTTCATCTTAGTTTTGGCCCCATTTGTTGGCAGAGTAAGAAGCATCAAGCTATTGCTCTTTCTTTGACTAAGGCATAGTATCAAGGGGCTGTCAATGCAGCTACTAAGGCTATTTGGCTTCAGAATATTCTCACTGAGTTTGGCTTCACTATTCCACATCCTTTAGTCATTCATTGTGACAATCAAAGTGCCATCTAGATCTTGAGGAATCTGGTTCACCATCAGAGGACCAAACACATCAAGATTCATATGCACTACATCAGGGAGCTGATACAGGTGCGGGTCATTGATTTGCAGTATTGTCCTACAGCATAGCAGGTTGTAGATATCTTCACCAAACCCTTCACTGATAGTACATATCATCATTTGCTAGCTCTCTTGGGAGTGTGAGATGTTTCATCTGAGGAGGTCACTTGACTTCTTCATTCTCTCTTATGGGGGGGACTTTTTCCTCATTTAGGGGTTTTGTCCTCATACATTTGAGAGCTTTTTCTCTTGTTTTTCATCTCTCTTTTGGGGGGGAGTTTTTTCCCACGTGGTTTTCTCCTTTTCTCTACTTTATGAGAGATTGCATTGCATTTGTACATGGGTACCTAACATGGCCTAATTGTCAGGACCCATCTTGCATTGTTTTCTTTTGTCTACATTCTCCCTAAGTTTCACTTAAGGGGGGGTGTTGGTGTAATTAATTATGTTGTACCTTGTCCTAGGTCATTATTACACCTTAGTTAAGTTTACTTAGGGACCACATAGGAGTTGTTGGAGCTTTTCCACTTTTGGTGGACTTATCATGTTATCACTTTATCACTTCCACCTTTCATGGACATATCTTGTGATTACCTCTCCACCTTTTGTGGTAGATCCACCATTTGTGGTGATTATCACATTATCAATTTTTCACTTTAGGTGGAGTGATATCTTTTCACAGTTGTCTCATGTCATAAGATTACGACACTTGTCATAATCGTATGCCCTCCTATGTTCTCACATTGGCTATATAACCAAGGGGTCTCTACTAAATTTACACATTCATTTTATTTTCATTATTGGCAGAATATAGTCTATTCTTGTCATATTGTCTCTATCTCTCTTATGCTTGTGCTTCTATTAGGGCTCTAGATCTTGGGTGGCTACCTTCATAGCCAACTCTAACACTCCACATGATTTATTATTTGTTTCTTCAAGGAAGATCCTCACAAAGATGTATTTACATTTTGTAATCAACAAGTTTTTTTATGTATGCCTTCAGGGGGGATCCCTTGGAAAAGTGAATAAGAGCTTTTAGGGGATACAGTTGTAGGAACAATGTAATAAGGGGTGGAATTTTAGAAAATAACAACATAACGTATTACATTGTCTTTTGTTACAAAGGTAGTTTGAGGTAGTTACATTTCATTCAATACACGGTTGCTCATGGTTGTTTCAACCATTCATTATACTTCGTCCTATATACTATTTTTCCTACCTATTGGTAACATGAAATAAATAACATTCGGATTATTTTCCCACAAATTAATCATAAAACTGAGAGAAACAATGTTCAAATTTTCTAGAAAATCTGGGAAAGGTGAATGATGTGAACCTGTCACAAAATGTAGTTTTTGCAAGCCTGTTAGGGACTCATTCACCCTTGGGTGAATGGGTCTAGGTTCCCTATTTTGGAAATCTCATAATCTAAAATATGATCTTGAGACCTACACTTCTTTCTTGTAGCTTTAAACCTTTGCTCTGAGACCTAGACCTGTGATAAATCTACAAAACAAAGTTGTTGTTTGATGGTGGATAGGGGTTTTCCTCGATCAAACTCCAAATTTATAATTAAACCTTGATGAAAAATATAGATCTGAAACATAAGATGTGTGTGAAATCCCTAACCTTAAGTGTGTCTAAGGTTAAGAGAGCTTAAGATGTAAGAAAACTGATGAGGGGTACACCACCCAAACCCCACACAAAACACAATAACAAATAACAACACAAAAAATGCAAGATAGGAAATAACCCACTTTCAATTATTTTCTAAAAAGGAAATTACAAATTCAAAAATTACAAGGCTACAGCCTCATGGGCATGATTAATTACATCTAAATCAACTTTGAAAATAAAATCTATTATTTGGAGCCACCTTCTACAACCTCCACTTAACCCTATTATTTTTTACCCAATAATTGCCCTAGAATGTTTTAGAAAGTGTAACTTTCCCTTTTTTTTTGGTGCCAAAAGTCCCACCATTTTGATTTCTTGCCTAGCAAGATATTTTAATGAAATTCACTTTTAGTGGGGCAGCTTCGCGGGGCCATAATTTTTGATCCGGGTGTCTGATTTGCTATTATAATATATCATTGGAAAGCTCGTGAAGAGATCTACAATTCCAAAATGATCGAAGATTGTTTCATCCAATTTTCAAGGTGTTTAAGGGCTTCTAAGGTTTTCATATTTCAATTTGAAGCCGCATTAGAGAAATTTTTCACGATGAGAACTTTAATATCTCCTAAACTGTACAAGGTATTGAGACAATTCTTTCGCTATCAAAAATATTTTTTAGTTCCACTCCTTGGGATAAAATTTTAGGTCCATACAGGCCCATTTAGATTGACTTACTAAAAATAGTAAGTGACCATTTTTTGCATTTTTTGACTTCTGACTATCTTACACCCCTTAAGTGTCATCATGGGACTCAAAAAAACTAAAGAAAATAAGGAAAAAAAACATTTTTTTGGGTGATGCAAGATTTCCCCTACACCACTAGATGCTCTTGCATCAAAAACCCTATTCAAGTGTGTTAGAATAGTATCCCTAAATGAACATGAACAATGATGAAGACCTACTTTGGGAGATCTCAAATCACCCTAATAGTCACAAAACAGAATATACCTTCCTTTGGTAAGAAAGTAGAATGATAATACAAGATGGAACCACTTAGGAAACAAGTCATTAGGCTTGGTTGAATGTCCTAGTGCATCTCCCAAAACATAGAATCCATCATGATCCTCCATAGGCATCTATCATCAATCCTTGGTAATACTTGATCTTGTTGACAAAATGAGCTTGAATACCTACAAAAACAAATAGAATGTTGCTCCAAGACTTCACTTTTGAATGCTCGATTGAATTCTCCTTGCTCTTGAATATGAAAACATGTTATCTCATGTGAATCTCTCTTCCTTGCTAGTGTAAAATGAATATGAAACTTAGTTTTGTAGACTTCCTTTCTAATTTTTCATTTATTAAATCTTGAAAGTTGACACTTAGAATTTTAATTTAAGACCTTGAAATGCTGCCAAAAAAATGTATTAAGTTGAGTTTTGCCACTTAAAGGGGACCCATTCACCCATGGGCGAATGGGTCCCGACCTAAAACTTCAGGGCCTAATAAATGTTAGGGCATTAATTTAATTAATAACATTTATTCAATGCGGGTTATAGTGTCGGGAAATAAATAAAATAGCCCTTGGGATGCATAATAAAGGCTATTAGGGGCCCATTAATGAAGTTTTAAAATGCATAAATGAAAGGTCACTAAAATAGGTCCAAATTAAGTATGAAATTGTACTTTTACCTAGATTGGAGTACAATTTTCTACACTACACTAACTATCTATTGTTCTCTCATGATTTTCTCTCTACTTCTATTTGTATGTATTATATTTCTTATTCTTTTACTAGGCTCCACAACTATATAGCTAGGATTACTATTTGTAGCATTACAAAACAAAGGTTTTTTGCAATTCTCTCAACCGATCAATATGAATACATTCAATGATTCATAGATAAAGATGAACAGATGCCCAATTCATGGATTGATTTTGAAGGCGAAATGTTCAAGACATAGATTGTTACTCGTGTTTCCCAACCAGATTATGTAATAGCCAGATAAGTGTTAAGTTCAACAATGGGGTTGGAAATCACAATTTTTTTCATATTATCTAAGATTCAATTTGTATTCTTTACCATATTTTTTAAGCCCATACTTATTTATTTAGTTAATGATATCAGGTTTCCATAATTCATATTATAAAATCGTATTGCTTCTAGATTCAATTGTTTTCATATTTTGCATCAACGTTTTAGATCACACTCTGTGATCCATCATTAGGATAGTAGAGAGAAAGAGGAGAAAGATGAAAGGAGAAATATGGTAGGAGAAATATATAGTTTAAGCTCATACTTATTCATATTCTTTCTCCTCTTTCTCTCTACTATCTTGATGATAGATCACAAAGTGTGATCCAAAACATTGATGCAAAAATATGAACACAATTGAATCCATAAGCAATATTGTTTTATTTATTTAGTGTCAGGTTTATCCATAGAGGGATGTGTTGTCATCTTCTAGACATGGTATTCATCCCTTTTCTTGTTAGTAATAAGTCAATCCGTGATCCAGGAGGATTCAAAAGACCTAAGAATTTCATAGTCTCAAAAATTGACGAAACTAGTATCATTGGATAGAGCTTGTTGAGAGCTTTCCAACACAACTTGAATGGGCTCAAACGGAGTCCGTATGACCAAGTTCTGGCCAGTCAAAGTTGTAAAAGGAAAAGGTTGATCAAGTACAGATGATAAAGTCAGCATGTTGCATGTCACGATGACAAGGCAGGCAGATGACGTGGACCATTCATGGGTTAAAATGTGGCATCCAGTCAGTAGTTTGAATAGTGACAAGGCGGTGATGAGGCATTGACGTGATCCAGTGACAAGTCAACATGTGGAAATTCTCAACCAATCACTGATTGACACGTGGCACCCGGAAGAGTGATATTGTTGACATGTGGAATCTCCTCAATGCGCTAGGCGGTTGAACTGTTTACTAAAATATTAGTTGGAAGATTCGACCCCACAACATCTACATTCCTACATTTAAGCTCCACCTACACACCAAACTGTAATCTCAGATTTTGGTGAGAGTGATTATCTTTTTAATAAGCCTAAATACCAAATTTGGAGGGGAGCTAGTTTGAAAAGCCAACCTCCCCTCTCAAAACAAACCAACCTACCAATGTGCGAAGCACATATTTTGACTTAATTTTGGCTTTAAGCTTTATTTAAATAGAATTGAAATGTTGAAAACTCCCATTTATGGAAAGATTAACCCTCCAAATTTAAAATGAATCTAATCCCTGATAAATTTATAATTGTAAAGCTTGAAAATATAAATTTTAAAAGGCTAAAATAAATTCAAGAAATACGAAAAGATTAATAAGGGGATTTTAAGGGGTTAAATAATTTTTATGAAGATTATTAAGGATTTATAGGGGATTTCTATGATTATGAAGATTTTTATGTTGAAAAATGGGAGATATGCAATATTTTGTAAATCATATTGGTAAATTTTTATGTATAAAAAGGGGTGAGAGTTAGGAGTTTTGGTAACTAAGTGAGGACATTGAAAATTCTCTTAGAGAGAACAATTTTATTATTGGGAAATTATTATGAAAAGTGGAGAATTTGAATTCTTTGAGAGAGAGATTACAAGGTGTTAATTATTACACCAAAAATTGTAAAGGACAGAAAGACTGTGAGAAATTCCTATGCAAGTGGAGCTTGGATATTGTAACAAGGCATTTTCATTTCTTGGCGATATTAATAAATTGGTCTACCTTGAGAAGAGGACCCAGAGACGTAGTCCTAATTGGATGAACCTTGTTATCAAGCTCCTATGTTAACTTCTCTTATGTCTTATTCATCTATCTTTCATCTTATTCTTCTATCTTCAATCTAATTTTCTCTCTATTTCATTTCAATTTATTTTTCAATTTAGTATTTGATTTCTAATTACAACATTTTAGCAATTAGTAATTTCATTAATTTATGTAAAAGTGAACCTAGTCGATAATTTCAACAGTTAAACAACATAGTCACACAATTCTATTTGGATCAGGAATAATTGTAATTAAGGTTAAATACATTTGAATTTTAAACCTCTAATTACATATCAAATTAGTATCAGAGCTTCTTAATAGCAAATTGCAAAAGTGAATGTTAACTAGGTTGAAATTGAAGCAAGGAGAAGGTGCACTTACAGAGTTCAATCCTGAGATCGGAAAACGAAGGTCTTTTCCATGATCAGAAATGACAGCTAAACAAAGTCCTATGGAGCTTGATGAGAAAGCTTTCCAGAAAGAATTTCTCAAAATGAAGGCTATGGTGGAAGTTCTTTTCCAAGAGAGACAAGAGTGACAAAAGAAAAGGGAACTCAAGAAAAGAAAGAAGAATGAAGGTGAATCTACTTCAAAAGATGATAAAAGTAAAGGAGTAGGAGGTGGTTGTGACCCTCCCGAACATCCATCCCCATCTTCTTCTTAATCCTCTTCATCTTCTTCATCTACTTCTTCTTGAAAGAAGAAACAACCTGTACAGTCTAAAGCTAATACACCTTTGTTAAAACTTGATGTTAAATTTGAATTGCCAACTTATAATGAAGAACCAGATGTAGAAAAACTTGATAATTGGATTAAAAAAATTGAATTTTATTGTAGATTTTAGAAGTTTACTAAGGATTCTCAGAAAATCCAATTAGCCACTCTTCGCTTGGTAGGCATAGCCTTGATTTGGTGGTAGAAAAGAACTCAAGAAGATCTAAGCCGATATGGTGAAATTATGTCTTCTTTGTTTGAGTTTATAACTACATTAAATAAAAAATGATATCCATTAGGTCATATGCAAAAAGCAGTAATGAATTGGCAATCATTAAAGCAAGAGAAAGGATAAAGTGTACAAGATTATACACAAGAGTTTAGGAAAAGAGCTTTAATTTTGGACATTCCATTATATACACAAGAAACTTTGTGAAAGTATATAGGTGGATTACATGAAAAGTTAAGGCATGCAATACTTATGTTTAATCCAACTAACCTTGATGAAGTTGGTGTGCAAGCCATTCATCTGGAAACAAGCTCAAGGAATAGCCATGATGGTCTCTTAATGGACTTTGATAAACACAAAGGGAGCAAGAAAGGGAAGGAGAAAATGCAGCGAACAACTACTGTAAACAAAGAGGAGGATAAGCCTTATTGCTCATATTGCAAGAAGAAAGGGCACAAAGATGCAAAGTGCTGAAAATTGCATCCTAATCAAAAACCGAAATGGTTCAAGGATCGAAAGGGTAAGCAAAAGACCACAACTATTGTGCATGATCTTAGATCAAATTCTAATGATGAAACCAAGATCATGGTTTTGGGTATAAAAGGTAACATTCTTGTTGTTAGTACTAGTTCCCATGCTTCTTCCGTAAAGTGTAATGAAGTACCTGTTGAAAGTAAGAGGAATGAATTATTTCATGTAAGGGTATTTCAAAACAAAATAAGATTGGCACACTCATAGATAGTGGATCACAAGTGAATCTAATCTCTTAACAAGTTGTTAATAAATTGGGATTAAAAAAAACTCCTCATCCTAAGCCATATCCATTGGGTTGGGTGCATGATAATGCTCAGCTACATGTGTCAAGGAAATGTAAACTCTGATTTGCAATCACATCCAAGTTTGTAGATGAGGTAGAGTTAGATGTAATTCCACTTGGAATTTATGGGATGGTTCTAGGTAGTCCTTACTTGTATGACAAAAAAGCCATTTTATACAGGGAACATAACAAGTATCATTTGTTTAAGGATGGGATTGAATATATTTTAAAAGGTCGTCACATAAAGAATGATAGATCTATTGTAAACATAAGGCATATGAAAATGATCATAAATGCAAGAAATGCTTTAACTCTCATGTCTGTAATAGCTAGTGATACTAAGCATGAAGATGATAAGGTGTCACAGACAATACAGTGTGAGGATCAGTTGCAAGCACAATTAAGCCTTCAGCCAAAGGTGGTAAAAGATGGTTTTAATGATTCATTTTCTAACAATGTTCCTATTTAGGAGATCCAACACGTTGATACTTTTTCCTAAGCATCAGTTTATTCAGTATTGTTGCTTTTTATTCTACTAGTTAGTTTTATGTGGATGATGGATGTGACAGTGAATATTGATGAATATGCAGTTGATTGTATCAGTATCTCATTTTTATTCATGTTTTTGATGGGTTAGATGTTCAAGATTCCAGTAGGGTGGACATATGGTACTGAGAAAGTCCAGGGCGACAATTCCCTAGCTCAAATTCTATGTAAAAATAGACTTTTGGTGGTCCAAAAGCTTCTCAATTCGGAGGAATGATTCAAGAGGATCCAAAAGACCTAAAACATTTCATAGTCTCAAAAACTGACAAAACTAGCATCATTAGATAGATCTCATTGAGAGCTTTCCAATGCAACTTGAATGGGATCAATCAGAGTTTGTATGACCAAGTTATAGCTGATCAAAGTTGCAAAAGGAAAAGGTTGACCAAGTACAGATGATGATGTCAACATGTTGACGTGACATGGACCGGTCACAGGCTGACACGTGACATCCAATCAACAGTCAGAATAGTGATGAGGTGGTGATGAGGCGTTGACATGGTCTAATGACAAGTCGACATGTGGCAATTCTCAACCAATAACAGATTGACACGTGGCACCCGAAAGAGTGATAATGTTGACACGTGGCATCTCCTCAATGCACTGGGTGGTTGAACACTTTACTAAAATGTTGGTTGGGATATTCAACCCCACAACCTTGATGAAATTGTCTATGCAGGTGACAGATTGCACCTTTGATCGTATTTATCAATTAATTGAAAATAAAAAATGCATTCACTTTTTATTTTCAATTAATTAATAAATACAGTCAAAGGTGTAAATTGTCACCTGCATAGACATTTCCCAACCTCCACATTCCTACATTTAATCTCCACCAACACACCAAACTATAATCTTGGAGTAAGGTAAGAGTGAGTTTCTATTTAATAAGCTTAAATGCCGAATTTGGAGAGGAGTTGGTTTGAACCGCCAAACCTCACCTCTCCAAACAAACCAACCTGCCCATGCACCAAGCACATATTTTGAGTTGTTTTCTACTTCAAGTTTCATTTAAATAGAATTAAAATGATGAAAACTCCCATATATGGAAACATTAACCCTCCAAATTTAAAATGTATTTAATCCTTGATCAATTTATAATTGTAAAGCCCAAAAATATAAATTTTAAAAGGTTAAAATAAACTCAAGAGATATGTAAAGATTAATAAGGGGATTTTAAGGGGTTAAATAATTTTTATGAAGATTATTAAGGATTTATAGGGGATTTATATGATTATGAAGATTTTTATGTTGAAAAATGGGAGCTATGCAATATTTTTTAAATCATATGGTTGTAAACCATATTCAGAAATTTTTATGTATAAAAAGGGGTGAGAGTTAGGAGTTTTGGTAACTAAGTGAGGACATTGGAAATTATCTTGGAGAGAATAATTGTATTATTGGGAAATTATTGTGAAAAGTGGATAATTTGAATTCTTTGAGTGAGAGATTACAAGGTGTTGATTATTACACCAAAAATTGTAAAGGAGAGAGACTGTGAGAAATTCCTATTCAGGTGGAGCTTGGATATTGTAACAAGGCATTTTCATTGCGTGGCGATATTAATAAAGTGGTCTACCTTGAGAAGCAGACCCAGAGATGTAGTCCTGATTGGACGAACTTTGTTATCAAGCTCCTGTGTTAACTTCTCTTTTGTCTTATTCTTCTATCTTTCATGTTATTCTTCTATTTGCATTCTAATTTTCTCTCTATTTCATTTTAGTTTATTTTTCAATTCAGTATTTGATTTCTAATTACAACATTTTAGTAATTAGTAATTTCATTAATTTATGTAAAAGTGAACCTAGTCTGTAATTTCAACGGTTAAAGAACATAGTCATGCAATTCTATCTAGATCGAGAATAATTTTAATTAAGGTTAAATACATTTGAATTGTAAACCTCTAATTATAGATCAAACCGGGACCAAATATGGGCTAGTCTTATTAGGGCCAATAGCTTAGTTGGTAGAGTACTCTAGCATCAAATAGAAGGTCCTAGGTTTGATTCCTATTTGGTCCATGAAAGATCAACATGGAATCAGAGCCCATCCATACTAGGATCCCCAAGCATTCTATTAGAGTGGCTTAAGTGGGGTGTTGCTAATAAGCCAAACCTGGACCAAATATGAGTTGGTCCTATAGGAGCTAGTAGCTCAATTGGTATAACACTCCAACAACAAATAGAAGGTATTAGGTTTGAGTCCTAGCTGGTTTGTGAATGCTCAACATCTCATTCATAAGAGAATATATGGGAAGAAATTTATTTAGCAAGGAAGGCCTAAGGATTGATGAAACCATGGAGGCTATAGATAAAACAAAGCTTTGACAAAGGGACACTCCACCTAAATCAAGCTACAGATAAATAATTTTGATCCCTAACTTTCTCTTTAATCTTGTGTTGTTATATTATATTATAAATTCAACTCTTTCTTCGTATCCCAAAAATGCTTCGCCCTTAGCTTTATATTTCATCCTTCATCACTATCTTGCAAACGGTCATATGCATATATGAATTAGATAGTAAATGTGCCTACATGTTGTGGGTAGTAAAAATCCATTAGAGAGAATTACAATTTAAAAAATTAATTATAATGTAATATAGGTCTGAAAAGTTAATCCTTAGTTAAATTGACTTGTCCTATCAACAAAAAACTTGTATGGCTTATATAGAATTTATTTATATAAGTAAACGTTGGACATAGTTTTTTTATTTTATTTCATTTTTTCCTAGAAGAATGTTCTATATGAACACCTTATGTGGATGTGGTTGATAGTAATTTTGTTTCAGAGGTTTTTGAGCATCTTGTTATTGTTGGGAAGGAGGTCCCTTGCTTACTTTTGATGCCTCTTGCTCCTCCTCCTTTGGTTCTCAACCCCATTTCTATGGTTGTTGGTGATGAGCCTTTTCCTATTTGCATAACATTTTTTCTATAATCAAATTCCCTAGCTAGGCTTTCCTCTCCCCTTGTCTTGCCCCTAATTTGGGCCTCGAAGACAGTATTCCTCAAACTCTTCTATTTTTATGGATGTCGATAATGAGGTTTCTTGGACCATTTCTCAACAAAGGAAGAAAGGTCTTCTGAAAAATCTTGCTCAATCTTGTGCTCTAACAAAGGGCATATGATAGTGTCAATGTTTTTTCATCAACATTTTAAATCACATTATGTTATCCATCATCATGATGAAAGAGAACTGAAGGAGAAGAAATAGATCACATAATGTGATTCAAAACGTTGATGAAAAAATATTGACACAATCAAATCAAAAAATTATACTCAAACAACAAGACAAATTGTGGAAACTTGATATCTTTAAAAGGCATATGAATTGGTAGTTTAGTGTAGAAAAATGTATCCCTTTATATTTTCACACTTGTTTGGGCCCTCTCTGCTAAAATTGGGCTTCTTTATCCCTTATTTGGTCCTATTTTGCATCCACAAGCCTTAATTAATGCACATTTTCGAGGATAATCCCGACATATATCTAATGACCAATCATAATTCAACGATTTTGGATTGTATAACCTAGATTTAGTGATCTAGGACTCATACGCCACCTTGGGCGTATGGGTCCCACCTAAATTTCGGGGCCTAGATCTGAATTTAACATAAAAATAAACCTTTCTTGAAAAATATGTCTCGAGCTTAGCTTAATGGGACTCATATGCCACAACTAGCATATGAGTTCTACTTAGCTTAGACCTAATTTAAATTCAAATTCTTGGTGGGATTTTATTCTCCTAGATCCGATGTCGGCTTGTAGTGTTGTAATTTCGGGAAATTTGGTATAAACAAGTATAAATACAAGGTTATTTCACATATTTTCTCCTAGAAATTTTAATGAGAAAGTGTGATCTAAGAATTCAAGCTTTCTAGCATTCAAGAGCATTCAAGCATGATTATCAAGTATTTTTGGGCATCACTCAAGATTCAAGCATCATGTCAAAGTCATCATGCATCATGTTTTCTTTTGAGCTAACATTTGTGATGTAGGTTCTTATGATTTAAGCAAGCATTAAAGTCAAGATCCATAACATTCAATCAAGAGTCAAGATCCACATTCATGCTAGCCATTACATACAAGATTTTAACACTTATTCTAAGGGTTTGGTGAGTTGCAACATTGCATATTTTTTCATTCATCATTCTTCCTTTCTATTTAATTTCATTTCAAGGTTTGATTACCAAAACAAGGTTTGACCAAAGAAAGCCCCTATCCACTAATAAAACAACATTTTTTGCTCTCTTTAGTGTGTGATTTGTAGATCTAGGTGTAGGATCCATTGGAGAGGAATGTTGGATAAATTTTTTCAAGTTTTCAAAGTTATCACCTTGTTTGCAAGATCATAGAAAGTCACCTCTAGAACAAAATTCAGTGTTTCAGAACCATAGATTTAACAAGAGGGAAGTTACAACAGAGCACTAGAGGATATCAGAGTTTTGGAGTAACCCTGATATTGAGACTAAATTTCCACTTGTGGTGTATGAGTCATAGTATACCTATTTTGAGACTTTTTCTGTAGATCTTGATTCAATTGTTTCAGATTCCGGTTTTGGCCCGAAACTCTAAACTGGGACTAAATCTCCCCTACTGGCATATGAGTCCCAGTGTGCATAAAAATCAGTATTTCTAGGATTTCATACCGTCATTCAAGCCTCTTCAAGTTTCCAAGTGCACCTCTATACTTTTCCAATTTGTTATTCTGATTTGAGTTCCTTTCTAGGTCATTTACTTAAGTCTTGCATGCCATTTACATTTCTTGACTTTCCAATCCCTAGCTTGGTGGTGAACCCCCTTTATATCTTTAATCACACCCTAGGACACCTTATTGCAGATCTCTTTCCCCCATTCTATCCTTGGATTGAGATCTCTAAGGTTTACTTAATGAAACTTGAGTGAAATAGGCCCCTTAAGTGTTCCATCTCCTAAAAGATTGGAGCCACCTATTTCTTCGTTTCAGGTAGGTTTCATTATGACGATTTTTAGTCTTTTGTTATTGTTTTTCCTTATATTTCTATTAAAAATATGTTGTTTGATCCGTCTTATCTTTTCTTTGTATAAGGGTTGGGGACCTTTCAAAAAACCATTTTACCTAATAAAAAAAGGTATTGATTAAAAATAAAAATTAGTATTATTTTTATTTTTTTATTATAATTATTTTATTTTTACTATATTTATTTGTGATTTTAAAATTTTATAGGAAATTTGTCTATAATTTATCTAGTTTGTGGTACAATCAAAATGCTCTTAATTATGTTTAACAATAAGAATACTATTAGCAAATAAGAGTTATATTTAGTGATGGGAATTAGATACATGTTGAGCAACACAAATCATATTCATAGCTTTGGGTATGATTTTTGTCATTGCAATAAATATATAGTTTGTGTTAGATCCACCTGATATATATATATTGTAGTGTAGTAAAATGCATACCCTTGCATTTTCACACTTGTTTGGGCCCGCCTTGCTTTATTTATCCTTCTTTATGGCTTAATTGGTCCTATTTTGCATCCACAAGCCTAATATACTATATATTTTTATGGAAAATTCCAAAAAACCCCAAAAGATAAATGATTATTTAATGTTTTTATCTATGTGTCCCTGATTTGTGGACTGGAACTAATACGCCACCTTGGGCGTCTTTGTCCTCCATTGGTCTTGGGACCCTAGTTTTGAAACCTCTCAATTGGGCCCCTTTTTGGTGTTTGTGCCCCAAGTTTCATCACTTGGGACTAAGACACCACCTAGGGTGTCTTAGTCCTCCTTGAGTCATTTTCGGGGTCCAATTTCAAATTCGAGTAGGATTTAGCCTCCTTTATTTAATGAATTAATATGTCATCTTGTTGTGGTGTAATTTCAGGATATTAAGCATGAATAAGTATAAATACAAGGTTCCTTCACTCATTTTCATCTAAGAAAGTTGTGAGAGCATGTATTCTTGCAAAATTGACTCCACAAGAGCATTCAAGAGTAAATCATCAAGTATTTGGAACCATCATAAAGATTCAAGCATCATGTCAAAGGCTATTCTTGCATCATGTGTGTTGTTGTGCTAACATTTGTGATGTAGGGTTTTGATTCAAGCAAGCAAGCAATTCAAGATCTATCAAACATTTTAAGATCCATATCCATTATATCCATTTCACACAAGTTTGTAGAATTTCCAAGGGTTTGGTGAGTTGTAGTGTTGCATGTTGTTCATTCACCATTTCCCTTCATTTCATTATCTCATTTCAAGGTTTAATTCCCAACAAGGGGTTTGACCAAGGCAAACCCCCATTCACTAACAATCAACAAGTTTTTCCCTTCTTGCATATTTGTGTTTGCAAATCTAGGTTGAAGACTTGAAGATCATTTGGAGTGTGAAGTTGTCAAAGTTGCATTGGGGTATGTGCAAGATCATCATGGAAAAACCAGGCCCTTAAGTGGTGATGAAAATTCAGAAAATTAGAGTTAGGCAACTTGACGTAAAAAATTGAATAAGTTATCTATATTATTTCAAAATATGTTAGAATAGAATATGTAGAAAATTGAATGTAGTTTCTAAAGTACTAGGTTTATTATTATATTTTTTAAAATCTATTTGGTGAAAATTTGAAATTTCAATGCAATAGTACTTAAATTTCAAGGAAAAAATAAGAAGTAGGTGTCCATTTGACCACCCTAACCACAATAAAATGATAATTATTTTTTATAAGATTTTAGATATAAGTAGAGGACTCATGTCCCGATGTGATGCACATTGTTTTGTAATTTTTTTCCAAGTAAATAATTAATTATGATTTTTTTATTACAACTTTTAAAAATAATAAAAACTCGTATGTCTGACCACCTTAACTTGGTCAAAACTTCATGAATTTTTTTTTTTTTTAAAATCCTATAGTATGCGAAGCATAGAATGTGACGCATGTTTCAGATTCAAAAGATGTGATACCATTTGAAAGCTATAGATTTTTTTCAATTAGCCTATCAATTAGGACTTTAGTCATAATTCAAATAGAAAATGAATAATAATTATTTATTAAATTCAAAGTAAAGAATAATTTATATTGGTGGAAAGCTGGGAATCTCCTTTAAAAACCCTTTTTGTTTCATCAATTTTGCGTAAAAAAAGAGCTGTCAGTCACATGGGCCATCATATCACTTACATATCGCCACTTTTTGGCCCATCATGATCTCGCAAATACCATTGCAAAGTTGTCATCTTCATGAAAACTCACCTACATGTCAGATCTGGAATTTTAAGGACCTCAGATATGAGGAGAAGCAAGTGCAGACCTTGGAGCCCAAGACCACATTTAAAGTCTTCAAAAATTCAGAACGAGACTAATATGCCACCTTCGGCATTTGAGTCCTTCACAGGGTATTTTTTAGAGATTCTTTGAGATTCTATTCCGACATTGAAATTTTTTGTATTTACCCTGAAAAAAAGAAGTGGGACTAATACGCCATTCTAGGAATCTTAGTCCTCCAAGGCACATTTTGGTAGCTTCTTTGCATTTCCAGAATCCTCATAGCATCTCCAAACTTCCTAGGTACACATACCCTAGCTTGGTGTAGCTTAATTTCATCATTTACACTCATTATTTGACTTACATTACTAGATTTTGTGAGTTGAATGTTAAAGTGTCTTTTCCAAGCATTTGTTTGGTGGTGAACCCCTTAAAATCTAAAAGAACCGTTTCCTAGGTCTTCCTCATTGTGAATTGACTCACCTTGTGAGGTTTTAGGTCAATCCAATTAGGAATCCTAGGAAAATGTTGAATGACCTAGATAGAATAGCTAATCACCCCTCCTATTTTATCTTCGGTTCATTTTGGTGAACCCAATTTTTTTCCTTTTAGAGCATTCATTTTCTGATTTGGAGTCAGGTTTAAAGTCCTAGATCTAGGTTGCATTCATTCTTGCATTGCATTTTGCATTAGTGAAATTGCACCTATGGTTTCTTATCCTTAGTGAAATTGCATCTAGGGTTTTTTCCTTTGCATTTGTGATAGTACATCTAAGTGGAATTTTTACTTTCTTGCATCATTTCATTTGATTGAAAGAACTGAAAAGTGCATTTTTCATCATCCTAATTACATTTAGGAACATTTTTATTACATTCAAGATTGAAAAAATTGCATTCAGTTTTGCATCCAATTTCTTGTACTTTTTCTAGCTTTGATTTGCACAAATTTTTGTTTCTCAACATCAAGTCCCTGGGTAGGCAACCTAGGAACATTGTTAACAACTCAGAATTTATTGTTTTTCTGAATAAAAACCTCTACTACGACAAAAACGCCCTTCCTGGCGTCTTAGTCCCTCTATAGGTTTTTTTCCTAGAATCTTGTCTGAGTTGATTGCATTTTGTTCCAGTTTCTGGAACCTTCAAATTCCTTCAGTAGGACCAAGATTCCCTTACTGGCATCTTAGTCCCTGCTGACTTTCAAGTTCCAGTTATCAAGGTTTAAATCTCCTTTTATGTGCTCCTATTTGATGCCATTGGTTATTTGTTTCAGTGGGTTGACTTTCTAATGCAATTTACTAAATCTTGCTTAAAGTGGTTCATTTCATGCATTGCTTAATTCCAAATTTGCATTTGCGACATTCCATTTTTTAGATCATTGCATAGTGTGTAAATCAATAAATTACCTTTTTTCAAATTTGAAAATTTTATTTCACTTTAATATGTCTTTGCATTTTACTTTCTTTACTTTTCCATAATAGCATTTTTTTCTTTTAAGAGATGTGGCTTTGATATGGTTACACATGGATTGCATAAGTACAACATCCCATCTTATGAGTTCAATTTAGATTACACCAATGAGGTCATTAAGAAACATGTTAATCACCAAACATTGACACAATACTTAATCTTCCATTACCCATTGGTGAGGATGGTAGTGTAGACAATCATAACAATCATACTTGTTCTTCTCCTGATATGTCTCTCTTAGTGACCAAGGTATCTTAGTGAAAGAAGATACAAGCATTGAAAGTCTTGATTGTCCCTCTCCTCACTCCCCTTTGGAAGATATTAGAAAATAAGAAGATGAGATCATAGAAACATTTCTAATCATCACCTTACCTAGTCTCCATTCATCCCTTCCTTGTGAGAATTTTTAGTGAAAGAGAATGATAGCCATGACAATAAAAATTTCCCTTCTCCTAATATCCATCCTCAATGCAAAAAGAATAGGTTGGTGCTAGAAGAAGCACCTATTAAAAGTCATGAGAATCTTGTTCCTCCCTTCCCTAATGCTCGTACCATTTGGAAAGATCTATTTGGTAAGCATGAAAATCATAGTTGTCCCTCTCTTGATGTCTCCCCTACTTGTGATGAAGCTACTTTACAAAATCTAACCATGGAATGTGATGAACATCTTACACACTCTCCTACTAGGGTTGATAGTATGGCACAAGAGAATGAGACTTTAGAAAAAAAGGATAATCAAATAAAGCCTTATCCTAATAAACAAGAAAATTCAACCATTGATAAATCTCTTACTTGTGATGAATTCATTTTAGAATAACCAACCTTTGAAGGTAATGAACATTTGGTTTATAGTTCTCCTAAAAATACTCCTACTAGGGAAGATACAATGGTGCAAGAAAATGAAAACATTGACAATAGTAATTCCTTAGATGAAGATGATGAAATAACATTAGACTTCTCTTCACTAATATATCATGAAAATAACAATAATTATTTTGAGGTTATGCACATTAGATATCCCTTGGAGTACTCTCCCAAGCCTAAACTTATCCTTTATCCACCCTTAAAAAATCCACAAGTTCAAAACAAACCTATCCTTATCCTCGAACCACCTAAGAAAAATGTTTCATAGAAACCAAGTTACAATACCATTGCTCATACATAAAAAACTAGGAACAATCCACAACCAAGAAAAACATCTTCAACATCCCTCCCATTGCCTAATCCTATTCTACCCAACCCTATCTGACCAAGTCGTCCTCACAGAAAGGAGTATGATCTTGTCGAACAACTAAAGAATACTCTTGCTAAGATATCCTTATGGGACCCTATTCAATCCTCCCCTCACTATCATAACATGATTCAAATTTCTTTACAACAAGTTCCTATCCCTTCTAATGCACACTCAAATGATGTGGCAACACAAATTCAAGCCATAACTTTGAACACCATAGACATTACTTTTCATCAACATGGGCTACCTCCCTTGGAGATGAGAAAGAAATATGATGCATTCAATATAATAGCTAGATATAACAGGATTGGAATAAAAATGGCCCATGTTGATAATGGCTCAGCTCTTAATGTGTGTAGTGCAAGCCTTTTGGATAAACTTAAAGTTGATAAATCAAAAATTCAACCTGATTCTTTATCCATTAAGGGATTTGATAATGTGGGAAATAAATCACTTGGAGTGATCACTTTACCTATTATAGTTGGAAAGGCTACCTTACGAACACCTATTCATGTTATGCCTCGTGAAATTTCATACAATCTCCTTTTAGGAAGATCTTGGATTCATGAGATGCACATGGTGCCTTCGACTCTTCATTGTATCATGAAATATGTCTATAACAACAAGGTATACCAAGTTGAAATGGACCCTGAGCCTAAAATTTTCTTACAAGTTGAAAAAGGAACCACAAGTCCTCTAACCACATTAATTTCAACGTCAAACATAGAACCTATAAATGAAGAGAAACAAGAGATGGAAATAGTGTCAAAATTCTTAGATGATGATTGGGGTTCCTTAGATTTTGAATCGACATTCATGGGAGAATACAAGATCATAAACAAAGATTCAGACAAGGGAAAAGAAAAAAGCAATAATGCCAACAAAAAATTCAAAAGACCCTTCGAAAGCATCCACCGAGCAATCACTTTAGAAGACAAGGAAAATTACATGACAAACTTTGATGAAATCGACTATCAACAACCACTGAATCCTAAAGAAATGAAAAAGCTTTATGGAAAAGATTATGAACTTATGAAACAACTTGGATATAGTGGAAAAGGATGTGGTGCTAGAGAACAAGGTATTCATGTCCCTATAGAGCCTAACATGTAAGAAGCAAATCATGGTCTTGGTTATAGTCCCATGATAGAAATCCAATCATCAAACAAGCCTTCATTTAATATCAATACTATCACAAAACATCCTTCTAAGCTGACTTTAACAATGGTGCATCCTGAACTGATAGATACTAGTGGTCTTGATTGTTATCCTATGCAAGAAATGAAAAAAACAAAGAAATCCTCGCTTAATGTAAATGTCATCATGCAAAATACTAATGATTCAAATTTATTAGATTTTACACCCTCTAGTAAAGGAGAGAACAAAATCTCACAATCTAAAGAGTCTTGTGTAGGTATGACACATTGTACTAAGAAAAAGATATCTTTGTTGTAAAACAAAGCAACATTCTACACCTTTGACTAAGAGAATATCTTGACAAGACTCCTCCAAGACCGTCTGATCTCCCTCCCTCCAAGAACATGAAAGAAATTCTACTATAAAAGTTAATTTTGCACATATCATAGAATTCATGGTCATGCTACTAATGAATGTAGGGCTTTGAGTAACAAAATTCAACATCTTAAATACTGCGGTGCTCTCCCTTGGGTTGAAGCACCTAGTTCCTCCTTTCATTTTGACTCATCCTTGTCTTGCACTAAGTGGGGGAAAGGGGTTAGATAGCCTTGTCTTTGTATGTCACTTGTTGTCTCTTTTGGCTAGTTGATTGAACCATTCATGTACATAAAAGAGAAAGCTTGGGATGTGGATGACATGAATTCAGTTGGATCTCATGTAACATACTTATTCATGACCTAGCTTATCAAAAAAATATGACTTGGCATAGGGCTTTTCGAATAAGCTCTCATGTCTTCTACTTGAAAGAAATTGCTCATAGCAATAGTGTTAGCAACCACTTTAAAGTGGGGGTATACATCGGCACTCATGTTTCATTGTGTGATTTTATTTCTTCTTGTGATGCATTCTTTTCTTGGTGGTGTCATTGGGCTTGATTTCTTCTAAAAGTGTGATATGTCTTTGACTTTTCATCTCTTGGAAAAATTAAGCACAATGTTCCCTGAGAAGAGACCTTGTACGAACTAAGAAAAATCCCTTTGAACTTCTCCCTCTTTCTTGTTGCATTTTCCTTTTGTCCTTATTAAAGTCGTGAAGGTGTGACTTTGATATGGACTTCCTAGGGCTCACCTAGTGAATAACTAGCTTCACTAGTCCATGTGAGAGTGCATTTTTGTACCTTATTAAAGTCATGGAGGTATGGATTTGATATGGTCCCCCTGGGGCTCACCTAGTGGACAACTAGCTCCCGTTAGCCCTCGTGAGCATGTGTTTTGTTTGTGTATTAGATAACGCATTCCACTTGTAAACTTCTTCAAACCTAGACCCAATCCATCACGTTGGATGGCCAGTCGAAGCTTGATCTATTGTAGTTCTTCTCCTTTTTGTCTTTTTCTTGTCTTTGATGGTGTATGTTTGCGATCTGATTTTGGCTTCATATATCATCTGCAAGTGTTTTCCCTTGTGCCTATGTTGGCTTTCCATAAGATCTTGATCCTGGGGGCTTTATCATCCCTCTTGATCATTTCCATCCTATCTTACTAGCATTCATACATATGAACCCCTGTTGATTGTGTGGTTGGCTACTTTAGTGTGAGTTTGAAGCAAGTTCATTCTCTCACTAAAGTGGGGGCTAAATGTAGTGTAGTAAAATACATACCCTTGCATTTTCACACTTGTTTATGCATGCCTTGCTTTATTTATGCTTCTTTATGGCTTAATTGGTCCTATTTTCCATCCACAAGCCTAATAAACTATATATTTTTATGGAAAATCTTGACAAACCCCATAAGATAAATGATCATTTAATGTTTCTATCTGTGTCCCTGATTTGTGGACTGGGACTAATACGCCACCTTGGATGTCTTTGTCCTCCATGGGTCTTGGGACCCTGATTTTGAAACCTCTCAATTGGGACCCTTTTTGGTGTATGTGCCCCAAGTTTCATCACTTGGGACTAAGATGCCACCTAGGGCATCTTAGTCTTCCTTGAGTCATTTTTGAGGTCCAATTTCAAATTCGGGTAGGATTTAGCCTCATTTATTTAATGAATTCATATGTCAGATTGTTGTGTAATTTCAGGATATTAAGCATGAATAAGTATAAATACAAGGTTCCTTCACTCATTTTCATCTAATCAAGTTGTGAGAGCATCTATTCTAGAAAAAATGAGTCCACAAGAGCATTTAAGAGTAAATCATCAAGCATTTGGAGCCATCATCAAGATTCAAGCATCATTTCAAAGGCTATTCTTGCATCATGTGTTTTTTTGTGCTAATATTTGTGATGTAGGGTTTTGAATCAATCAAGCAATCAATTCAATATCTATCAAGCATTTTAAGATCCATATACATTGTAGCCATTGCACACAAGTTTGCAAAATTTTCAATGGTTTGGTGAGTTGTAGCATTGCATGTTCTTCATTCACCATTTCCCTTCATTTCATTATCTCATTTCAAGGTTTAATTACCAACAAGGGTTTAATTACAATCAAGAAGTTTTTCCCTTCTTGCATATTTGTGTTTGTAGATCTAGGTTGAGGACTTGAAGATCATTTGGAGTGCAAAGTTGTCAAAGTTGTAAAGTTGCATTGCAAAGTTGTCATCTTCATGGAAACTCACCTACAATCCAGATCTAGAAGTTTCAAGACCTCAAATCTGAGGAGAAGCAAGTGCAAACCTTGGAGCCTAGGGCCACATTCAAAGTCTTCAAAAATTCAAAACAAGACTAATATGCCACCTTGGGAATCTTAGTCCTCCACAAGGTATTTTTTAGAAATTCTTTGGGATTTTATTCCAACATCTGACGATTTCGTATTTGCCCCGAAAAACAATAGCGAGACTAATACATCATTCTAGGCGTCTTAGTCCTCCAAGGCACATTTTGGTAGCTTCTTTACATTTTTGAAATCCTCACAACATCTCCTAACTTCCTAGGTACACATACCCTAACTTGGTGTAGCTTAATTTCATCATTTGCACTCATTATTTGGCTTACATTACTAGATTTTGTGAGTTGAATGTTAAAGTGTCTTTTCCAAGCATTTGCTTGGTGGTGAACCTCTTAAAATCTAAAAGAACCCTTCCTAGGTCTTCCTCATTATGAATTGAATCACCTTATGAGGTTTTTAGTCAATCCAATTAGGAGTCCTAGGACAACGTTTAATGACCTAGATAGAATAGCTAATCACCCCTCCTATTTTATCTTTGATTCAATATATATATATATATATATATAAGCCCACCTATCTTCTATTTCTCTCTACATTATAGTTTTTCAATGAGTAGGATTAATTCACAATTATTGGAAAAGGTTGCTCCTTTTAATAGGAGACATATAGAAGATTATCTTAAAATATATCGCATGGCTTCTAAATATATTTTAAAACAATGAGGGGTGCAAAGGACAACTTATCTTATTAACCTTTAAATGAATTTTTTTTTTCAACTTCACATTAATTTTGATTTAGGTTGAAGAACCTTTGAACAACGTTTTTAACATCCTACAAAATTTATCTCTAAGCCCTAATTCTCTTAGCATTGTTAGTATAAAGGTCATTCAATTCTATCACATTCCTTTTCAAAGTAGAATATAGATATGTAAACAGTGATAACTTTAAGAAACCCCCCTCAAAAAAAGATATAAAATTCTGGTGAATCTTTCATTTTTTGAGGAAAAAATAATAATTTCTATTGGCGAAACTTTCCTTTTTTTTGAAAAAAATATTAGTTTTATTGGCGAATTTTTTACATCACTAAAATTTTTTTGTGGAAAATTTTGGTGAATCTTGAAAAATAATAGGAAAATGCATTAATTATGATGGCGAATCTATCCAATCTAAAAATAATTCTCATGGAAAAGTAGGGGCTTGAGGGTGGAAATTATCGACGAGTTGAAGGGGTAGACTATAATATTTACTTTCTACCATTGTTTTATAATATAATATAATGGCCCTCATTATATTCTACAAGGTAAAATGTAACCATGATCTATAATTCTCATGGGGGCTCAAAAATTCTTTTAGATCATTGGTCTAACAACCCTTATTGTACACTGTAAGGTGAAATTTACACACAATCTATAATGCTCATGATTCCTAAAATTGTGGGCCCCATGAGGATTACAGATCATGTGTACATTTTACCTCGTGGAATACAACAAGGGCCATTAGATTATATTTAAATCAATGGTGGAAACTAAAGATTAGAAATATGGTCCTAAAGCAACTAATAGTGATGATATACTATTGGCAAATTAATATAGATTTCTCGAATAATTTATAAAATTGAGGCGAATCTGATCTAATCATGTATCGAATATTGTAGTGAATTTTTGAGTTAATTTTTTTAATAAAATAAATTATTTGGCGATTTAAATAAGACTATAATAAAATTTTGTAAAAATGTGGCGATTCAAGTCACATTGTAGCTCAAACTATTAGCCAATTGACGAATATTAGCCACTAAAAAAATCACTGTATGTAAACATTATGTCTAGACTCTTTTTCCAAATCTATTCATTCCCACCTAAAAATTAAGTTCTCTAAAATATATTTCCTTTTAACAAAATCATTTTGTGAAGGGGAGATAATCTTAACAAGAATAACTTAGATCCTTAAAGCAATAATATGGGAATTTTTTTATTTAAGTCATTAGAAGATTAATCAAACACTAATTCATAATTAATTCCTTGTCCCCATCTATAAGTAGTAACTTAATCATGCCTTTATCTATGCCAATACCCAAAAAACTCACTTTCAATTCCTCATTATGAATATCTAGAAAATCAATAGAAATTTCACCCATATTAGTTTTAAAAAATTTAATAGACATTCCATCATAGCTAGGAGATTTACCATTCTTAAGTGATTCATTAACCTTAGATATTTCATCTTCTATAAGTTCTTTTCCATTTCATTGGAATTATCCTCTTGTATTTTATTAGGAATAATTATTATATATAAAATTATAACCTCTTTATTTTTTCAGTCAAAAGTGAACAAGCTCTTATGAAAATTCATTTAAAAATAATTTTAATATTAGTATGATTATTAGTAGCAATATATCTAATTTCAATATGTAATACAAAAAAATACTCCACATTACAAGGTTCCTTGTTTTCTTCATCTATCATGTACTTATTTCAAACTATTGCACCCCTACAGATTGTATGTATTACTTCTTTCAACTCTCTAATAGAAGCATGCTTTTTATAGATCATAACATTGTCAAGCAATGAGAAAAAAATGAGCTTTTGGATAATGGGGTATGTCTAGTGTGTACTCCCACAAGTTTAGATGTGGCACTCTAGGTCATCAAACATCTCATGAGTATCACTCTACTAGATTTCACAATACCTAGGAATGAAGCATACAAATATTTGATATCCCAATAAAACTATGTATGAGTCTCCCTTCAAATATTAGGATTGTCAATGCATTGGATTCATAATTTTCAATTCTAAGGGATGGGAGGATAAAGCACTTTAAACCCTTGAAATAAAAGAAGTAATGATTTATTTTGTATTCCTCAACACATATTTATCCATCCCTTCAAAAATTGAGTGGCACACTATTTGTGATTGAGCCTCTGCAAAAAAATTTGCTAGGGAAGGAAACATGCCTACTTTCAACATCCCAATAGATAAACATTACATTGTCTTCAATTTGATACATATAATAGGAAGGAAATATTGTACCACCATGATTTATTACCATGTTCTCTATTACACATTGGACTAGGATGAGAATACTTGCTACCCTAAAACCTTGAAAAAATAATACTCTTTTCTTTACATGCCAGGCTAGCACATTGAGCCTTGAATCATTAGCATGCACTTGGGGATGAGAGTATGAGACCTCTCAAAACCCAATTAAAAACACTTAGATGAACTGATCCCTTGACAACCTTATTAATTATCAAGAATTCCAAAAAATAGATCAATCAATCCACATAAAACATAAAACAACTCACAATATCTCCCAAGATTGATGTTGAGTCATAGAGGAAGGGATGGGGCTGATCAAAGAAGAAGATGCCATCATAGATGAGGGAGGAAAGAATTAACCCACAAGCCTGCCACGTAAATAAAAGACCCTCAAAATAACATATGAAAATAAGGAGATTATGATCATAAGGAATTCAAAACCACATAGAAAGTTGGTCATAAGCACACAAATAGTTATGAACCCAATGATATAAAAAAACATTTTTTTTGGTGAGATCACTAACATAGAATATGACATATATGTTATAAAAAATATATAACATAGATGAGAGTTTAATTAAAATACTACCCAATGCATCAATGAGAATTTAAGGATCTATTGCACTTTTAGTGTTGATAATGCACTTCAAATATTATAGTTGGGAAATAATTTTATGATGTTAAATGATATTAGCTTGGCTAAGTGTGCTTCATGATAAAAAAATATGAAAATTTAATAAATTAATGAAAAAATAAAATAAATTGAAAGATAAGGGGTATGAACCATGGAAGGGATAAGAAATAGGTTGCAATGAAGTGAATTAACACTAGGATATGCAACACATGAGCTATGATGAGAAGGGGGCATGAAAAAAAGAGACAAAGGTAACAAGTTTCAAGGTATGAAATTAAAGGGATGAAATGAAGGAGGGATAAAGGAGAGGTATGGGAATTGGTAAAGGAAAAAGGAATGAAGGATATGCAATTCTATTCCTTACATGATATATACAAGTATAATTACAAATTGTACATATATGAGCATCATAAAATATCAAAATATAATCAACAATGCTATCCCCACCTACTTGGTTAAATAAATTCAATTAATGTTTGAAGAACTTGATCAACATCAAATCAATATAGAAAAGAGGATATACCTTGAAATTTAGGATTCAATTTCTTAATTGCATGGATTTTCTTGATCATTTTCAGCTTCACACTCCTCCAAAATATAAGGCTTTCATCAACTTCCTTTCTACGATGTTCAATTATATATCAATATAATAAAATTAGTTCAAAATACAAAAATAAAGAATACTGTTAGTGTAAGTAATATTTAATTACACTTGCATAACTTTACTTAGGTTGAGCTATTTTTAGGTCAACATTAGGGTTGCATACTTTGCTTTTATAACGCAAATCATCTCATTGTAACATTGAATTCTTGAATAATATCATTTTGCACATTCGCATGCAAAGCTCTGCTTTTTTATGTTTTCTCTTCTGTGGAAGGTGTTTAGGTTTGCATATCTGATCTAGGGTTTTTAACATGGTATCAAAGCCTTGACATGCAGCCCCTTCTCAAATTCTGGAGAAAACCATTGTAGATTTCGTTCGGGGTTCCTCGAGGATTTTATGCCTTGAGTTCATTTATGCAGCATCTTGGATCAGATCGGGCTTCACCATTAGATTCAGAGCACTGGAAAAAGTCAAGTTTGGCTTTTATTTTGCAGATTTTGGCCATGATTTGCCAGATCTGTGAGGGTTTCAAGTTGGGTGTTTTTTTGCAAGCTCTGGAGGTCACCGTTTTTTTGAAGCATTTTGAGCAGAAACGAAGGTCACCATTGCGTTCGCAGTAGCCAAAAACCCTAAGATCGCATTTCGTTTCATTGATTTTGGCGAAGTTGGTTCGGAGGGCAAAATTTTTTTGCCATGGAGGCCGTACGACCTCCCCAACACGCTTCACGAGGCATGATTTTCAAAAAAAATAGAAAAAAATGAAGTTTTTCGAGAGTCGTGCCTACACCTGCAGTTCTAATGGTTGCCGCCACCAGGCAGCCATCGGCCTGCCGCCTCCACCGTTGGCTCCCCCATCCGGCCGCCGACCCTGTTCAGCCCCTTCCGCCGAGCTCGGGGTCCTATGGAGAACCGGGTGTCCCAGCACTAGCCCCCGCCGACTCCTCTACATGCGCTGTGGTCACATGGGCGACCACGGGCTCCACCCCAGCCCCAGTCTACTAGCCCCTAGTTGCATGCAGGACCAGGGGCCGAAATTTTTTAGCCCCCTGGGCTGCCTGCAGGTTTTATTGGCCTTTCTGGAGCACTTTCACGAAATCGGGCATAACTTTTGCATACGGAGTCCATTTTTAGCAAACGAGATACCGTTGGAAAGCTGATTCCAGCACCAATCTATTAAAAATTTATTTTTTTCTATATTTTTCTTCAGATTTATTTTTCAGGTCCTTGAACTTAGATGTTGTGTTTTTCACTTCGAAGGGCATATCTTTTGACTCGGTGATCCTTTTTTCGCCATTCTTGTGGCATTGGAAAGCTGGTTCAGCCCTCTACATAGATATGAGGTCTATTTTCATTTTTTGTTTATGCATGTTAGGAATTCTCTCCTTTTCCAGTCATTGGGGATTGTAATAATAAACTAATATAAAGTTCCTTCGGGGGGGTTTCTTGCATAATAATCTTCATCATGTTTTGATGGCAACTCGCATGGGTTGTAATTTGGTTTCTTAGTTTCTTTTGGCCACATATTTTTGTCTTAGCTTGACACATACTAGATTCATTTTGGTTCACACTTTAGATTGAGAGCCTATGGTTAGTGATCCGCATCGGATCCATCTCAGTTTGAGGGCCACTAAATTTGTGGTTATTGTTCCTAAGTTTGTATGGTAATTTTTCCCATGGAAGAGTTTTAGTCTCAGTTTGGCATCGGCATCAAGATTCATGGCTTCCAGATTATTTCATCATTTCATCTACTGTTGCTTTATGGATTCTAGGGTTGTTCCAGTTTGGAGTGTTCGAGTGTTCCATGGCATCGGGTCTACTGTCACATTATTATGATTTCGATATGGTTTCTTGTAGACAAAAGTATCTTTCCTTGCTTGCCAAATTGCGATTCTAGTGTTACTCCACAGTGTTCTTCCAGTGCTTCTTTGCAGCAGTCATCTCATTGTAAGGGGGGTTGTCCCACTGGGTTTTCCTTCTCTACCTCATTATTGCATTTGTACATGGGTACCTGATCAAGCCTTGTTGCCGAGACCCATTCATGCTTGCTTGCATTCATCTTAGTTTTAGGTGCATGCTTATCTAGTCTCCCTAAGTTGCACTTATGGGGGGGTGTTAGTGTAATTAATATTTAATTACACTTACATAACTTTACTTAGGTTGAGCTATTTTTAGGTCAACATTAGGGTTGCATACTTTTCTTTTATAAAGCAAATCATCTCATTGTAACATTGAACTCCTGAATAATATCATTTTGCACATTCGCATGCAAAGCTCTGCTTTTTTATGTTTTCTCTTCTGTGGAAGATGTTTAGGTTTGCATGTCTGATCTAGGGTTTCTAAAAAATACATGCTATCAAATTCAAACACAAAACATGAAAATTATCATTCCAAATCTTCAAAATATGAATATAATAGTTGATACTATCAAATTCAATCTAAAAACATTGAATTCAATTCTTTTTCTTCAAAAAAAAATGAAAAGGTGGTGGAATTGTAAAACAATGATTGATCTATTTTTCAAAATCATGAAAAGTGTGTTTGTATGTGAAGAAAGGAATAAAATGTATAAAAAAATAGAGCTCATGGGCCCAAAATCATTGGATCCACATTCTTTTTTATAATTTTGATTCTCTAGTGATGTGAGCATGTTATAACATGAGCGTGCTATAATCCACTCACATTTGTTCCTACCTTGGGTATTGTGATAGGGAGAAGGAGAGATGGGGATAGAAAGAGGGAGTGATAAAGAGAGAGAGAGAGAGAGAGAGAGAGAGAGAGAGAGAGAGAGAGAGAGATAGGGGAGAGATAGAGAGGAAGATAGATATAGATATGGAAATGGAAATGGAGATTGATATGGAGATGGTAAGGGAGAGGGAGAGGGAGAGGGAAATCAAGATTGTTGTTGGGTGGTTTATCAAACACTATCCTCAAGTGATCCCAAATTTTCTTGTTATTCCCTCATGTGTAAACCATTTTATTGAAAATTTAGGTTTATGTAAAGAAATAAGTTGTCTAATTTTTGGAATCAAAAAGTATTAGGCTATTTTGGCTTTAGATATTTCTAAATTATTGACCTCATCATAGCTCAAACTGTTACCATATTGTAGCATCTTCATTTCTCTCCACTCTTACAAGAAATATGTTGTCTTGTGATGTCTTTCACATGACTTATTATGGCCTCTAAATATGATGTCATTAAACATAAATGAGGGTGGTGACAATATATTTCAACAATGTTCTTCAATTAAGTCACATTTATATCAATTAAATCTTGAATTGAAGTAGGATTTGGTGGAGGAGGGCTTGGTCAAGAGTTTCTCTATCGAATTTTGCTACCATTTTAAAATTAAAAAAAATAAAATTAACATAATTTTAAATTAATTACTAAAATCTATATAAAAAAATAATGTAATATATATGCCAAAAATTCTAAGAAAACAATTAAAATGATGAAAAACAAAACAAAAAAGAATTACCTCGCTATCAAATATGAGGAAATTGCTAAAATTGTTAAAATTTGAGCAAAAAATATATTTTTATGGACAAATATCCATTTCTTTCTTTGGCTATGTATCACGAATGCTCAACCCACTATGTAAAATACATAAAAATGAACCTTTTTTTACATATTGCTTTCCAAAATGGATATTAAAAAATAAATGTTCTCTTAAATGGATATCCATTTCTAAAAGCATTTTTATTTAATATTTGATATATATTAATATATAATGATATAATATATTATATGTGATATATATTATAATAATGTATATTATTATAATATATAATAATATATCACATATATTATTATATATGCAATACATTATTATAATTTATACTATATTATATCTTATTTAATATATATGTAATATATTTGTAATATATTATATTACAATGGATATTCATTTTTCTTTGGTCTTTACCATAGAAAATTGTACCTTTTACCAACCCAAGTAAAAATTCAAAGATGATTTTCGTGATTTTGCGTAACTCAAATAACATTTTTTTCCATTGCCACTATTTAGTCCATCATGATCCTTCACTCACCCATAATAACGTTATTATTTATGTGTAAGTTGTGTAATAATACAAGTGCATATTGTGTCTTCTAGTATGTCAATTTCTTAGTACATTGTGGTGATATGAGGCATATAAATGCTCACCCTTGATCATTGAAATCTTGTGAATATGAATAATAATAATAACAATATCATGCATGCCATAAATGAATTAAGATGATGTGTTACTAGTGTGCCATACATTCTAAAAATCTATAAAGTGAGACTTTGCATTGTGTAAACTTTAGTTATATTGAGTCTAGTTACACAAAATTTATAATATCTAGAAGGATAATCATATTTGGGAATCACATTAATTTTCAAATTGACTTGCCTTATAGATTGAGCTAGGTAGTGACACTAAATATGTAATGTATATTTGACATATTTTATATGATAATTAGAGAATTTTGTAAGTGCATGACATTATTTTTGTTACACAATGATAGTAGATTGTATGAAAAGAGTATTGAGTAATTTACATGTATAATTTAAAATAGAATATGATGTTTTTGATAAGATAAGCAAGGAAGGACCCTGAACCCATACAAAGAAAACAAGGTTGAACAACCTAAAAAAATAGACTGGCCAAACACAACCACTAGTCAGAAATAGCAGGGCCAAAACAACAAAAATAAAGGAAACAACCCAAAAATAGCAATGAGAAATAGCTCAATCCCCAAAGCTAGGAACCAAAGCCTCCAAGGGCTTGTTACATAAAATATTAGCCTTCTTAAATTTCTTCTTTCATTGCACTACTGTCCAAGATAAATCTAAAGTAAGATTAGTTGAATTAGAAGGGGAAGAGTCCCCTTTCGTGTAACAAACAAGTGGAGAAAAAGCTACTTCAAGAGAAGCGTTCAAGACCAAGGCCAAAGCAGTAGGATTTGAAGTTACACCATCCTTTCTCAACAAGGGGGAAGCAAAGGTCATGAAGGAGGTAGCATAACCAATAAGTGGAACAACCTTTACTTGAAACAACATAGCAAAAGCCTTTGAAGGAGAAACAACATCAACAACAACAAACTTCTACATAGAAGGAGAAGGAGGCATGCTATACTCACTATCTAAAGAATATTCAGCATCAAGGTACACTATTAAATGTTCTTGAAGAGAATTTTTCCACTAAGTGGAGGAAGAAACAAGATGACCACCATAAGGATAATCATGAGCCAAGTGTCCTATAGAAAAACAATGTCAGCATCGAAAAAGGATACCTTCATAATCCACCAGTTGAGACCAGGACCAACCATTAACCTAAATCACTACCTCTCCAAGTAAAGCTTCAGATAAATCAACCTCTACCACGATCCTTACAAAAGAGGTGTGAGTAAAATTCTTGGAAGTAGCACACCAAATTTTAAAAATCTACCAAGAGCATTTCCAATGTCCTCAAAAGCAGAGAAGCACCAAAATTGTAAGGGGAGATATGCCAATCTTACCCAAATAGGCATAACATTAGTTGGCTCCTTCGAGGGGTTGAAGGAAGTAACCCAAGGCCTCATGGATAGGGGATGAAAGTCCTAATCCCATAGTGCATGATCTAAAATTATTTTTCAAATAGATATACATAATAATAGAATTATCTTAGTTTTGTGTTTCATGTGTGTATGTTTGGATTGTATATTGAAAGAGTCACAATAATTAGATATATTTATTGATTGTGATTAATATTACAAAATAATTGAGCCTTACACATAAGTTAATGATTTGGAATCTAGGTCAAACCTAAAATTTTATACAAGTTTTATGATTATTTACCTCTAATGAGTTTTTAAAGTCTATACTTATGAATATGATAAATTAAGTATGAGGTTAAATATGGATGACAACATAATGATTATCAAAGCATTTTTTGTTACCTATAATTACACCAATATTTCACCTTGTTTGCTTCTCACTCGAGAAGACTTAAGTCATAAAATAATTATTATCATCTTCAAATAAACTAATTTTGACCCAAATATACAATTCCAAGCTATGAAGCTTGAAACCATATTTATTTTTGATTAATTAAGTTGGGAAAAGGGTCCTAGTCCCATATATATATGGAGAATATATAGCACAAACAACATAGACTTATTTAAGAATTCACTATTGATGGATCATTTAGAAAACCTTCAAATTGATTGATGTTTCCAAGAAGATATTATGGACAATCCTTTATAAGGATTTTATGAAGGCTCTTTTGATGAGCATCAAAAATTCTCATTAAGAACCAATCTAATTGAGACCAATGTTTGTAGAGTTAATTTTTATTATATAGACTGGAAAAATAAAGGTGATACACGTAGAGAAAGAGAATCTTGATTATTTGGTACAATATAAGTAGTGCACATATGATGTAAAACGTAAAAGAAATGAAAATAGATAACAATTGATAGGGAATCCCTTTCAGGTGAAAAAATTAGTACAATAAAATTCTTCACTACTGTAAAATCTCAATTATGCTTTGATGTAAGAATGAATCTCTTACTTCACACCTAATCATGTGTGGATATAAATAGATACATTGAAAGAAGTTTAATAAATCACATGAAGCATGCAAAAGAGAAATATAAATACTTTAAAATATGAGAAAAAATTAGAATACCTAAAATAACAATCAATTTTTTTTAACAAAAATGTTACAAAAATTGTTAAAAATTGCTTGATCAATTTTCCAATCCATAAAGATTAATTCCATCCCAACTATTAAATAAAAAAATAAAAAAAACTTATCCAACAACACATTTAAAATTGAAACGATACAACCATAGCTTTAAGACTTGCTTGATTATATTCAAAAGGAAAAGGCAACAATAATGTTGGAAATTTAAACCATTTAAAAATAATAATTCAACATAAGAAAATGAAGACATTAACACCATATGACATTGATAATGCTTCAAATTTAAATGAATTTTTTCTCCCTATTAAATATACTTAATCTAACCTCTATTAAATTTAAATAAAATTCTTCAAAATAAAATAACTTTATTAATTGACTATTGTCAAGATAAGGATGAAATTTTCTCACACCTATTTTTGTTTTCAAAACTATAATTAATTTTTAAATAATATTTCTATTAGAATTTGATTGAATCAATGCTTATTCAAAATTAATTTTCCTACATTTGTGATCACAAAAATATAATAATTTTTACTCTTAAAAATTAATGAGATAATAGCAAGTTAAAGTTAAACATGATTGGATGATATAGTTTTAAAGATAATTAGACAATATAAATTTTTTTATATTGATTATTGTATACAATTATTTGGCTAATATGATTATTGATATAAGACACTTACAAACTTTTGCAAGTGCAACAATGTGACAAATATTAGCTCCTTTCGAACAACCACATTAGAAATTACTTATGCAAGACCAAGAGTCACAATTTAGAAATTCACTTATTTAGAAACCACTTCCATATTAGATGCCAACTATAGAAGACCAAGACTCAACTTAGAATTTCATATTAGATGTGCCTTTTCTAATTTGAACTTAGATCTCCGCAATAAAAAATAAATGCTTTAACCAATCAAACTCAACTACTTGAACTAGATGATATAGTTTTAAAGAAAATACTCCTACAAATATAAAACTTTACGTTATAATTAATTCAGATTTATTTGCAGAACTATCTAACAGATTGCTAATAACATGCTTAATTTATTCATTAATTTTAACATTTAGTATAAAATAGAGTCAAATTTAAATAGTTGTCACATAACAATAATACGGTTAACATTATACTAAAAATGCACAGAATAAAATTTAAGAGCTAAAAGAGAAATAACCCGGATTCGAATTTATTCTTTGGTAACTGGGTTGAGTTGGAGTGCCCATTTGTCCGAGCTTCGTCTTAGTTGTAGTCCCCACGATTCCATCATTCCTCGCACCTTCCCTGCTAAATAAATTGCTTCCCAAATCTTGTCTTCTTCGAACCCTTGGGCGCATATCCGACAGTGCTTTGCTAGCATATCAGGTACTATCGATAGACGCGCAACAAGAACATTTCTCAACGAACTTTCTGTCCAGGAGATCAAATCCTCCGCTATGTCGGCCTCTAACTGTTCCTCCAAATCCTTCATGTTGGCTATCTCTAACTCGGTCTCCATTACTTGGCATAGTTTGTAGAGGTTATAGCTGGGGGCTATTCTCAACCAATCCTTGGTACGATCATGCTCGTTGGCTCTTCCTTGTATTTCTCCGAGAAGATTATTTGTTTTCAGCAATGCCTCGGCGCCCTGAGATAAGTTCTTTGCCATTTGGATTGTTATTTCCCGAGCAGATTCATCTGAGATAATAGGAAGGCTTGCATACAATTGTCGGAGCCTGAAAAGTTCTTTGTCGGCAACAATACTTACTTCATCAGTTCTTGTGTGCAAACTGTCGGCTTGGAAGCAAGAATCGCTCTCCTCAAGGAAGGTGAGCAAATCCCAAGCTTGACTGCAACTATTAAAAACTTTGTTAAGACGATCTGACTTCACTGGCCAATGGAGTTTAATCATAAAATGAATGAAGGAGACAACCGTCATCTTCCAACAGTGGTTTCCTAAATTGGGAAAATACTTGACAACTTGAGGAAGTGCCGCTTTTTGGAGTTTATTCACAAGCTGGAAACCTTGTTCCACCCATTCCAAGGCAAATGGAGTGAATAAAGAAGTAGTGAGAGCTTGTGTAGAAGATACTTGGTGATCTTGTTATAGGAATATTTAGATGAAAATTTCATCAAGGAGAATAGAAGTGGATAAATTTTGTAGAAATAATTTGAGATGTGTAAGTTAAATATGGAGGATCTATTTATAGATTGAGATCTATGAGATGTTTGTTGACAAGAATTTTTCAAGGCTTGCAGATTCTACTTTAGCTACTCAATATGATGTTATGGACCATAAAACTAAAGGTCCAATCAGATTTTTCTCGGAGGAATTTATTTTAATCAATGTACATGAAGATAGATCTGCACAAAAACTATGTAAGAAACTATGTGAGATGTATCAAGCCAAATATTTAGTGAATAATATTTTCTTGAGGAATAAATTTTATTAAATAATCATTGTCATCTCCAAATATACTAAATTTGACCCAAAGATACAATTCCAATCTATGAAGCTTGAATCATTTTTTTAATAAATTAAGTTGGAAAAAGGGTCGTAATCCCTTACATATATGGAGATTAAATACTAGGGGGGACAAATAAAATTATTTAAGAATTTATGCATGATGGATCACTTATATGAAACCTTCAAACTGATCAATGTTTCCAAGAAGATATTGTGGATAATCCTTTATAAGGATTTTATGAAGGCTCTTTTGATGAGCATAAAAAATTCTCATTAAAAACCATTCTAATTGAGACCAATATCTATAGAGTTAATTTTTATAATATAGACTAGAAAAATAAAGGTGATACATGTAGAGAAATAAAATCTTGATTAATTGGTACAATATAAGTAGTGCACATTTGATGTAAAAAATAATAAAATAAAATATATATAACATATAATATGTAGTACATTCACATAGGGAAACCTTTTTAGGTGAGAAATTACCACGATAAAATTCTTCACTATTGTAAAATTTCTATTGTGCTTTGATGCAAGAATGAATCCCTTACTTCACACTTAATCATGTTTGGATATAAATAGGTACATTGAAAGAGGTTTAATAAATCACAAGAATCATGCAAAATATGAATATAAATACTTTAAAATATGAGAAAAATAATAATATCTAAAATATAAACCAAATTTTTATAACAAAAATTTTACGAAAATTATGAAAAAATTCTTGATCAATTTTTCAATCCATAAGAATTAATTCCATCCCAACTATTAAATATAAAAAATAAATAACACTTATCCAACAACACATTTAAGACTGAAATGATACAAACATAACTTTAAGACTTGCTTGATTATATTTAAAAGGAAAGGGTGGCAAGAATGTTGTAAATTTAAAACCATTGAAAAATATAATAAAACATAAGAAAATGAAGACATTAACACCATATGTCATCGAGAATGCTTCGAATTTATATGGTTTTTTTCTCCTTGTTAAATACATTTAATACTTAATCTAACTTCTATTAAATTTATATAAAATACTTCATGTCAATAATTATTAATTGACCAGTGTCAAGATAAGGATGACATTTTCTCACCAATTTTTGTTTTATAACTATTACTATTTTTTAACTCATACTTTATTGGAATTTTATTGTACCAGTGCTTATCCAAAATTACTTTTCTTACATTTGTGATCACAAAAATATAATAATTTTTATTCTTAAAAGTTAATGAGAAAATAACAACATAAACTTAAACAATTAATGATATAATTTTAATGATGATTAGATAATATAGCTTTTTTATGTTGATTATTATATACAATTATTTCGTTAATATGAGCATTGATATGAGACACTTATAAACTCTTGCAAGCACAATTATGAGACAAATATCAGCTTCTTTCAAACAACCCACTAGAAATCACATATACAAGATCAAGAGTCTCAATTTAGAAATTCACTTATTTAGAAACCATTTCCATATTAGATACTAACTATGGAAAACCAAGAGTTACAATTTCGAATTCCATACTAAATATACTTTTTGAAATTTGAACTTAAATCTCTAAAAAAGAAACAATGATTTAACCAATCAAACTGAACCACTTGAACTAGATAATATAATTTTAAAGAAGATACTCATACAAATATATAGACATGATAGTTAACTCAGAATTATTTACAGAACTAACTAACTGGTTGCTTATGTATTTATTCATTACATTTAGCATTTATAATAAATAGAATCAAATTTAAATAGTCATATTTAAATACTTGTCACACAACAATAATAGGGTTAACAAATTATATTATAATTGCACTGAACAAAATTTAATAGCCAAGAAACAAATAACCTGGATTCGAATTTATTCTTTGGTAACTGGGTTGAGTTGGAGTGCCCATTTGTTGGAGCTTCGTCTTAGTTGTAGTCCCCACGATTCCATCATTCCTCGCACCTTGCCTGCTAAATAAATTGCTTCCCAAATCTTGTCTTCTTCGAACCCTTGAGCGCATATCCGACAGTGCTTTGCTAGCATATCAGGTACTATCGATAGACGCGCAACAAGAACATTTCTCAATGAACTTTCTGTCCAGGAGATCAAATCCTCCGCTATGTCGGCCTCTGACTGTTCCTCCAAATCCTTCATGTTTGCTATCTCTAACTCGGTCTCCATTACTTGGCATAGTTTGTAGAGGTTATAGCTGGGTGCTATTCTCAACCAATCCTTGGTATTTCCATGCTCGTTGGGTCTTCCTTCTATTTCTCCGAGTAGATTGTTTGTTTTCAGCAGTGCCTCCTGAGATAAGTTCTTTGCCATTTCGATTGTTATTTCCCGAGCAGATTCATCTGAGATAATAGGAAAGCTTGCATACAATTGTCGGAGCCCGGAAAGTTCTTTGTCGGCAACAATACTTACTTCATCCGTTCTTGTGTGCAAACTGTCGGCTTGAAAGCAAGAATCGCTCTCCTCAAGGAAGGTGAGCAAATCCCAAGCTTGACTGCAACTATTAAAAACTTTGTTCAGACGATCTGACTTCACTGGCCTATGGAGTTTAATCATAAAATGAATGAAGGAGACAACCGTCATCTTCCAACAGTGGTTTCCTAGATTGGGAAAATACTTGACAACTTGAGGAAGCGCCGCTTTTTGGAGTTTATTCACAAGCTGGAAACCTTGTTCCACCCATTCCAAGGCAAATGGAGTGAGTAAAGTAGTAGTGATGCTGCCACTATTACGGCTTTCTTTGAAGAGAAGTTCTATCCTGTTAATAGCGCTCTTATTGGCGTTCCACAGATCTGAAGGATCTTCGCCTGGCATGCAGAGGCGCTCCACAATTCGAGCATATGGTTTATAACAATACCTCGGTAGTGTAGGCTGAATTTTCTGCCGCCAATAACTCGCATGCTTGTGACACTGCCGCAAAATCTTGCCCAACACAATATCTGACAAAAGCCAAATGAGTTTGCTTAGTAAAACCAGCAATATCTGAAGCACCCGAAGCACATGCAGTAGTTTATGCAATCTGACGAGTGTTACAATTCTTTTCAAGGACATGCCGAGAGAGAAGTTCGATGTTGACCGCCAATTGTGGAGATCGTACATGTCAATTGTTTCGGATAGTGCCCGTGTCCAAAACTCTTCAAAGCAAAAGTATTTCTTGCGAATGAGAAGCGACGAATAACATCTCCACCAGATGATAACCCATTCCATTAGGATGTAAACACACACTGATGAAAATAGCGGCATTACGGGCTCGTAAAATCTATTAATACTCCTTAAAATGCTTAAATTGTCGAAATAAAAATACCAATACAATATGATAGAATACGAGACGACCCCTGTTACTGGTATCGTCAGCATTGATCTGGCTATTACATAATCTGGCTGTGAAAGGCGAACAACAATCCATGATTTGAACAACTCGTCTTCAAAATCATTCCACGAACTGGACATTCTTTCATCTTTGTCTTTAGCTGGTTGAATTTCTTCATCTTGAACAGTTAACAGAAGTGCAGAAATTTTGTTTTTCAGAATGCGGCGAACGCCAATGCCAGCTATAATCGAGCAGCCTAGAAAAGTAAGGAGAGCTGCATCAAAAAAAAAAAATAGAGGCCAGAGATCTACATCATCAGAATCATGAGTTATGGACGTATAAGAGATGAATGTCTTAATTGGAAAGTAAAAACCTATTATTAACGTTGCAATGGCTGCCCAGTTATCTGCCGAACGTGGGGCGACCATTCCAGCGAAAAAGTAGCCCAAGAATACACAAATATTAAGTTGAGAGATGCTGCGAATCACATCACGAGCGATCCATTTCATGTCTTCCTCGTAATTGTGAAACACATCGTGCAGTGGGGGACAAAGAGTGAGAGTTGTGCTGATCACGATAGCAAGAAGCTGTATAGGGAAAGCGCCGAGGATGAGAGCCTTTGTTGGTATCCAACTCGCTCTTTTCTGAAAGGCAGTCTTGGCATCCAGTGCTACCAGACAAGCAAATCCGCACACGCATAGTGAGGTTAAAATAACCAATGGTTCCATTGCACTTCTAGATAGAATTAACTTTCAGCGAGTAAACCAGAGTATCTAAGATTATTGCAAAAAACACATTATATTTTCAGGCAGATTTTCTGACCTTTTTCTTGATTCTCACCGAGCGAAGAATTTATGAGGAAACTCTTCCGTTGTCTGCATTTTCAGCTTTGAGAAACCCCACAGACATCAGAATTTTCTGCGCTCTTTCGAAGAGCCGGCATAACGATGTTACTACGTCCAAATAGTGAAAACCTCCTTTCATCGATTGCGCCATCAATCGAAAACCTCCAAACAACTAGCCGACTAATTAACGTCACGATGTTAATATGAAACCCATCCTCACCGACTATTTTTTGTTTTTGTATGCTGACTAATTAGAGTCAAATGTAGGTCCACATATAAAATACACCAAAATACAGGTTACATTGGAAAATGAAATGAAAAAACGACAAATATGTTGCGACACAAGGCTAAAGAATTGTTCTCACCGACATGAAGGAAGCAACCTGCAGAATACAAACCCCAAAAGAAAAATAATCTACTCTACAATAGGAATGTAATTAACCTGTGCAGACAAAGAATTTTCACGAGGTAAAAATATAATTTATTTATTGTGCAGCATACAATATACACCAACACTGGTTTTAAGAAAATTCATCGTCAGCAATTCATGGATGCCACCATCAATAATTCATTGTGGGAAAATTCATCACCGTGATAAATTCATCGTCAAGTAAAATTCACCCCATTTAGTCCAATTATTCACCATGTCACAGCTGCATTAATATTTTTTAATATATATTTCAAAAACTTTCATTTTATTAAAAATATTACTTGACGATGGATTTGTCATGACGGTGAATTTTCCCACAATAAATTACTGACGATGAATTTTCCGTCGGTGAATTGCTGACGGTGAATTTGCCATATGCCACCAACACTCTCTTCTTGCATGCTTGTGTTTAACATCAAATTACATAACTACGATAAGAACGTCCCCACACTCTCCTAAAATAGCCCTTATTAGTTAGATACCTCACACGTTCTTAAAGAAGTGTTTATTCAATATATTATTCATATATTAAAAAATATAAGTAACATTATAATTACTATCCTCATTATAAAGAATCTACCAAAAAAAGTAAATAAAGGAATAGTCAATAATAGTTGAAAATAGTTTATAAGAAGATGTGATTTTTTAAGTCTACCTTAAGTTTAGTTATAATATTAATATGTATTTTATTTTAAATAAATTATTTTAAGATTTATTTTTAATCTTTTAAAATTATTTGTAATATGATTTTTGTAAAGATGTCAATATATTGCTTTTTATTTTACAAAGATTAAAATTATTTTTTTCTTTAACGACAAGTTTTTTAATATAAAATGATTTTTTTATGTCAATGTATGTGCTTCTTTCATAAGATTAATGTTTTTAAGTTGTTGTCATGATGAATTTTGTTGTTGTGCCTTGATTATGATATGAATTTATGAAAAATCTTCCCAACCAAATTGCATGGAACAAGGTAGACATGGTTATTACATTTTCATCTATGGCTATTGAAAAAGGCACATTGGGCTATTTTTTTTAATCCCATGATACTACTCTTAATCCAAAGAGGAAAATACATTTGGAAGTTCTCTTTGTATCATCAATTATATCTATCCAATCACTAAATATGTAGTCATTTAACTCAAAATATCCTTTGAAGTGTATGAACTACAATAATTTTTAGTGCCATTAATATATCACAAGTTAATTTTTTCCTATTTCCAAGTGAATATCTCTTGGCATTTCCATAAACCTAGAGATTAAGTTCTCAGTCTATACATTAAATAATACCCCATAGATGTCAAATACATCAAAATTAAACCAATCTTTGATAAAATGTTGGATACAACCATTGTTGCCACAATCATCTTTGCTATTTTTTCACCCTATTGTAATTAGTGTACATGTTGGTTTATTATTCAACATTCTAAATGTTATTAGGATGTCATTTGCATACTTTCTTTGAGATATTAAAAATGTCATCACTTAGTTGATAAACCAATCTACCATTTTCTTTAATTTCTTTTATCAATCTTAAATCTATAAACTCAAGGTCCTTTATTGTTGATATAAACATTAAAAAAAACATTTCTGATAAAAATTAAATCATGCAAATACAAAAAACTATTTATATTTCACCTTACCTATTTGTCTTGATCTAGAGTATGGGTGTTAGACAAATTTTTATAAACTATGCAATCCTAATGCTCAACTTATTATTTATTTATTATTTATCATCCCTCAAAAAATGGCATCCCATAATGAATTGGCCATTATTATCATGTGTATGTTTTATTATAAACACGTGTAAATTAATCTAAGAGAATATCTTGCAATGAAGGATATGTAAAATTACTTATAACAATGATGGTGGTTTAAGAGATAATATGAAGTGTAAAAGTGTGATAAGAAAAAGTTGCATTATTGATTAGGAACATCAATCAAATTTATGATTCATGTTATGATGTGTCATAGAGTATCTTTGAATGGAGATAATTAAATCAAAATGATGTGATATTCTTTGACTCTAGAAGGAGATCTACTAGTTTTTTTGGATTTCATTATATCCATGTCATACTTCTTCAAAAAGTAGCCATTTATATTTTTTACATTTAATATGATACTTCTTTAATTAGCATGCTTGCAAGAATTTTTTGCTTGCTTTAATTGGTATTCAAATTCCATTCCTTCATAGCTATTAATACTAGAGTTAAAGGTTTGTTATACATAAATAATAGCAACCCGAATTTTGTGACCTCAAATGGTTGTTTCCATGGTGTATCATGAGAGATGTCCCTTGAAACATCCCTTGATGTTATTCTTACAATTCTAAAGTTTGATAATGGTTACCACTAGCTAGAAATTTTTACAATAGTAAAGGCCTACCTTGAACTAGTGACATTAACACTAGACGAGATGTCAGATAATATTTGAGTTCCTAAAACACCTTTTCATAATTTTGATCCTATTTAAAGCTACACGCTTAAGCAAAAGGTGTGTAAATAGGTGGCACTTATCTAATAACTATGAAATAAATCAACAAATGGACTGGAGTTTTCCCTATAAACTTTGCAACTATTTGAGAGTATTAGGAGGAGCCATATCAATTATTTATTTTAGCTTTGTTGTGGTAACTTTCTAGATTTACACCAAAAACACATTTCTTAGGATTCAGTCAAAGTTTCTACTACTCCAATCTATCAAAAATATTATCCAATATGTCAAGATGTCCTTCCCTGGTGATTGATTTTGCAAGTAGATCAACAAGATAGTATTCCATCAAGATGTACATGATGTCATGAAAGATAGTCATCATAGCCCATTGATAAGTAGCTTTGACATTTTTAAGATTGAAAGACATGATATTCCAACATAAGGTCCCCCATGGAAAAGTGAAAGGTTTTTTTATGTTGGTCTTTAGTGGTGATGTGAATCTAGTCGTAGCCTAAGAATCCATCCATTAAGGATAGAATTTTATGCCATGTTGTGAAATCTATAATCATATCAATGTTTGGTAAAGGGAAATCATCTTTTGGGCATGGTTTGTTTAGGTCTCTGAAATCTGTGCATATGTGGATGCCCCCAATGGGTTTTGTGATTGGAACCAAGTTTGATATCCATCAACATAATGAATGTGTCGAATAAATCCCACATCTAACAACTTCTAGAGTTTTGCATTGACTAGCAATGTTATCTACGAGTGCATATTACATAGGATTTATTTTCTTCATAGGTTTTCTCTCTCATTGTAATAGTTAGATGATGTAATACTAGATTAGGATCCAATCCGGGCATGTCTTCATAAGACCATGAAAAGTTTATTTGTCTATTCTTGATTTTTTTTTCTGAAATTTATCCTTTCCTCCTCAATTAAATAAATTGCAAAGTATGTTATCTTGACATTATTTTTACTACTGATATCTGCCTCCATAGATTTCTCAATAAGAACTAGAGATATTTCTTGTTCCATAGTAAGACTGTCAAACCTTCAATCCTTGGGCACCTCAGAAAGTTTCTCACCCTTAGATATGTCCTTTACTTTTACTATCCTCTAGTCTGAAAGTGTTGTATACTAATTTTCACTAAGGGCCCTATTTATACATTTTATATTTTTATGATTGAAAGGTTTGGTATCCTCCCCAAAGTTTTCCATTTTGTCCAAATATATGATGAATCCAACTCTATGACCCCCTAAGAGTATACCATCCAAAAGTCCCATAAACTTAGCTATAGCTTCATCATTTTGGAATATGTCTAAGCTAGGTGGATTGTGTTGGTCCCAATTGATAAGTTAGGGATATTTAAATGAGAGTTTGTCATTGGAAGGTGAGGGCTCATAAGACATATAGGATATGGTACACATGGAATCATGGAATGGGTTGGTGATACACTCAAAAGAGTTATTTTTAATATCCTTATTAGATAACTTATCAATGTAAATTTTTTTATCTATGTCTATAAGTGTACTTTTGATAGATGTAAACACCTTAGCGTGTTTCACAAATCCAAGTCCTATATATTTTGGTTTAATACGTATTATGATAGGTTCCATCATTCCTTGTTTCTATGATCCAACTCCACCATGTCCATCGTATCCTATATGTTCCATTATCGGGAATCCTCAAGTGTACTTTTATACTAGTAATATGATAGTATCCCCTTCTTTTTTGTTGTAGATCCACTTAGAAATGTCTTCAGCTACAAATTATTTGTCTAGTTCCCCTATTTAGATAAGGTATTTAGATTACATTTGATTATCACGGTTGATACTTCTTAAGATTTACCTGGTTTGTCATATGATCTAGGTGATGATGGAAGTTATCCTACACAAAAATACTATGCCATATCATATTCCCCACACCCTTTGTCTTCAATTTTAATCTTAATTTTAGGAGTAACCATGGACTAATGAGATGTTTGAACTGGTTCTGAAGAGTCTATGTAGGATTTAGAGGAGGATTATTCAGTGTTGTTTGGAATACAAAGTGTGGTATATCCTCTCAAATTTTAGTTTGGGAAAGTACCCGAATCTAATAGAATTATTACTTCATTTCTTTCATGATAAGACTTGAGACACTTGTGGAAAGTAGAAGGTATGAATTGCATGGAATGAATCCATGGGATGTTGGAAAATGGTCAACACTCCCCTCAAGATTCGTGACATGGCTTAACCACCTCCTGTGGATCCATTAACTATGGCAATTGTATCAAGAATTAACAAGTTGATGTTTTGGTGTAGCGACAATCGTGGGGCCAACAATTGGTATTAGAGACAAAGGTTTTGGGTTTGAATCCCCTAGGGTAATGCTGAGGGGGAGATTGTTGGGAAATGGCTAGCACTCCCCTCAGGATTTGTGACATGGCAATCACCTCTCATGGGTCCATTAAATCTAGCGGTTGTATAAGGCATTAACAGGTCGACCTTTTGGTGTAATGGCAACCGTGGGGCCAACATGGGTGACCAAGAAGCATGTTGTAAGGTAGTTCAAGATCCAGTACTTGGTAGGTTGTATCTTTGGTTGTTGGTTCTACTCTTATTAGAATAGTAATAGTCCCTTTTGAGTGGCACTCAGCCTCATCATAAGCTTTGATTAATATCTTCTTTGTTGAATATATCACCTCCTTAGAGAATCCTAGTATCATCACCAATTTTAAAGTGTATATGTTCAAGCCAACACCACCATCTATCAGGACACATTTTATGCAATGCTTGTAGACAAATATTTCTAGGTGAAGGACCTCATTGTGAATAGGATAGGAGAATGGGATGACATGTCTTTATTAGAGAATGTCAAATTATGTGAAGTGGTGATATGACCAACCATGGCTTAAAATTGGTTCACATGAATATTTTTTGGTACTTATGATTCCCGAAGAGCCCTATTTAATATACCCTTATGATTCAGTGATATATGGAAAAGCTCGAGAATGGATATTTGGGTTGGTTTTTTATTCAATTGATCCACTAGATTGTATTGAGGTGTAATGAACGGTCTAGATGTGGCTCCTTGTAGAATGATTTTTCTTCTACATGTAATGTTACATTAAGGTTTTGGGTTCTTTGAAGTGATCGTCAATACATGGTTGTCAACTTCCTCAATATGGAAAATAATATAATCATAGTTGGAGATTGTATAATTGTTAATGTTGCTTGAGCTATTGTTGGAGGTGGATCCTTTTCCATGATTGTGTAGGGGATCTTTGTAGATCACATGATTGTTGTTTGAAGAATTTTTCTAGTTTCAACACCAATATCACCTTTGTCTATTATGTCTTGAATAAGGTGTTTCAATTTAAAACAGTTGGGAGTTTTAGGTCCTTTTACTATGTGGTATTCATAGAAATTAGTGTCCTTCCAAACATGTGTGTTTGACTTGTGGTTCATATTGATTGATTTCTGGAAGAGTGACCATATTTTCTTGGAGTAGTTTGTGAAGCACAAGCTTGATGGGCTATCCTAAGGGAGCTATTCTTTTTTCATGGATTGTTGGTGAGTGTAAAAGGTTATCATTGTGTGGTATCATGTAGATTTATTAGTATTTGAATGTTGCTTTGTGCTAGTATATTTAAGGTGGGTTGGATAGTTTGAGTCATTTTAGCATCAACCACACCATCATTGACAATTTTTTTAAATATTCTTATTCCAGTAGCTAGACTTGTCATTTGAATTCTTTGAATAGGTATTGTTTTCTTTAAATATTTTAACAATTCCTTCAGCAATTATGGCTTTCTCAATAGTAAGCCCTTTTTGGATGACATCATCAAAGGAATTAGAACACAACATTTTCAAATGGATACCAAATTTAGTGTCTATGTTCTAGATGAACATATCAACCAATTATTTTATAGGATGTGACATGGGATCTTGCTAGCCAAGTTTCACCATATTTGTAAGGAAGAGGCAAAAATTTCTCTATCATTCTATTTAGTTGTGCATAAGTTTGCCATTTTTGTTGCATGGTCCATATTGTATGAGAAATGTGTAACACAATTATTAACTATTTCATTAAAGATTCTTATGCCCCGAGGGAGTCTAGAAAACCATTCCATGGCTTGCCCTCCTAGGATTCTTAGGAAGAGGTGCATTAGATAATTATTTTCATGCATTACCCCTAAACAAGCTACACATAATTATCTCACATGATCATGAGGGTATCCCTTTCCTTTATATTTATCTAATTTAGGCATTTCAAAGTGATGCGGAAAGGGTGGTATATATAAAGTCTTTTTGAATGGAAAGGGACATATGTTTTCCATTAGATAGCTCTTTTTCTGCACGGTCCCATGTGGATGTTTTCCATTTGTTGTTGCAAAATGTGAATCAAAAGATCTAGATTTTTAGGATCTATTGGATTGTAAGTGGGTGTGGGTTGTGGTGATTATTGACCTTGGAGTTAGCTTGTTGGTGGTAGATTCTAATAATTGTATGAGGGCTTTTATGGATTAGGATTGGTGTACATTGATGTTAGTATAGAGTAGGTGTGTTTTTTTGCGGATTTGTGTAAGTAGGGGGTTTGGAGAGGAGTAGGTATTCTAATTATGTCAGTGTATTTTGTAGTTAGGATTGAAGTTGGGAGCCTGTGGAGGCTGTCATGGATTTAGTGGTGTATTGAGCAAGTGGAATGTTTGATGGGTTTGTATGCATGCTTGTTATTGGATTAGGATAATTACATGGAGGTTGATGTGGTGGTGTTTGTGAAGGATGAGATGATTGTGGATTATGTGTCAATGTAGAGGTAATATACTGACTCGAAGTAGGGTTGGTGAGAGCCTATATATGGATAGGTGGTTGAAAGGTAGAAAATTGTTTTTCTTTTCTAGGGTTTAGGATCTAGAAGGAAATTTTTCACTAACTTTCACTCAAGAACAAACCATTGAGATCTCAATACAAAAGAGAAAGAGATCTTGCAAGAGGGTAGTTCTAGGGGCTGAACATGATCTAATAAGGGGTTCACCACCAGGTTTAGACTTGGAAAGGATAATGAAATGCAAGATGTAATACAAAAGCATAATTCAATGTAATGACCTACCAAATGACCTATAAATGCAATTAAAATAGAACAAAAAAGAAATAAGATAAGTATTGTGCATCTAGAATATGCAAATGACTGATTGCAACTCTGAAAATTTGGAAAATCTAAATTTTTGACCAACTAGGACTCATTCGCCAATCTGGGTGAATTAGTCCCTGATCTGGATTTTTGCACGGGAGCCTGTTTCAAGAAAAAGGGTATTTGAATCTAAAAATAGATCTGGAAAACACCTACAATGGAACTCATTTACCACTCTTGGTGAATCAATCTCGTTCCATTTTTTTGGGAAACTAAAGTTTTGATATGTACTTCAACACCTTCTCTTTCCTTCCAACTTGAGTTTTGAATCTAAATATGTGAAAAGACCTACAAAATAGAATATAAAATAAATTTTCTAATGGGGTTTGTCTTGGTCAAACCCCAAGTTTGGTAATCAAACCTTGATAGAGATGATGAAATGTGCATGGAAACCCTATCCTTAAGTGAGTCTAAGACTAAGAATTCTAAAACATGATGCAATCCTATTCTAATGTGCAATAATATGATGCAAGAATGGAAATATGAAGATGAATGACTCACTTGGAGAGATCTCTAATCACCCCAAACAAGCCCTGATGATTCTAATACCTTCCTTAGGCTGAAAGTAGAGTGATAATGGAGGATTAATAATCACTTAAGAAACAAGTCTTTAGGCTTGGCTTGATGGATAGTTACATCTCCCCAACCTAGAATCCATCATGATTCACCATATATAACCATGATCAACCCTTGAAAATGCTAGATATTGAATAAAAGTGAGTTTAAAGACCTGCAAAAAAAATTTTAATGTTGCTCCCAAGCTTCAACTTTGATAATTACTTGCTCTTGAATGCTCTTGTGAAGACTCTTGAATGCCTCAAACTTGAAACTTACTCTTGAGAATGTTTGCATAGATTAGCTAGATAATAAAAATGACTTAGGAACTTGCTTATATAGGCATTAACACCTAACTGATTGTTATCTAGATCTCAAAGGCTGACATCCACCAAAAATTTGAATCAAAATGGTGAATTTCCCACTCAAATTTGAAAATTACCCCAAATGGCACTCATTCACCACCCTTGGAAAATGGGTCCCAACTAGGGGGACTCTTTCACACAAGGTGGCAAATGAGTCCCACCCTAGCTTTTTGAGGTGGGTTTTCAAGATTTTTGGTATTTTAAGTGATTTTGTCAAGTTTTTAGGTGAAATAAGCCTCAAGATCTGAGATAATGGGTCTCAAGGGCCTATTAATCATGATTTTAAAGGGTAATTAATGCAAGCGTGCCAAAATAGGTCTAAATTAAGTGTGAAATTACATCAATCTTTCAAGAGAATACAATTTTATACACTATATTTAGCCCCACTTTAGCGCCCATATGACTCTACGTGCATATGTAAGCTAATGAAATCTAATAATAACCTCTATTTCATAAAAGGATACACATATAAGTTTAATCATAATATGAAAGAATGAAGCCCCCACTGTAGCTATTTACAAAACCACAATGTTAGGAACTGCATCCTGCAACACAATTTCGTTAGTTGTCCAAGAATTATCTTACCTAACTTCTCCTAGGAATCAAATTTGAGGGTAGATGTATGCCCCCTTGATTCCACTTGCTTTATGGAGGTGGAATCAAGGTAGCATTCTAACCACGTTGAATATGATAAGTCATATCATAGGGTATTTCTAAGTACCATACCACATAATGATAGATAATGATTAGGACATGAGTATAATTATGATTCCAATGCAACAAACGACGTCAAAAATGAAGCTCTCTATCACCTGTTATGTTGATTTGAATGAAAGACACTTTTTAACCCTAATATAGTAAAAACCCTAATTTTAACTTGTATGAGAGAAAAAAGTGAAGTAAATTGTAACTATTTTTTCATTTATCTTTTTGTATATTGGATGAGACAATAAGTTTGCGAGACCGGACATCCTGTGAGACCAGGTGGCCCACGACAAGCACCATCATGAGGTGAGTTGATTTTTCTACCTTAGCTTTATCCTTAAGTAGTTATTTTATGATTTTTACGCATTTCTAGGTTAATGTAGGGCCTTGGAATTTTTTTTGCAAAGTGTCCCTTTTGTTCGCGAAGTGTCCCACGTTTTTGCAAAGTGTCTTGTTTCTTCACGAAGTTTCCCAAAAGGGGCCTAAAGTGTCTAGGACCTCTAGGAAAGTACACTAGAACAACTTTAGTACACTTTTATGATTGCTGATATAAAGATTTAAGAGTTGAGACTACTTATAGGACATATTTTTTTCTTTTTTGTTAGGTTCCTACCCGTTCACGACATTGTCTGGGTGGCAAATAGATTATATTCCTTTCAGAATTAGTCCCCACCCTTTCAATGGAGGATACAAAGCTTTTACATACCATAGGATTCTACTGGATGTACCTCATGCCCCCCATGAGGTACTATGATCTGATGTTGATGGCTTTAGCAGAGCGATGGGATGTAGATACATGTACATTTCATCTACCTACCAAGGAGATGACCATCATGCTGGAGGACGTACACTGTATACTTTGAGTGTCGATTTGGTGTGAGCGAGTACATTTCTAAGTAGATCAGTCATTTCACGAGATGAAATACGACAAGCAATTCTGCTTGGGAGGCCCAATGCATGATGAGAGGGTGATGTCACAGATACATCTTGTGATACTACTATATTCATGGGCCCCACTGGTTACATCAATTATGATGATGATATTAGCACTAGTACTTGTCCTTGATGGCTAGGGAGCACACCTGGAGGGAGGACTAGTACATATGATTCATGGGATGGCAAATTATAAGACCATGTACACTTGGGGGTACAACATCCTAACACATCTATACTATGATCTTGGATGATTTATATTTTAGGAGGTGGACAAAATGGTATACTATATGCTTCTACAGGTGTGGTTCCTAGAGCATATTGTGTATATTAGACTAGCATGGTTCCCATGTCTGGCATCCTTGGGGTATCCTCAAGCTTTTGGCTATACTCTATGATAGGTTTGGTACTATGGTGACTTACACTTCTAAAGAGTCTAATTTGACTGACTGGAGGAGGATGATCCTTTGGAGACCTTATCATCTTTTGTTATAGTGGCCAGATGAAACTCGACAGATGAGGAGATTGCAAATGGACAAGTTCCTGATTGGCAGACACGATTATATAGTACAAAATTTCTACTATGATCACATCCTGCATCAGTTTGGTCAGGTTCAGATAGCACCCATGGCACAACCCTTTTTCATGAGGTCAGTACGGAGTGCCCAAAGACCCGATGATTCTAGATGGTTCACTATCAAGGATGTTTTCTACAATGATTCCGAGTAATCATATCATGATATCCCTCTGGTCTTTGATGTTGATGATGTTGGTACCACATATGATTATGAGAAGTGGTGGACAACATCACAAATAGCTCCCATATTCCAAATGGAGAAACTGATAGGTGATGCAAGGCCACTCCCAGATGAGTTATTTCTCTTACTCTCTTAGGATGAAATACTGGAATTTTATGTTGGATTCTATATCAATTTCATATCAATCACTATACACAGATATTCCTCTATTTGAGTGACTATATAATCCTTTTGAAATTTGTGATTCAATCTCTGTTTATTTATAAAATTATGGCTCTTGCAGCTTTAAAAAACATCATCCATGGTTTGGACTATTCTATGAGATATTTTCTTTGGGAAGAAAATTCATAGAATAATAAATTGTATTTGGTTACTTGGGATAAAATTTATCAACCTAAATAGAGAGGTGGTTTAGGTATGATATTTTACCTCCTTAATAATTTTTCTCTTACTAACAAATTATACTAGAGATGGTGTGTGGAGGAATAGGCCTTATAGGGAAAATTTTTTAAGTTCAAGTATTTGAATATGGAGAATCATACTTTCATTGCTAGGATGTCAAACCTTAGAAGAGGTTCTCAAATATGAAAAAATATAAAATTTGGTAGTAGTCTAATTAAATCTAGCATTTTCTAAATTGTGCAGAAGGGAGACCTCAATATTTATTGATACGATCCATGAGACTAGCATAACCCTCTATGTGGAATTCCCTAATCTCATAGAGTTAAAAAATAAATATATTGAAGTTGATTGGATTTATGTTTCTAATTTTCAAAATAAATAGTCATGTAGAATAGCACAAAGATTTATAAATGAAAATTTAAATACATTCAAGGCCATGTCAACAATTCCCTTTTCTTATTAATCATTTAGTTCATATTTTAGAACCATAGAAGGTCTCTTTAGTTATACATTTGTATTTCCCTAGATATAGTTTGAAAGATTCTAGAATCTAAAATGTGTAAGGTAGTTATAAAACTCTTATGAAAAAAATTTGAAAGTTAATAACTATAGGCTTTGAAAAAGGGTCTAAAATCATAAATATTGACATAAGGTTAATTCTTTAATGTGGCTTTCATCTTTATATAAAATTTCTCATTAAGCTAATTGTAGACATGGAAAATGTACAAGTTCGTTTTGGCACACCTGATCTTGATTACTAAAAAAATTTCCTCCTAAATCATATTCTCAGCATTTCATCACATTCTATCTCTTAGTTTAATAAATCATTATTTATTGGATTAAGTCTCCCTCTTTCAATGATTAAATTAATCAATTAATTTAATTAACCATTGCATCCCTATTTAATTAAATAAATCATTTTATTTGATTAAAATCCCTAAAGTCCTCTTATTAAATTAAATAAATTAAAACCTTATTTGATTTAATCTAACATGTTCCTTCTTGATTAAATAAATCAAATCATTTATTTGATAAATCATTTCGTCTCAACTCTTGACTTAAATCAATTCATAAATCTAAGTCTAAAATTGTCACATCATCTAATTCTTCATTAAATTAATCAAAACCATGATTAAGTTAATCCCTCTCCTTAAAATCCTCTAGAGAATGCAAGCTGCACAATAAATCAATTACTTTGATTTATTAATTCATCTATTTTGCCTCACAAAGCATCAAAATGGAATATTCCCTCATTTGAATTCAAAAAGGCCAAGTGGACTTGGTCCTTCCAACAAGGCATTCAATTCCTCTTACATGTCCTTGACCTTGAGCCAAGTGACATTAACTTCACTTCTCTTCCCTCTTCAATAAGTCAACTCACCATTTCAAATTCAAATTTATGCATTTATCATGCACATTGGCCAAAATTTTCTCATTCCTCATCCAATCACATGTGGACAAATGGCACAATGCCATTGGATTATCTTTTGTCCCACATTGCTCAATCCTTCTCACCTCTTCCAAATAGAAGTCTATAAATTGGAGACCTCTCTTGTTACTCTTGATCCACAATTTTCATGCAAAGTTACTCTCTTCAATTAAGAACTAATTTTCTCATTTCATCCAAATACTCATCTCATTTTCATATTTGCACCAAGGTTATGCTCAAATCTCTTTGGAGATTTGACCATTTCTAGATCATCTTCATTGCAACCTAGGAATTGGGAAAGGGCCAATTGCAGCACTCCATTGGCACCAATTCCCCCATGGGATCATCAATCTATTGGCTAAATTAGGATTTACTTTCATATCATTTGAGTCTTGTTCTTCATTTCCTAATAGTAGTTTAAATAGGTGGATTTCATGGGGAATCTCTCACTCTTGTATGCATTTTGATCTAACATCTAACCATGTTTGTTGTCTTTGTGCATTTGCAAGTTTAGGGGTTCACATTTTGGCACTAGAAGGAGGGGCTGCAATAAAAAATTTAATCATGTTTTTAATTTTTTTTTGCAGTTTCTAACGTTTTTTGTGCAGACACAGGCAAACTAGGCCGCACGACACTATATTGTGCCACTTTCAGCACTGCGGCGCAATACTTCGCTGCTCCCAGGGGCGCGCCACCATATTCACCCGTGTTTAAATCTTCTAAACATCGCCACGGATTCCCACCTGTCTTTTTTTTTTAATTTCTTAAGTCCACCGTGCGGGTCCTAACTTTGTTGCTTTCATCACCGCGACACGGTATCGCACCGCGGTTTCTCCAAACTCCATCACGTTATCCTTCCTGCCTAAAAATTTTAAATTCCCAAACGAGACCGCTTCCAAACTGCATTGCTGGCCTCTTTCACATTGCTTTTGCGCTCTATGTCTCTGTAGAGCGCTTCCCAAAGTCACCCGCACGACGCTATATAGCGCCGCTTAGTTTTCAAACTCCGTCGCTTTTGAAAACTCCGCTGTGGGAAAATAGTGAAGTTTTAAATTGGCATGTGCTTTTTAAATTTAGGATTTCTTAACCTTTAATCTGATTTTCTTTCTTTATTGCTCTCTGATTTTCTGTCATTTTTGCAGGTTGGAGCAAAGGAAGAATTTTATCATGATATCATGTTCACCAACCCAAAGTGTTTTTAAACACTAAAGTGTTCTTCAACACTCTTTAAGAAATTTGTTAAAAATCTTTGACCTTAGGAACACTAAATTTACTTTGGGTTTTAAAAAAGAACAATCAAATTTTTTATGACACCATGCTCATTTTGTACAAAGTGTTTTTCAACACTCTTTAAAGAATTTGATAAGTTCATTGATCTTAGGACACTAGTTTTCTTTTGGGTTCTAAAATTAACAATCAAATTTCCATTCAAAAGTTGCCAAGGGGCTAAAAAGAACCTTAGACAAACATACTAGATTTTGTTTGAAGGTTAACAATTGAACAAGGCAACCTCACTTTTCATTTGGTGCTTAAAAAAAACTCATCATTGCTTTGAGAAGTTTAAAAATGAACAAGTGTTTTCCATGTTTTGCAATCCTTTTCACAAGCTAATATCATTTAAAATGCGTATGCACTTCTCTCGCGCTTTATAGTGATATTGAGAATCGAAAGCATTTTTGGTGATATTAGGTTGTTAAAAAGATTGCCTACACATTTCAATTTGGGTGCTTAAAAAATTGAACAAAACATGCGAGTGTGAGCACAACATATTGCAGAGGTTTTCCCCTTTGTTTTTCAACAAAGGTTGTGTGAACGACGGGATATGTTAGCTCGCTTTTGTTTATCTTAGAGGGCCTGCCTTGTGGGAAAAAGTACTCACCCAATGGAATGACCCAATCGGGAACACGCTAAAGCCAAGTGACTTCCAACCGATATATAAGTGTGGATTCTTGAGGAAAGTTCAAGAATCACGAGGATTATTCTGACGAGATGGACAACAATGTACTCTCGCCGATGTTGGATAATCCCCCACAAATGGAATGCCCACATTAGAATCCTTTGTTTAGAAAAAGGCCAAAACCTTGTCTATCTCGTTGGTGCAAAAGGTCATGTCCTTTGAAGCCGCCCCACATTATACATGCAGTCTTGTTGTAGAAAAGGAAGGTATGCCATGGGAGATTCATGGGTACTAATGCTTGGCTGACCCGAATAAGTGAGTGTCGTGGAGGGGAGCCAGTGTGGTCAAGCATTTAGCCATTCACACAAGATATGCGCAGCTGGATTTATCCAACTGGGATCCCAACAAGATATTGTCTCATCATCCTAGGATTGTAAAAGTGCTTGAAAGAAGGGAACACATTGCTTGGCTCTCAAAAACATTTGAAAACAAACATTCACAAGACCTCCAAAATTTCAAACCCCTATGAGGAGACAAATACCTTTGACGAATTTAAAACACTCTTGCTTTCCCTAGGGATTCTATCCCTAGACGTTTCTAATTGCTTGAATTCTATCGTCATTTGTCTTCAATAAGGTTAAACATAGGAGACTTTTTCCCTATTTTCCTCGATTTCCACATAATGGACCTTCTGGGATGAGAAAGAAAGTGAGGCATTAGACATATTGTTTGGAACATAAGCAAGCAAGTGTCTTTGATAAAAATCAAGTCATTAAGCCAAGATAAAAGGACAAACCGAACTTCATATGTGTTGTTCCCAATGATTTCCCGCAAGATCAAAATACCAAAGCCCAAGTACAAAAAGATAAGCCTAAAAGCCTGTGAGAAACACCTTGAGATGCTCCTTGAAGTAAGAGAAAGACTTGGATACAACTTCTACAAAAAGATTCAAGGAACAATCCAAATTTGTATGTGTTTTACTACCAATAGAATCTCGAAATTTTTGAAAGGTTTTCTTTTCTCCCATATGAAGTATAGCCTATTCTTCAAACCAAGATCTTGTAGAAATAGTTGTGTCTAGATTCAAGTCTAGGATCAAAGAGTCATTCCCATCCATCTTTTCATCAAATCAAATCTCATCCCATCATCAAAACTTCTTGAGAACTCTAGAAAAATCACTCGTCCTAAACTTAGAGGGCTAAACCAAAATCACCCTATCTTGGATTAACATACCTAGCCAAAATTGTCAACACTTTTTGGATGAATTTACCTCTAGGATAATGAAATTTTATAAGGTTTACTAGTTCAAAAAATCACATTGGCTTAACACACTTAGCTAATTCATCCACTTGTGCAAGTTCCCCTAGGATAATGCAACTTCCTAGGGAATACAACTTCACTACAATCTTGTTTGACTCAATACACGTAGTCAAAACCATCATAATCAATCTAAGTCCTTATAAGTTTAGCATAACCCCTCAAAATGTCTCCAAAAGTTTCATTCACTCCTTCCATCCATTTATCCCATCACCATTACCGTCCTCTTTGATCGTTGGCTTCCCTAGTTCTTCTCTCTTGAACCTGAAAGGTTAGGATCAAACAATCCCTATTTTTATGGTTCAAACTAGATCTCAATACAAGAAGAACATGGAGAATATCAGTGAAATATCAACTTCTATGGACATGAGTCAGTTAACCTCCGACATAAACCTAGCGAGATCAAACAATCCCCCAACTAACTCTCCTTTATCATCACAAAATCCTCAAGAGGAGAGTCATCAAGAGGACATCACGAACAAAGACATGGGCATGACACAATCTGAAATCATGAAGATGGTTCAAAATCTAGAGAACCACAAAATTGTCAATGCTATGTTCAAGTACTTAAATACGCTAGCAGGAGGAGGGGTCCAGTTCCCTTCTGACCTTGACGCAAGCACTAGTACGGATGTGCCTATTTCAAATACATCCCCAATGAAAAATTTCAATCAAGAAATACCTCACACCACCTTGGCCATCACACCAACCTCGCCGAATGTAAACAAGGGCAGTGCCATGTTTCAAGAATTGCAAAGGCATCACCTTGTGGCTAACAAAGAGGCAGTTTTCACCACCACACCAGGTATGTCTGTCCCGAAAGACCCATCCCACTCATATGTCCCGCTCACCTTCCACAACCATGCCGACTCATCTTCATTCCATGCAACACCAGCTTGTCCATCAAACATACAAACTTCTCTACCATTAGGAGAAGGGGGCTTGTTTGGAACAACTGATGTTGCTAATCCTTTTTTCCAGATTAACATTCCATCTCTTCCCCCATTTCCATTCACAACCACATCACCTCTCGGATTGGGTTTTCCCCCTCTCAACATCAATGATTTCTTGGAACCTAGCAATATGAACATCACATCAAGTCCTCTCTTCTTGCTCACAACATCACAAATCATGACCATTCAAACCACCACCACAAACACATCCGTTGGTCTTCAGATATCCCAAAGCATGCCTTCTCAAGGACCAATCATCTCAACCACCCCTCCAACAACCCAAATCCCAATTGCCACCATAATCCCTTCACCTGTCACAACAATCAGCATGATTCCTATTCCACCACCAATCCCACCAAAAGTCAACACAGCAAATTCATTCACTACCCTAATCCAAACCCTTGAAAAAGCCAGCCAACAAAGAGTACTCAAGAAAAATCAGCAAGCCCAAGCACAAGCTCAAGCGCAAGCCCAACAACAAGCACAAGCTCAAGCACAAGCCCAACAACAAGCACAAGCACAAGCTTAGGCACAAGCACAAGCCCAAGCACAAGCCCAAGCTCTAGCTCAAGCTCAAGTGCAAGCCCAACAACAAGCTCAAGCCCAATACCAAGCGCAAATACAAGCAATCCATCTGCAAGCATACCAACAAGCCCAAAAAGACTTTCAGGCACAACAACAAGCTAAACAAAAAGCTTTGTTGGCTCAATAGAAACTCGACCAACAACAAGATTTGTTGGTGCAATAGCAGCTAGACCACCAACAAGCCTTGTTAGCGCAACAACAGCTTGACCAATAGTAGGCTTCATGGGAACAACAGCAGATAGACCAACAACAAGTGTTGTTGGAACAACAACAACAAGATCAACAACAAGCGTTGTTGACTCAAATGCAAGCATACCAACAGGCTTTGAACATGCAACCGAACTTACAGCAAACGCCCACTAGTACTCTTCCCACCCATCAAATGCCTCAAACACCTCACAAATCATTAATTCCACCCCCCAACCCAATCAAGGATGTTGCAACACAAATCAAACTACTCTCATAGTAAGTGTTGAACTTACAAGCAGGAAAAACCATGAGAACACTAGGCAACTTGTGCCCTGACCCTTTTGACAGAAGTCTCACCATGATACTATTCTCGAAGGGATTCGAGATCCCCAAATTTGACAAGTATAATGGAACAGGTAACCCTGAAAACCATGTCAGGGAATTTCAGGTGCACTGCATGGAAGTCGCATATGATGACATGTATCTAATGTGACTATTCCCCCGAAGCCTGATTGGTCCAGCTATGGAATAGTTTTCTCATCTACCCACGGGCATTAAAATATTCGAGGAAATTGTGGAGGCTTTCCTTAAGAATTACGCTTTCAACATGGGTGCGGATGTTAGTTTGGAAGAACTATCAGTGCTTAAACAATGAAAAGGAGAGCTATTTGCATCATTCTTGCAAAGATGGTGAGCCAAGGCCAATTAGAGCAAGTGGACTATGCCAGAGGAACAACAAGTTTGCACCATCATAGCCAATCTAGATGAAAACTTGGTGTTCTACCTAAAACTGCAGTGTCTCACATCGTACGATCAATTGATTCCAAAGGAGCTCAACATCAAAAGAGCCCTTACTGCGCGAGGAGGCGAACCTACATTCACTCCACTGCAGGATAATCGCCCATCTAACAACTAAAATGATAAACCTCGAACATAATTGAGGAATAGAAACATCACGAACGATGGCGTGGTTGATGCTAAAGTAGTCATCAGTGCCCCTAAGCAGAATACCCAAACCCATCACCCACCACAAAATCATAATCACAACAATGTGCAGACTAATGTGGTAGTAGCATAGCCACAACCACCTTCCACCAATCAAATCAATAATGTGGGAAATCAAGGAGGACCACCTCCCCACAACAAGTATCCTCCCAAGCGGAAATTCACGGCTCTTGGTGAATCGATTGAGTCGATAATGAAGAAGCTGGTCAAAGAGAATCTAATCAAAATCTGTAACTCTGAGCAGTACATGGAACCCATGACCAAGACGCTGTGGTATAATGAGAACCTCTTTTGTGACTTTCACAAAGTCAAAGGACACACCATTGCCAATTGTATGAGACTCAAAAACATCATCCTAGACCTCATTAAGGATAAGATCATCAACATCGAACAGTTGGCCGAAAACCAAGACTTGAAAATATACACAAATCCGATGCCGAACCATAACCAAGGGAACAATCAAGGAAATAATCAAGGGAACAATAAAGGCAAGCTAAAGTATGCTAGTGCTAACCTAGTGTACGAGGATATAGTTGGATGCGTCGACGAAATGGTTACCGTCATAAATGTCAAGGGAGCCAACAATGACTGTGGAGTCACCACACAAGGCAAAAAGGGTTACCATCGCTGGGGCACCTGCTAAGACCCCCATTTCTAATACAAAGGCTATCCCCTATGACTACAACATCATTGACCAGCTAAAAAGAACCCCCGCCCAAATTTCCATCTTGGAACTATTGAAAATTTTTGCTACTCATAGGGAGATCCTTGATGAAGCATTAGGTGCGTCCATTGTCTCTGCCACCCTTGACACAAAGTAGTTCCAGGCTATGGTGGGTAACATATCTACACCAAATCTCATTACATTCTCTGACCAAGATTTCCCCCTGCAACCATCTCATAACCGCGCACTCCATCTTCAAGTGCTCATCCATAAGAAGAAAGTCAAAAGAGTCCTGGTGGATGGAGGTGCAGACCTTAACATCTGTTCTCTAAAGCTCATAAAGAAATTGGGATTCCCTAAGGATTCCATTAATAAGAATAAAAGCATCACAATAAGGGCATATGATGACTAGGAAAGGGTGTCTCAGGGCACTATCAAGATCCCCATCCAAGTGGGACCGACAACAATGGAAACCACCTATCAGGTCCTCGACCTAGACCTACCTTATAATATCTTCCTTGGACATCCATGGATCTATGGAATGAAGGCAATGGCCTCAACTTATCACCAATGTATCAAGTTCTCACACCAGAATGAAGAAGTCACCATATATGGGGATCCTGAAGCTTTCGCCTACTGCAAAAACATGGAAGCCAAGTTTTATAAGATCCCCCAAGTACCAAAAAATGATGAAGGCCCATCCACGTCATATATTGACCTAGCCAACCTTGCTTCCACTTCTGTGACAGAGACACCCACCATTCCTAACATATCCAAGATTAAGAACATGATCTAGGACAATGGATGCGGTGACTATAGAATGAAGAGAAATGCATTTGTTGTAGGAGAGTTACCATAATATCCTAGGTCACATGGGCAACCTCAACCAAGTGAAACACCTGTCCACATTGTTAGGGCAGAACCTTTTGGATTCTGCCATTGGGGGGATCTCAGTCGAGAGAATGTGGATGAGGAGGACATCTCAAACACATTGTACCAAGATGAAAGGCCCACCCCCAACCTACCCATGGATGAAACTAGCATAGGACTACAAATGATGTTTAGTATGGGCTATAACAGGAACGAAAGCCTGGGAAGAAATAGTGATGGACGACTAGAACCCATCATTATAGAAAGAAGAATGTGGAACCTTGGCCTTGGGTATACTCCTTTGAGTATAACCATATGTGGCAGAGGTACTCCCAGAAGGGCAGTTAGGTCCTCTCCTCAAGTAACAGCAACCACTTCTAGACCACCTGTATGCCTAGGCATCTCACTTGACAACTTCACTTTTGACGTCACTGATGTTTGTGCTAGTAGTGACGATGATGAAACCATAGCTAGCCTTCTTAGGCTCTTTGAGGATTCCACCCTCCTTATGATTAGTGCCTCCATAACTGATTTAGATCAATGAACCCACCAAATCACCTTAGTACACCCGCAACTCTTCGATCACAATCAACGAGGACCACCATTTCTCAACTCATTCGAAAATGATGAGGCACTCTCAGAATTTATGGGACTAAGAGATATAGTTCCATGTGGGGATCACAAGGTAGGCTTCAACATCACATTGGACACCAAGGCATATTACGAGGAGACGATTGAGTCCTTTAGTCACAAAAGAAAAATATCGAGAATAAGCTCAGGGTTATTGAGCGAAAACCACACTGTGGTGCTCTCTAACCACAAAATAATAAAAATAAAGGATGCATCCAATGGTGAAAACCTCTCTGAGGCACCGGAGAATGAAGGATTCAATCTCCCCCTTATTGCTCTACACCAAGAAAAGTCAACAGTCTTGGCAAAACAATGCAACCCGGTCAACTTGGGAACAGAATTAGAACCACAAATCACCTTCTACACAGAATCTCTCCTGGTAGAAGAACAAGAATTGTTGGCAGCATTCCTAAAAGAAAGGTAAATTTTGCATGGACCTATGCTAACATGCCAGGTTTAGATCTTGAGGTGGTGGTTCATCATTTGGTTGTTTACCCAAGAGAAAAACCAGTCAGACAAAAGCTAAGGAAGATGCACCCACAAATAGCCTTGCTCATCAAAATTGAGCTACAAAAACTTCTGGATGTTGGCTTCATACACCAGATTGACTATCTAGAATGGGTATCAAATCTTGTACCTGTCTCAAAACTGAAAGGGGGCATTCGCATCTGCATAGATTTCAGAGACCTAAACAAAGCATGTCCTAAGGATGATTTTCCACTACCTAACATTGACATGATAGTGGATATGACAGCCAAACATGAGATGCTATCCCTAATGGATGGATTCTCGGGGTACAATAAGATAATGATAGAAAAGGAAGACCAACATAAGACAGCCTTTACACGTCCTTAGGGAACCTACTACTGGAATTTGATGCCATTTGGGTTGAAAAATGCAGGAGCTACATACCAAAGAGCCATGACATTGATCTTTCATGACATGATCCACAAAACAGTCGAAAACTATGTGGATGACATATTGGCTAAATCAAAGAAAAGGAAGGATCACATAGCGACACTAAGTGAAATCTTTGATACAATAGAACAATACAAGGTCAAACTCAACCTAAAGAAGTGTGTCTTTGGGGTACAATCGGGAAAGCTCTTGGGGTATATAGTTTCAATGAGAGGGATAGAGGTGGACCCTACAAAGGTAAAAGCAATCCTTGAAATGGAAGTGCCAAGAACATTAAAGCAACTCAGAGGATTGCAAGGTAGACTCCAATCCATCCAAAGATTCATAGCACAACTTGCAGATAAACAGATCACCTATTCACACCTGCTCCACAAGGGAGTAGCATTCAGGTGGGATGACAAGTGCGAACAAGCATTCAACAAAATTAAAGAATATCTACTTACACCACCTGTGTTGATGCCACCAATTGTTGGGAAGCCATTGATCCTATACATCTCAGCAACAACATCCGCCCTTGTTGCCCTTTTAGCCCAACATGATGAAAAGGGAACCAAGCGGGCCATCTACTATATCAGCAGAACAATGGTGGGAACGAACTCAACTACACATCAATATAAAAAGCTTGCCTGGTAGTGGTGTTTGCAGCCCAGAAATTCAGACAGTACATGCTAGCTCATCAAATCAAGTTGATTGCGAAGATAGACCCCCTAAAATATCTATTGTCAAAAGCAATGCTCACAGGTAGAATGGCTAAATGGGTAATGATACTATCCGAACATGATATTGAGTATGTTGAGAGAAAGGTGATCAAGGGACAATTTATTGCAGACCAGCTAGCAGAAGCTCCCCTCTACATAGACAACCCACTTATATTAGAATTTCCAAATGAGTTCCTTTTCAGCCTGGGTGCAGTCGACCACTGGAAATTATACTTAGATGGCTCCCACACACAGCATGGATCAAGAGCCGGCGTGTTCTTCATCACCCCGCAAGGAGACTATATACCAAGATCATATAAATTGGCATTCTCCTGTACCAACAATATTGCAGAATACGAGGCTTTAACCATAGGCCTCAAGATTGTAGCACAGTGGCGAATCATGACATTAAAGGTCTATGGGGACTCGCAACTTATCATCAACCAAGTCAACGATGAATACCAAACTAAAGATGATAAGCTCGCATCATACAAAAAGGTGGTAGAAAGCCTCAAGGAATCATTCATCGAAATCACCTTTGAGTAGATACCAAGGAAAAACAACAGAGCAGCCAATGCAATGGCAACAATTGGATCCTTGCTAGACATTCCTCGCAATGTCTCGAAGCACGAATTCCTCGAAGAACAGCTTCTCGTACCCACGTTTGAGGTACCAGAGTTAGAATACGCATGTGAACTCGTTGGTCCCGATGATCTTTGGTACCATGACATATACACCTACCTAAGGTTAGGAATCCTATCAACTGACATCACCCCGAGCCTAAAGCGAACCTTTGTGAAAAGGGCCTTACGATTCGTCATCCTAGGAGAGACCCTCTTCTGTAGAAGTATCAATGGAACCTTGCTACATTGTTTAAAACCTGAGGAGGCCACGACTACTCTAACTGAGGTACACAATGGCACATGCGATTCGCACTCGAGTGGTATGACCTTGGCTAAGAAATTGATGAGAACTGGGTACTATTGGCCGAAAATGGACAAAGAGGCACATGACTTTGTCAGAAGATGCCTACAATGCCAACAACATGGAGACCTTATTCATTCACTAGCTTAAGAACTGCATCCCATTGTTACACCTTGGCCCTTTTCACACTGGGGGCTCGATCTCATTGGTAAAATATCGCCCACCTCATCCAATGGCCACAAGTTCATTATCACCACCACTAAATATTTTACAAAGTGGGTCAAAGCAATTTTCATGACCTACATCATGGGAAAAAAAATATCCAAGTTCATCCTGAACTACCTCATTTGTCGATACAATGTTCCCCAATCCATTATCTCTAACAATGGGACACCCTTCAAGAATTAGGATGTCCATGATTTATGTGAAAAATTAAAAATCCAGCATCGCTTTTCCACCCCATACTATCCACAAGGCAATGGCCAAGTATAAGCTACCAATAAAACCATTATGAAAATCCTCAAGAAAATAGTCAATGACTCTGGTCATGACTGGCATTTGCAGTTAAATCTCACCTGATGGGCTTATCGCACCAGCATCTGCACACCAACAAGTGCCACCCCATTCTCCCTGGTCTACGGATCAGAAGCCATACTCCCGATTGAGATCGAGCTCCCGTCACTAAGGATATCACTGGAAAACCTCATCACGGATGAGGAATACATGATTACAAGACTGAATGAGCTGGAATTACTAGATGAACGGTGCATGGATGCCCTGAATCATCTGTAGGTCTACCAGAATCGCCTGAAATGAAGCTACAACAAGAAGATCAGGCAATGCACTTTCCAAGTTGGTGACCTTGTGCTGAAGGAGAACCAAAAGAATGCGCCAAACCCCGATACAAAAGGAAAGTTTGAGCCTAATTGGTTGGGACCTTTCATCATCACTGCAAGCTACAAATCAGGGGCATATCAGTTGTCGACACCATAAGGTGAACCTCTGCAGGAGCCCATGAATAGTTTGCACCTCAAAAAGTTTTATTCCTAAGAACTTGCAAGGTATGGAACCAGAAAATACAAAAACAATCAGAAAAAGTCCTGAAAAAAAAATGGTTACCTTGATGAAAACCTAGCAAATAGGCGTCTTGGTAATAACAAAATAATCAAAAAATACAAAAATCCAAAAAAAAAAAATATCAAAAAAAAGGATTGAAAATAGTAAAGAAAAAAATCGTCCTCTGGTGAAAACCACTTTGGTGGCACTTTGGACAAGTACCTTGGTGAAAACCTGGCAAATAGGTGCCAAGTGTAAATAAAGCACTCCCCATCCACCAGGATCTGCATGACTCATCCATCCACCCATTCACTCGTATCCATACCATAGCCTGAGCTACTGTCTATATCATATTCCACCATAGTACTACTTGGCATTTCCTAAGGTTAGTTTGTCCTGCCTTTATTGAAGTAGCCCATCGCACCACACTGGGGGCATAATCCACATACATCAGATTGGATTCATGTATATTTTCATGATCTTCATCAAAATTCATCAAAAATCTAAAAACATCCAAAAATCTTCAAAAATCAAAAAATATGTCGAAATATCAGAAAATCTTCAAAAATTCATCATTTAGTCTTGTCAGTCTTTCACCTTGTCGAACTACGTCATCTCAGAGCTTGAATGTAGGCAAGGTTGATCTTTGATCATCCCCCGAGACATTAGAGTTAGTCCTTAAGCGTTCATCACATTGGCAATCCATTTGCCCATCTAGTCTGCATTTTAAGTCAGTCCTTTAAGCAATAAAATGGCAATTTGTTTGTCCATCTTATCATCAAGTCAGTCCATCATCAGTCAAACTACGTGGTCTCTGTGTGTATAACGTAGGCAAGGATAATCTATGGATCAGCTCCCAAGACCCCTAGGATAGGTCTTTAAGTTAGTCTGTTTGTCATAAATCTTGAAAAACCAAAAAGTAAAACATCTCAAATTTCCAAAAATAGCCTCAAAACATTTGAAAAGCCCAAAATGGTGCATCCATTTCATCTCGCTTTCACCCGTGATTGTCATCACTCATAATAAAGAAAATAGTTACTTTCACCCTTTGGTGAGTTAGTCAGAAGCAAGTCTAGCAGGTTCTAAAGTGAACACCTTATCGTCAAAGTTTCAAGCCTAAGTCAATAAGTAAGCAAGTTGGTCAACTCAGAGTATCAATAGCTTATCACCGAATTAGTCCCACTAAAACCCTAATCACTACATGTCCTAGGATGAAGCTTTCCTACGATGGACATAAGCATTAGGTACCCCATAGTAGTTCAGCCTTGGCTAGCGATATGAAGAACATTAGCTTGTTTGTTTATTTTATCTTGGTTTTTGTGACTTATCTTATGTTGCACTCATTTCAAGGACCTCTCGAGGATGCCTAGACAAAACAAGTTTAGAGAGAAAGGAATGGGGCAACGATCGTTATCTTTTTATCTATTATGCTTGTAGGATACCCTTGTAAAATAACTTGGTCATATATGTTTTGTTTGGTTTGTGGGAATGACGTTTATGATATCTTGTTGACCACATAGGAAAGCTTGTTTTACTGTGTTTTGGTCTGAGATATTTAAAATGTCTGAACTACATCCCAAATGAAGTATTTATGTTAAGTGTGAACAAGAGTACTCCTATCTAATTGTTGAGTCAAATTCCATCACACTAGGTACCACGCCATCCTGGTCCTTTATACCTTAATGCATCGTACCTATGTGTGTTATCAAACATAACGCAATTAACCCTTTGAAAATCTCAATTCCTAGCAAGGAAAATCACAATCACCAATCCTAACTAATTCATTAATTATGTGTTTCTTCTACCTTCTTTCCACACTAACATGGTATCATAACAGTAATCAAAACATCGCCCATGCATACACCCTGTATCCACATAATCATCAGCATTAAAACACATTGCATCATATCATTATCTTAGGTTACGGAGAACAACATAAAGTTGTTATTCTAAACATCTCAAGCACAACATTACATCATACATAATCATTTGCATCCATTATGCATTACATCATTAAAACACGAAAAATATACAAAAAGAAATGCATCCATTACATACATTGCATCACATAAAGCATAAGAATAGAAACATCTCATAGCATCATATATTTGCATATCATATATATGCACCATACATATCATAAAAGGGCAAATCATCTCATATATATCATTCAAAAAATACTGTTATGATACAAATCAGATCAAGTGTACATCAAATACATAATACAATAAGGCCAAAATACTGCAGCTCGTATATCAAAAAACAAAGCAAACTATCATGTGATCAAAAGGGGGGTTGACCTTGCTGGCTGCTACCCTCCCCATCCTGTCTCTCACCATGGGCCTCTATCAGTCGCCTCCCTGTCTGCTAAGAAAATTCTGGCACTTTGCTGCCTGATGGTACTACCTGTCAGTAATGATGCTGATAGTACTCAGCCTCTCTGATAGCATCTCTGTAATCTCGGATATCAACTGATCGGCCCCGGGATATGGAAGCAACACTCTCTAACTGCCTTCATCGGCCCATCTCCTGATCCCTCTCAGATTGTGCCAGGTCTCTCTCCAGTGTAACTGTAGCAAATTGTTGTCGGGCCTCATCCCACTCAGCTGTCAGAACCTATATCTGGCCTTGTAACTACTGAATCAATGTGTCACGGGGATCTGGCTAGCCCATTGGCTATCCCGCTGGCTGTACTATTAGTTGTACTATTGGTTTCTACTATGCTGGCACATGGGGATGCTCATCCTGTCCTACTGCATGCTGTGTAGGATCCCTCGAAGGTGACTGCTGAGGAGGTGGTACACCTCCCCGACCCCTGCCTACTAACCTACCTCTCGGCCTGCAATGTGGAAGCACTATCCTGGGAACTACCAGTCTCACTCATGGCCTAAACCATGCCCTGTACACTAGAGTCACCCCTGCATCTGCTGGCCCCTGATCATATGCCCACGACTGAGCCACCAACTGTCTGAATGAGTTCACTTCCTCGTCTGTTGGAATAGGCGGTGCCCATGCTGTCTCCTTTGTCGTATGGGCAAAGATGGCCATATAATGAACATCGGGTATATCCTGCACCTCTCCAAACTGTCTGGCCACCCGGTTAGGAAGGTATCTTTTTATCAAAGTATGCTACCGACCCTGCATAAGTATGTCCTGATGAGCAAAGAAGAGCTTCTCTGCATCATCCATCCATGGGCCTATACCCATATACGGTCTCTAGATGAATACTATCATCTCATCCAGAACTCCCCGCCAATGAGCTATGTCATCTGTACCCATGTGGGTAAAGCGAATTGTCGCCCCACCATACCGCCACACCATAGGATCATCAATATCTATAGCAACTGGAATCACAACCGGGCGAAGCACTTGAATTTGCTCAAATACCCAAATATGCAGAAGAGTCAATCCAACCCCAAGAGTTTGACCCTCCAAGTAAGTGAACTCATGTAAATCCCTGTACAAGGAGGCTAGCAGTACTATTCCCCATGCATAGCACACTCGACGAGCACACATCTTCTGCCATGCTAGTCCCCAACCCAGACTGAAATATCGGTCGCGTCGATCAGGAGCTACAAGGCTAGAGATAATGGTGGCCACAATCAGGCTGTAAGTAGGGGTCGTGCCACACCGACTCGACCATACCTAAACCCTAATAAATGCACGTAAAACGAGAAAAATAAAATTGGGATAGGGGTACATACCACGGGTCCTGCAGCGACTAGTCACTGATATCCTCGTACCCGCTCTGACACGTGCAGGGGAAGCTCTCGTTGCACCATTTTCTCTAAGACTCAGAGCTCAAGTGTCAAATTGTTCAAAGTTAAGAGTGCAAATGTATTGAAAGTGACCCCTCGAGCTCTATTTAAGCTTGAGAATTAGAGCTTTCTTGACCTAATTTGACCTTCTAACTAGGATTTTGCTTCCCCGATCCTATTTTCACCCATCTGAGAGTCATTATGCATCCCTTTTGGCATTTTAATCCCTTTTCTGGCATTCTTGGGCATTTCTAGCCTGTCGGGCACCTTGTCATATTTTTCAAGAGATCATCCAAAAATCAAAATTTTCATTCGATCTCTTGAGGGGGCAATATCCAACAATATCCTTCCACTAGGGCAACAATGGGGCATCTAAAAAAAATTGAAAAAATCCTAGACCTTTGATCATAGTAGTTTATTCTTTGAATCAATGCAACAAGTACATTGCTTCAAAGAGGGGAAAAATGTAGACATGGAAAATGTACAAGTTCGTTTTGGCACACCTAATCCTGATTACTAACAACATTTCCTCCTAAATCATATTCTCAACATTTCATCACATTCTATCTCTTAGTTGAATAAATCATTATTTATTGGATTAAGTCTCCCTCTTTCAATGATTAAATTAATCAATTAATTTAATTAACCATTGCATCCCTGTTTAATTAAATAAATCATTTTATTTGATTAAAATCCCTAAAGTCCTCTTATTAAATTAAATAAATTAAAACCTTATTTGATTTAATATAACATGTTCCTTCTTGATTAAATAAATCAAATCATTTATTTGATAAATCATTTCCTCTCAACTCTTGACTTAAATCAATTCATAAATCTAAGTCTAAAATTCTCACATCATCTAATTCTTCATTAAATCAATCAAAACCATGATTAAGTTAATCCATCCTCTTAAAATCCTCTAGAGAATGCAAGTTGCATAATAAATCAATTACTTTGATTTTTTAATTCATCTATTTTCCCTCACAAAGCATCAAAATAGAATATTCCCTCATTTGAATTCAAAAAGGCCAAGTGGACTCGGTCCTTCCAACAAGGCATTCAATGCCTCTTACATGTCCTTGACCTTGAGCCAAGTGACATTAACTTCACTTCTCTTCCCTCTTCAACAAGTCAACTCACCATTTCAAATTCAAATTTATGCATTTATCATGCACATTGGCCAAAATGTGTTCATTCCTCATCCAATCACATGTGGACAAATGGCACAATGCCATTGATTATCTTTTGTCCCACATTGCTCAATCTTTCTCACCTCTTCCAAATAGAAGTCTATAAATTGGAGACCTCTCTTCTCAATCTTGATCCACAATTTTCATGCAAAGTTACTCTCTTCAATTAAGAACTAATTTTGCTCATTTCATCCAAACACTCATCTCATTTTCATATTTGCACCAAGGTTATGCTCAAATCTCTTTGGTGATTTGACCATTTCTAGATCATCTTCATTGCAACCTAGGAATTGGAAAAGGACCAATTGCAACACTCTATTGGCACCAATTCCCCCATGGGATCATCAATCTATTGGCTAAATTAGGATTTACTTTCATATCATTTGAGTCTTGTTCTTCATTTCCTAATAGTAGTTTAAATAGGCGGATTTGATGGGGAATCTCTCACTCTTGTATGCATTTTGATCTAACATCTAAGCATGTTTGTTGTCTTTGTGCATTTGCAAGTTTAGGGGTTCACAATAATATTTAAAAAATAGGGATTGTTGATCTGAACAAATGTATTATTTGCCTTCAACAAGAAGATCCTAGTACAAACATATTCTTTAAGTTTTCCTTCTTATTAATTTGTTTAATGTTTATTATGTAATTTGTTGGGAATTTCATGGAATAATTTTGATTCTATCCAAGAATCTCTTGGGAACAAATCTTGAACTTCTCTAAAGCTAAAATTCCTTAATCTTTAGTATGGTATTGGTCTCAGTTTGATCTATTAGAATATTTGGCAAGAGAAAAATCAAAGGATTTTCAATAGTATAATAAGGTATATAAGTTAAGTTTGGGGTAAAATAATGACCAATCTAAAAGAAACTTGTCAACGTTGGATCCAAGATTTTCGATTGAGTTATTGTTGGGAATTCAAATCTTTAATGAGAATTGAAATTCCTATAGCTTTTCCCTCTTTTGTATCTTCCAATAATAATCCTTGAGCTACCAACATACTCAGTGGGGGCGCCCTCATCAAAAATATTAATTAAAATTAATGATAATGGTTCTTCAAAAGACAATCATGAAAATGCTAGCGTTGAGGTGTTTGTTGTGATTATAATGTCAGAGTCAAGTTCTAGTTTTTAGGTAGCCTTAGTTGTGATTCTAATAACTTTTTGAAGGCTATTGACATTCACATAGCTCTTTTAAATACAAAGAAATACATTTTATGAATATTTATTTTGAATTTGACTCTACAATCTTGGTTTATTATTTCAAAAGAAAGTCCTCTCACTTCAAGAAATGGTAGTTAAATGAATGTATGAAAGACATCAACATTCGTTTTCATGATTTCAATGTTGTTAAGTGGAACCATACTAGAAAGAGAGGAAATTTGCTTGCTTATTTTTTGGCTGAATAAGTGTCTAAGTGGAATCATATTAAGGTTGATATTGTAAATGACCTATATTGCCCAATTTGGGATATGAGTAGGCACTTTGATGATTTTGTGAATGTTGATTACAATATCTATCTAGATTAGTGATTCATGCTACTGTGTTGGTTCTTCCACTATTCTTACTATTTATTCCATTATGGTTAACTTTATTATTACTATTTTTAAATATTTTTATTATTGGTCCAATCTTTTACACATAAGGGAAAAAATTACTCTTGATATATAGAGCATGTACAATCTTTTGAAGAAATTATGCTTATTCCTTGTCTATAGGGTTTAGATATTTCCTTCTCTCTAGATAATTGTTTTTTTTCAATCTATTTAAATTTTTTTAATTCTTTGAAATTGGTGTAACATGAGTATTTTATATAGTTTTATAATATATAATATTTTAATACAATTTTAATTATTCTTTTATTATATCAAATTATATTAAATTATATCACACAAACTCCTCTAATATAAGATTAAATGGTATAATCATTACATTTAAATGACATTCACAAGTGAAAATCACCAAAAAAAAATCTCTAAGATTATCCATCCCAATACAATTCCCAATCGAACAAAATTAATTATAAAATTTTCTCATTAACTAAAACTTCACATTTTCTTTGTTTAAGAAAAATGTTATACTTAGTGTTACTATATGGTCCCATGAGGGGGCTTGGGCTTCTATTTTCATGGATCAAGCAATCCCATGAAGCAAAAAAAATTATGCTATAGGATTAATTGGAATCTTTTCCTAAAAAATAGTAGCCCCTACCTTTTAGGACTACAAATTTCAGCGGGTAAAATTGAGGTGGGGCTAGAAATTGCCCCTACAACTTAGAAATTTTGTAGAAAGATTTTTAGCCACTTGTCTATCACTTAAAATTTTAAATTCCTAAAAAAAAATGAAAATGATAGAATTTTTATTTATTAATTAATTTTTACCAAAAATACTCGAGTTCCATCCTTAAATTTTGGAGCTCAAACTTTTAAGCTGAATCGCAAAATTGAATTCCTGGGACCACTAGCCTTAAAATATTCTTAAAAGATCTAAGCAGCCTCCACTGAAATTTTTTAGGAAGCCCCCTCAATGGGACCGTACACTTAGAAAGCAGACGCAATGATGTCGGTGCCAAGAAAATTGTTTTACAACACGTTTGTCACTTATTCATTTCATTGTGCGATGTCACAATTGATTTTTCCTTGTTAGAGATGATTTGATGGGTCTTCACGAAAATGAAACCTTTGGGTTAAACGCTACAACAAGGCACATTTCAAACATTCCAAAAGACAAATTTCCTTAGCACATGGCGAGATTGTTAAAGAATGTTAGAAACTTTGACGCCATTTTTGGTAGTGCTGGTGAAGAGAATCTGGAGCATGACCCTAAACCCATGATGGATCTTACTCCTCTTCACATGGCTTTATTATTAATGTCACGATGTTAATTAGCCGGCATGACCAACATTTTAAATAACTTCCTAGTTGTTGGGAGATTTAGAGTTGTGGAAAAGGAAGTTTTGCTTGATGTTCGGTGGACCAATCCATGCTTCATCATTTGGGTTTATTATTGCTATGCCTATGTGGATTTACTTTTCTATTAGCATACGATGTAAAGAGGGCCTTCCACAAGCGAGTGAGTTGGATCCCTTGAAAATCCCTCCTCCTCGGCACTCTTACCATACAACTTCTTGCTTTCGTGGTCAACACAAACATTTTCTTTTCAGATGTTGGATATTTTTCTCCTATCATTAATGCCTGTGAACTTAATATTTGTGTATTCTTAGGGTACTTTCTTATTGGAATGGTTGCCCCATGCTTGCTAGAAAACTTGGAAGCCATTGCAATATTAGTAATAGGTTTATATTTTCCAATTAAGAAAATTATCCTTATTTCTCATGGTGATAATGATTATGGCAGTTATTTGTTGTGGATAGAATTTCCACTATTTTCATTTGCTTTTTATCTTATTCTCTTACTAAGTTGTACAATTATAGTTGGCATTACTGTTCAACGCATTCTGAAACAAAGGATTTCCACAATTCTCACAACTATTAAGGGTGTAAAGATTCAACCATCCATAAACAAAGATGAAAACATACCATGTCCGTGGAATGATTTTGAAGATGAGTTGTTTAAGTCATGGATTATTGCTTGCATTTCCCAGCCAAATCAATGCTGAGTTCAGTAGCCGGGCTTGTGGTCACATTTGGTGTCATAGGTTCTATGATCAAACATAAGTTAGCCTTAAGTACATTTGATTTTAAATTTTATCCGCTTTTGTTAACACTAACACTATGGGTTTTCATGCTAGAGTAAAGGGTTTTCATCTACTGTATATGGTATCCATCGCTTCTCATTCGCAAAAGATACTTTTTCTTTGAAGACTTCTGGACACGTACCCTCTCTAAAAAAATTGAGATGGATGGCTTCCAAAATTGGCAGCCAACATCAAAATTTTCTCTTGACTTGTCCTTGACAAGGATTGTAACCCTTCTCAGATTGCATAAGCTACTGCAGTTGCTTCGGCTTCTTCATATATTAGTGATTTTACTTAGAAAAATAGGTTGGCTTCTCTCAGAGATTGTGCTTGGAAAGCTTTTGTGGCAGTGTCACAGGCATGCTTGGTATTGGCTAGAGAGGATTCAACCTACACCACCAAGGTATCATTATAAATCTTATGCTCCAATACTAGAACGCATCTGCATGATTGGTGAAGATCCCTCAGATCTATGGAAAGCCAATAAAGGGGCTATCAACAAGATAACTATTCTTCTCAAAAGAAGGTTGTGATAATGGAATCATCACCAATTCTATCTTCACCCCATTTTCTTCTGATTGGGTGGATCAAAGTTTCAAGCTTGTAGATAAAATACAAAAATCAGCATTTCATCAAGTTGTCGAGTATTTTCCCAATTCTGAAACACTGTGTTGGAAAATGACAGTGGTGTCCTTAACTCTTTTTATGATTAAACTCCACAAGCAAGAGAAGTTAGATAATGTGAGAAATTCTTTTAAAGCTTGCAATCAAGCTTGGGATTTGCTCTCCTTTCTCGACAAGCACAATTTGTTGGAAAAGCTAATCTTGAGTAGCCACCAACTGAGTGCATTTAATGCACTACCTGATATGATCCATTGGGATCCTCCACCTGTCGTGTCTGACTTCCAATACTGGCCAATTAATTTTGGCAGAGAATTAATTTTTGGTGGGTGAGTTTGAATTGAGTGCCAATTTTTGGAAAGGCTGGGAAAGACAAAAGAATGGAATGTTTTTTAGTTAGAGACAAAAGACAGTGAATGAAAGAAGATAGCAGCATAACAAAAGGAGGAATGTTCAACAGAAAATAACAAAAAAAGAATGTTCAGGAGATCCTACAATAGTAGAAGACATTGACAGAGAGCAGTGCTCCAGAATATCTCCAGCGCACAGTTTGCTCCAATGCGCCAGAACGTGCACAATTTTTGTATGAAGAATGTACAGAGTTTTGCTCTGAGTTTTTATATGTAAATTGTTTTGAATGTAATATTTTTGGTTAGTTTAATGAAACAGAAAATATTTTGCCTCCTCTTCTTGCTGTTTGTTTTATTTGGTCTATGTTTTCTTCTTTGCCCACTATAGTTGGGATTTTTTTCCCAACAGATTGGTATCAGAGCCCTAAGTTTTCTGGGCATTTCATTTTTAAAGCCCTAGCTCTAGTCCTAGGCGTGCTGTGACAAAATCTTTGCTTATGGGTATTTGGGAAAGCCCTAGTTTTCTAGGAAGTGAAGAAAAACCCTTTGGTTTTTTTTTTGGTATTTGTAGTTTCCCCCATTTAGCAAAATGGCTGGAGGAGACAATAGGAGTTGGTAGCAGCCACCTATTTTAGATGACAAAAATTATGATGTCTGGGCAAAGAAAATGAAAACCATTTTAGTAGCAAATGATTAATGGGAGTTAGTTGCAAATGGGTTCATAGATGTGATTGACCCAAATGTATATGCAACATTGACCAATCCCCAAAAGAACGAGTTGAAGGAAACAAGAAATAATGATGCTAAAGCCCTCAGCTTGATTGAGACAGCCTTAATAGAGGCTATTTTCCCTCAAATAGTAGCAGATAGTTATGCAAAAGAGGCATGGGAAATACTTCAAACCACCTGCAAAGGGACTGAGAAAGTCGGGTCTATGAAACTCTAGCTGCAAAGGAGAGAATTTGAGACCATGCAGATGAAGGATAGCAAGTCCATTTTAGATTTCCATATAAGGGCTTCCACCTTGATTAACCATTTGAGGATAAATGGAGAAACATGGAAGAGCAGAAAATTGTGTAGAAGATCCTTAGAAGCTTACCCAAAATATTTGACCCGGTGATTATTGCCATAGAAGAGGCAAAGGACCTCTCAACATTGTCAGTTGATGAGTTAATGGGTTCACTTCAAACCCATGAGCAACGCCTAAATAGGTCTACAAATTCTTCCCAGGAACAAGCTTTCAAAGCTCAAACAAATGTAAGAGGCAGAGGAAGAGGTCAAAGAGGCAAAGGTAGAAGCAAATCTGGAAGAGGAGGCTCAAACAGCCAAGAGGAAGCCAACACTTCCCAATCAGACTTCCAAAGCACTAGGAATAGCAACTCAAATCAAAGGAAAGATAAGAGAAATGTGCAGTGTTACTACTATCACAAGTATGGTCACTATGCAAGTGAATGCAGGAGGAAAACAATGTGACCAAGGGAGTCAAAATGCAAATATGGCGAATGAGAACAAGGCTGAAAATGAAAAATAGTCATAAGTGTTCATTGCATGCAATCTTGTAGAACAAGGCAGTGCTGAAGTTTGGTACTTGGACATCGGTTGTAGAAACCACGAGTGGTAATAGAAATTTATTTGCCTCCATTGACAGCAGCATTAAGTCTGAAATCAAAATGGGCAACAATGAGAAGGTTCCAATCATGGGAAAAGGCATAGTGTGCCTACAAACCAAGCATGGTGAAGAAAGACGAATTCATGATGTCTTTTATGCCCCAGTAATGAAACATAATCTTTTGAGAATTGGATAGATGGTCCAAAATGGCTATAGAGTGCTGATGGAGAAAGGAGAATGCATCATCCACGACAAAGATGGAAGCAAGAGAGTTATGGAAGTGGTTCAAATGACAAAGAACCGAATATTTCCCCTCAAAATGAAAATCTCAACATAGTCAAAAGTCTTGCAGCAGTCACAAATGGTCATCCAAGACCCATCCAAGCTTTGGAATTTAAGTTATTCTAGTTTAAGTATTTTAGCTAAAAAAGGCATGGTTAGGGGCCTACCAACAATTCTAGAGCCCGATAGGAAATGTGAAGCATGCATCCTAGGTAAACAACATAGGCTGCCCTTTCAATTAGGGCATTCTAGGAGAGCTAGAGCACCATTAGAGCTGGTGCATTCAAATTTGTGTGGTCCCATGAAGACCCCAACACTAGGAGGAAATTTTTATTTCATGACACTCATAGATGACTATAGTAGAAAAATTTGGGTGTATCTTTTGAAGAACAAATTAGAGGCATTTGATAAGTTCAAAGAGTTTAAGGCCTTGGCTGAAAATAAAAGTGACCATTATATAAAAGTTCTCAGAACAGCCAGAGGGGGAGATTATATCTCTCAAGAGTTTATAAACTTTTGCAAGTCTCATGGCATTCAGAGACAACTCACAACTCGATATACTCCACATCAAAATGGAGTGGCTGAAATAAAAAATAGAACAATCATGGAGATGGAAGAAAGCATGTTGAAGGCAAAAGGTTTGTCTAATGAATATTGGGGTGATGTTGTAGCAACAACAGTTTACATCTTGAATAGGTGCCCCACAAAGGCCGTTCATGATAGGATTCCACAAGAAGCGTGGACAAAATGCAAATGGAGTGTTGAGCACTTGAGAATATTTGGATGTGTAGAATATGCACTTTTCTCAAAGGAGAAAAGGCAGAAATTTGATGAAAAAGGTGAAAAATGCATTTTCATAGGCTATAGTGAAGAATCCAAAGCCTATAGATTGTATAATCCCATCACCAAGAAAGTGGTGATCAGCACGGACATTGAGTTCATTGAAAATGAGTCATTGGATAGAACAGTTGATAGCAACACAAATATTTATGTTTCAATACCTTTTGAGGATGAAGAAGTTGCAGAAGGAAGATGCTCTAGAACCTTACAACAACTCTAGAAACTTTCAGCAAAACAATTGCTTTAGAACCTCTTAGCAAGGCAGATGCTCCAAAACTGTACAGTAGCAGTCTTCTTCATCAGACCAACAGTCAAGCAGCTCTAGAAATTTAGACCCTACGATTGCATCATTGATGCCACGAAAGACTAGAAGCATTAGGGAAATTTATGACAACACAAGGTATGAAGATTTTGATGAGAATTTGGATTTTGCTTTGTTTTCTCACAGTGATCCAATGTATTTTGAAGAAGTCGTGAAAGAAGAAAAATAGTGTAACACCATGGATGAAGAGTTGGATGCTATTGTGAGAAACAAAACATGGGATCTCACTGATCTACCCAAAGAAAAATTAGTCATTGGAGTTAAGTGGGTCTATAAGACCAAATGCACTGCTGATGGTAAAGTTGAAAGGAATAAAGCAAAGCTGGTTGTTAAGGGATATAAATAGTAGCCTAGAAGAGACTATGATGAGATCTTTGCACTAGTTGCAAGGCTGGAAATAGTGCGGGTAGTCCTAGCAATTGCACCCCAACACAAATGGAAAGTATTAAAAATGGATGTAAATTCAACCTTCTTGAATGGAATGTTGAAAGAAGAGGTGTATGTGGAGCAGCCACCTGGCTACAAAGTTCCAAGGAAAGAAGACAAAGTCTATAGGCTTCAAAAATCTCTCTATGGGCTAACACAAGCACTATGAGCATGGTATAGTAGAATTGATTTGTACCTTCTAAGCAATGACTTCAAAAAAAGTGGCAGTGATCCCACACTCTACATTAAGGTAGCCAATGGTGAGATTCTTATTGTTGTTTTGTATGTAGATGAATTAATTTTCATAGGGAATAGTAATCTTTTCATTGTTGATTTCAAAGAGGCAATGAAAAATGAGTTTGAAACGATAGACCTAGGTTTGCTAAAATATTTCTTAGGCATAGAGGTCCAACAAATAGATGATGGCATCTTTATTTCACAAAAAAATTATGCTAATCAAATCTTGAAGAGATTTAGAATGTTGGAAAGCAAACCAGCCCCAACTCCAACATCTACAGGTCTGAAATTAAGCAAAGAGGACAACAGCAGTGATGTTAACCCAACCCTCTACAAGAGCATGGTTGGAAGCCTCATGTATTTGACAACAACAAGACTCGATCTGATGTATGCAGTAAGCCTGATTTCTAGGTTCATGGAGCAGCCTAAGGACACCCACTAGCAAGCAGGAAAAAGAATACTAAGGTATGTCAATGGCATGAAAGGCTATGGCATTATGTATACTGCCACTAATGAGTTTCAGCTTGTTGGATACACATATAGTGATTGGGTAGGAAATATAGATGACACGAAGAGCACATCAAGATATGCATTCCACATGGGTTTAGGAGCAATATCATGGGCATCAAAGAAGAAGCCCATAGTTTCTCTCTCCACGGCTGAAGTAGAATACATTGCAGCAAATGTAGCAGCATGCCAAGCTATTTGGCTTAGAAGAATCCTTGTAGATTTGAATGAGCAGCAAGAAGATGGTATGACCATATTTTTTGACAATGTATCTTCTATTGCCTTGACCAAGAATCTTGTCTTTCATGGACGAAGAAAGCACATAGAAATCCACTACCATTTCATAAGGGAGTTGGAGCATGGAGAGATTGAGCTTTAGTATTGCAGATATGAGCAGCAGCTCACTGATATTTTCACAAAGGAATTTTTAAAAGACTCATTTGAACTTCTAAGAGATAGGCTTGGTATGTAGGAATGTGTCGGAACTTTGGTTCTAGTAAACACAGAAAAGTGGAGATGCTTCAAAACTTTGGTTCAAAAAAACACAGAGAAGCACAGATGCTTTGGAACTTCTGTTCAGGGAAACACAGAAAAGCGCAGATGCTCCGAAACTTATGTTTAGGAAAACTCAGAAGAGCGCAGATGCTCTAAAACTTTGGTTTAGTCAGAAGAGCATTGATGATCTGAAACTTTTGTTCCATAACTTTTGAATGGTGATGTAAAACAAAAAGACTCAAGATTAACGGGGAGTGTTGGTAAATATGATCTTGAGCAGCCACCAACCAAGTGCATTTAATGCACTACTTGATATGATTCGTTGGGATCCACCACCTGTTATGTCTAACTTCCAATGCTGGCCAATTAATTTTGGTAGAGAATTAATTTCTGGTGGGTGAGTTTGAATTGAGCGCCAATTTTTGCAAAGGTTAGGAAAGATAAAAGAATAGAATGTTTTTCGGTTAGAGACAGAAGACACTGAATGAAAGAAGATAGCAGCATAACAAAAGGAGGAATGTTCAGTAGAACATAATAGAAAAAGAATGTTTAGGAGATCCTGCAGTAGTAGAAGACATTGATAGAGAGCAGTGCTCGGGAATATCTCTAGCACATAGTTTGCTCCAATGCACTAGAATGTGCACAATTTTTGTATAAAGAATGTACAGAGCTTTGCTCTCAGTTTTTGTATGTAAAATTTTTTGAATGTAATATTTTTGGTTAGTTTAATGAAACATAAAATATTTTTCCTCCTCTTCTTTCTGTTTGTTTTATTTGGTCTTTGTTTTATTCTTTGCCCACTATAGTTGGGATTCTTTTTCCAATACAATTCTCCCTTCCAAGCCGACAGTTTCAACAGAGGGACTGATGAAATAAGCATGGTTGCTGACAAAGAATTCTCTAGGCTTCAGAAATTGTATGCAAACCTTCCTATTATCTCAAAAGCTTATGCTTAGAAAATAACTATCAAAATGGTAAAGAACTTATCCATGGGCTCCGAGGCATTGTTGAAAATAAAGTGTAGTGTACTGGGACACCTACAAAGAAGAGAAAACATGGATATACATACCAGAGATTGGATGAGAATAGCACCCAGCTATAAGCTCTACAAAATATGCAAAGTCATGGAGCTCGAGTTAGAGATCGACAAAATGGAGGATTCAGAGGTAGAGTCAGAGGTTGACATAGCAGGGGATTTGATCGTCTGGACATAAAGCTCACTAAGAAATGTAATTTTTGCATGTATGTGGATGGTACCTAATATGCTAGAAAAGCACTATCGAATATGTGCCCAAGGATTCGATGAAGACAAGATTTGGGAAGCAATTTATCTAGCAGGAAAGGTCTGAGGAATGATAGAACCATGGGGATTAGAATTCAAATGAAACCTCAACGAATGGACACTCCAACTCAACCCAGTTAGCAAAGAATAATATGGGATCCTCATTTATTTCTTTCAAGTGTTGTGGAAATGTGTGGTGCCTTTGTATTATTCAGTGAACTCTATTATTATTATCCCACATATACCTCATTTGTTCTCCTAGTTTGTATGAATAGAAAAATCAAGAAATAATTATAATTTTAGATGAAGATAAAGATAATATTTTCAAATATAGAATCGAATGTGCATGTAGAAGAAGATATAATGAAAAAACTCTACAAAGAGGGGTCATATGTAATGGATTTAATTATCAAAAAAAAGGTTGTGTGTTTGTGTTTAAAAGAAATCTTTGTTTCTCTTTTTGTGTTTCTCTTTCTGTGATGTTTGTTGTTTTTGTCAATGTTTATTGTGTTTTCCTGGGCTTAATAAATTACATCGTTCTTAGCAATCAAATTTCATTCTAACTTATTGTAAAATCTATTGTATTATTATGATGGCATAAATGTTTGTATACAAACTAACTTTGCTTTAGCCCTCGTCATAGTAAAAATCAGAGAGAGAGTTACAATTAAAAAATTTACTATAAAATCATACTAAAAAGGTTAATCCTTGATGAAGTTGACTTGGTGTAGTAGTAAAATTGTTTGGGTTTTATTGAATATGTTTATAGTAAGTAGAGGTTGGAATGTGTCTTCTATGCATTTAGCAGAATAAGAACTGGTGTAATTTCAGCCCTGAACAAATTTGCCAAAAATAAGTAGTTAAAGTTCAACATTCTTCATAAGGAATGATATATAATATAATATTCAAAACTTCTATAAAGTTTAGATTTAAAACTGCGCGTTGGATATGAAAATGTATTATTATTTTTATTATTGAGCTATTTTTTCGGTGGTCATGTATATGTGTTTAATCGTTGATGCTTTCAAGTATTTTATTGATGCTTTGAACATGCTCCACAACTAAATTTTTAAATTAGGTCGATTTTTTTTTTTGTGGTCATCCTTGGCCCCTCTTGTGTCATACTGTGCCTTCTATGTAGGAAAATTTCTTCCTCATTGAGTACATCCGCATTTACTGCAGTTTTAGTGGTTTAATATGCCTTCAACCGACTCTAACCCAACAATTCATGCTGGTGTTAACGGTTCGTCGGTGCAGTTCAATGGCTCCTCCTATGAACAAACATCCTCAGAAATTTGTTCTGAAAGTCTTTCACGAGGTAAGCATTCTGATGCCCCTGCTAATATGATTTTGTCTTTACCGAATTTTGATTCTACTTGCCAATGGCTTGAACAAAACACCCTTGTGGGTTATTTTTCTGGGAGGACTCCCCTCAAAAGTGTGCTAAAAGAATGGGTCAACAAGGCTTGGGTTGCTCATGGGGTCCACCTTGATATGGTCCAAAACTTGACCAAAGGCTTTTTTTGTTCCGCTTTGCGGAAGTTAATCATGTCCAGGCTATTTTAGGCCATGGTCCCTGGTATGTTAGGTCATCCTTGTTGGTTTTCCAAGCATGGACCCAGGATTTTGTTGTCTCAGACGACACCAAAATGCGGGTTTTGATTTGGATTGAATTTGCCATTCTGTCTCTGCCATGTGTGCCCTTCCTGAACCACCTTGCTTCCTCTCTAGGGAGGGTTGTTTGTATTGAACCTAATAGGTTTTTCCAAGCCCGGCCTCAGAAGTAGGTTTGTGTGGAAGTGGACCTATCCAAGGATTTGAAAGAATTTGTGGACATTCAAATAGGAGCTATTAGGCACACCTAGAAAGTCATGTATTCCAATCTGCCCAACACGTGCTATCAGTGCCAGTCAACTGACCACAAGATCAAGGAATTCCCTTTGGTAGTGCCTTGTACACCATCCCCATCACAAGATGTTGAAAAGCCTTGCCAGACGGAGCCTTCTACTAAGGCTGAAACAAAGTGGACCACGGTTACAAACCAAAAAAATAAGCCAATTGGTTCTGGGTCGGCTCCCAAGGCCCCTGAACCATCCAAAGTTGTTTCAAATGCTTCAGAGAAGGGGACAACCACTCCTTCTAGAGCTACTACTATTGTGGTGCAACCCAGGTCAAAGGAAATGCCTCAACCTGCGGCTGTCATGTGCGCTTAGCCAATTATTCCTCCCACAATGGGGGCTCAATGACGATCTCATAGTCCGTCTCCACCACTGGAAGAAGGAGAAAAGTGAAGGTTTTCACCCCCTATTTAGATTGGTTCAGTTCCACAGGATTTTTTGAAGAAGAGTTTCTCTTCCCTGGTTGAGGAGGAACTAACTAGATTCTAAAAGTATGGAAGAGTTTCATCCATGAATTTTATTTCATGGAATGTTCGAGGTCTAACTGACCTCTCTAGAAAGTATTCTATTAGAGATACCTTACAAAAATACTCAAGGATTGAAGTGCTTTGTCTCCATGAAGTTAAAATTTTAGGATTTTTGTTTGCCTCGGCTTGTCGTTCTATTTGGCCAGCCAATACTATGTTTTGAACTTTGCATTAAGTTGGGCATGGTGGAGCCACCACTCTTTTGTCCCCATGATTGCATTCTTGCATTGTGGATCATGGGACTGATCCTTCCCAATGGGTAGTTTGGGTTCTCCTCAACATTGATAATCATTTCTCCAAGATTATTAATGTCTATGCCTCTAATGATGTTGTGGAGCACTCTTTGCTTTGGCGCTGGATTGCTAATTCTTTACCAGTTTCCACCTAGTTGCTCTGCAGTGATTTCAATATGGTCAAGATGGCGTATGACAAGGATGGCACCTCGCCCTTCCATTGGGCTGCTAGTGAAAGGGAGGCGTGGTTTTACATGCATAATAAATTGGGGCTTTTTGATCCCAATGTTGGCTGCCCCCATTCTCATTCCATCTGACACACTTGGTATAATTACAGGGCCAGTTCTGATAGATTTTTTAAATGCCTTGATCATGCCATGATCTTGACTCAATCTTTTTTTCTTTTGATAGCTCTACCTTGCTAGTGAAGCCGTTAGTGTATTTGACTATGTCTGATCACTTCCTAATTTATTTTCGTATTGAATGGACATCTTGTGAGCCTCACACGTGTAAAACTCAATTCTTTCTGAACACATCTCTACTCTACCACAAGCCCACTCTGGCCCACATTCGTCGAGTGTGGAATTTGGAGTGCAAACCAACTGGCCAAACAGGTTGGATTACTTGGTGGAATGATGCCTTCACTTGTATTGCTCGATTCTTGTGCATTTATAGGTGCCAACTAGCTATCTTTCATCGGCAATCCTATGAGGCTACCATTGTTGACTTACATACAACTATGGAGGCTTTGGTGGCTAGCCCTTTTTCCCCATCGCATAAAGTTAGGGTGGTGAAATTAAGGCACAATAAGCAAGTGGCTGATAATTACGCTGCCAAAAGAGCGCAAATCAGAGCTTGGCTACATTGGCTTAAGATCGGTGATCGTGCCTCCAAATAATTTTTTTTGGCACTTCGTGCCAAGCACTCATCCCTAGGCATCATAAAAAAAAAGGATGGCACTCAAGTGCTCTCTAAGCTACTAACATTCTCCAAGCCTTTGTGCAGCATTATGAGTAGGTTTTCACTACACATAACTCCACGCCTGTGCAACAGCAAGCCCTTCAGGACTACCTTGTTGTTGTGCTACATAGGCTTTCTTCAGCCCAGATAAATTGATGATTAAGGCACAATAATCAAGTGGCTGATAATTACGCTGCCAAAGGAGCGCAAATCAGAGCTTGGATACATTGGCTTAAGATCGGTGATCGTGCCTCCAAAGAATTTTTTTGGCACTTTGTGCCAGGCACTCATCCCCAGGCATAAAAAAAATTAAGGATGGCACTCGAGTGCTCTCTGAGCTACCTGACATTCTCCAAGCCTTTGTGCACCATTATGAGTATGTTCACTACACATAACTCCATGCCTGTGCGACAGCAAGCCCTTCAGGACTGCCTTGTTGTTGTTCCACATAGGCTTTCTTCAGCCCAGATAAATTTTTGTGATCAATTGTTAACAATTGATGATCTCAAGGAAGCTATTTTTTCTATGGCCGATGACAAGGCTCCTAGGATTGATGGCTTCCCTTGTGAATTCTACAAAGCTCTTTGGGACTGTGTTGGGAGCGATTCACATCATGTCTATCTTGAAGCTTTTCAAGCCAACTCTTTAGGCAATTTAATAAACAAGGGAAATATAAAGTTCATACCTAAGCTTTGGGATTTGGAGGATATCTGCAACTGGAGGCCCATCACACTTCTCAATGTCTCCTACAAAATCATCGCCAAAGCTTTGGCTCTAAAAATTTTCCATCTTTTGCCTCAAATTGTGTGCCCAGAGCAGACTGGTTTCATTAAATCCAAGTTAATTCTAGATAATATCATTGTTGTTTGGGAAGGCATGGAGTGGGCCCGATGCTCAAATCAGAAAGCTATGTTCATTAAAATTGACTTTGCCAAGGCCTATGACTGCATTGAATGGCCTTTCATTCTTGCGATGTTGCAAGCTTTGGGTTTTGGGCCCAATTTCATTCAGTATGTTCGTATGCTTTTTGTTGATGCTTCAACTTGCATAACCATTAATGGCTGCCAGTCTTATGCTTTTGGTCTTTTTCACTCAATTTGACAAGGGTGTCCTCTCACCCCCTCTTTGTATGTGCTTGCAGCTGAAGGCTTTGGCTACCTTTTAGCCCATGCTTTTTCTCAGTAGCATTTCAAAGGGATTCTTCTCCCGAACTCTCAAAAGCAGCTTGTTAATGGCCACTTTGCAGATGATTCCTTTCTCACTCTCTTGGAAGAAGAAGAATAGATCACTGTTGCCCTTGATTGTCTCAACACTTTATGTCTTACCTTTGGCTTTGCCATCCAATGGCACAAGACCTTATGCTATAGGCAATCTATGTTACCCACTCCTACGTGGCTTCAAACCTATAATTGGAAGTGGATTGGGCAGGGAGAGATCTTTCATTTTTTGGGCATCCCCTTCGTCTTCTAGGCCTCCCCTAGGGAGCTTTGGCAAACCGTGCTCTCCAAGGTTGAGCAAAAGCTTTCTTACTGGATCACCAAGCCTCTTTCTTTGGCTGGTAAGTTTCAGGTTTTCTCTAAGAAAATTTATGCCACTCATGTTTACTACTCCTCCTATTGGGCCCCCTCCAAAGCTACCTATGGCAGGCTTGAAAAGTTGCTACGGGACTTTCTATGGGCCTCATCTAAAACCCACAAGGGTTTCCATTGTGTTGCATGCGAGTATTGTTGCCTCCCTAAGGATTCTAGAGGGCTTGGTCTGCTCTCCACTCAACGACAAGGGACTTCTCTTTGTGTCAAGTGGATTATCCAGGCCCTCACCGGAGATGAATCCTAGAAGATTCTCCTCAGGCATTGTATCCAATCCAAATTTCCTATTCACAAACCCGCTTGGAAAGGAATAGGTCTCCAAACCCTCTTCGTTATGAAGGATCATGTTCAAATTGTTGGAACCTTTGTGGCCAAGAGCATTTGGCGCACCTGGGAGGCTATTAAACCTTAGCTCAGATGGGCAAGGGCTGGATTTCGTGATGGGATTTCACTCAATCAGCAAAATATTTTGTGGTCTCCTCTTCTTGCTCATAATGGTCAACCCTTGGCTAAATAGCTTTGGCTTAAAGCCCTCAGATTTCACAAAAGGGCATTCAGACCCTACAACAACTCTTTCACTGGCCCACTATGCACATTATGTAGTGGGATGCTTTTAAGGCCCAACACAGACTTCAAAACCAGGACCGTGCCACTTTTGATGGGCTAGTGAGCGCCATTCGGACGGAAATGCTTCACAAAATTGGCATTAGTGGGCACAAACCTTGGTGGAAAGACTAGAAATGGTTTCTAGACACTCCTCTCAGGAGCTATAAGCTGTGGCTTGGTTACAAGTGGCTTGCACCCTATTTTCCTATGATCAACAGTTTGAACCAGAGGTGGCTTCTTAATTCCTCTGCTCATGTTTGGTGGAAGAGATTTGATGCCACTTGGTCTAAAAGTGTTAATCCAAAGCTGGCCCACTTTGATTGGTGTATTATTTTCCAAGGCTTGCCTGTGGGTTCTCGGCTTATACACTTGGGGGTCTAGGACCCTCGTTTCCCTTTTTATGGGCAACCTGAAAGCTTCAAGCATCTTTTCTGGTTTTGTCCCAGAGCTCAGTAGCTTTGGACTTGGATTCATGACTTCTTTCGACCCTTTCGGCCAAAACCTTTTTCTTGGCATATGGTTCTGTTGGGAGATCCACCTAGGATCCCCGCTAAGTTCACCTAGCGTTGGCACACTTTCAGGGTGGAAATCCTCTTCAACATCTGGAAAGATAGAAACTCTTTCATATTTGTTCATTCTCAAATGGATATTAATGTTTCTCTCTATGCTAAAGCAGTTATTTGTTCTAATGTTCTTTTATAGATACAGGTGCAAGCTAACAGAGTTGCACTAGAGGTGGCTCACCTACAGGTCCTCCTGGACCACTGGGGCAGTGTCCCATGTGCTTTGGCTTGAGTCCCCGACTCAACCTCCTCCTCTCGTGGTTGGTCGCCCTCTCGGGGCCGGTAGCGGAGTGGCTCCGCACGTCCCCATTCCCAGCCTCCTGCTCAAAGGGATTCTCGCTCTCCTCGGCGTGCTCACTCTCCTTAGTCATGGGCTTGTCAGGGATGGCCTTCTGGTGGTGCTTCGAGGAGCGGCAGTGGCGGTTCTGGGTGGCCCTCTGATACTCTGTCACCTTCTTGTTTTGGATGGCCTGCCAGTGGTAAAATCTTTCTATGGCTAGCGCTTGCAATCTTTCCCCAGCGTGAGGAAGAAGATAAAGATAAGGAAAAAGATGACGATGGTTGGCGTGCTCCTCCTGAAATCACTCCAGACCCCGCTGATGTATGGGGGAAAAACATGGATGACAGAGACCCTCCTAGCTCTGTTGGCACTGCTCTGACTGCTTAATGGCCTGTTTGTTTTAATTTCTCATGCGTTTAGACTTTTGGGCTAGGCCCATGTGACTTGATATTTTGTTATTTTTGGGCGCTGCCCATGTGACTTTTGGGGTGTGCCTTTTTACCACCCGCCCTTTTTTTTTTAATATGTACTATTATCTTTAAATTAATATAGATAGTTGCATATTCATCAAAAAGAATAAAAATTAGGTCGATGTTTCCAAGCTTCTTAGTTTATTTGGCGATGACAATGATGACTCACAAAGAAAGCATAAGATTAGCTTCGTCTTGAGCAAGAAGCAAACGAAGTCAAGTAGAGGGAAAACAACATGCTTTTGTAATGTATGTAATGTCTTCCATATTCAACCTCATAATTGGCATGTCACATTGATACTCAAACTGTGAGAATTTATTAGAGCCATCAAAGGTACATATTGTTGTTGTTAAAATACACTATTTTTAAAATTAAGGCCATTAAATTGGAGTTTGTTTTAGATATGTTTGATTTTTGATAGGCTCTAAATCTTATTAAAAAATAAAGTAGGAGAAATATACTAAATAAAAGTAAACAAGAAATCCAATACAACTAATAATAAAAAAGATCAAGCCTAAACAATGCTTGATTCAATCCTATACACCCTCACATCCAAAGGCTTAGTGTATAAATACAAGAACAACTTAAGTAGACCTTTCTTCTTCCTTCATACATCTATCCAACAAGAGTTCAAATCCATATATGTAGGTCTAGGAGAAGAGTGCAGAGAAGCCCTCTCAAAGGGATCATCTAAAGGCACTACACAAATTAAGAAACAATGTAGATTTGTTGAATGAAAAACTCTTGTCTTAGGAACAATCAACTAATAGTTTGAAGCTAAAGGAAAATTAGGAACAATTGAAGCAACTTCTTGAGTTTCAAGAAAAAAAATTCAAAAGATCAGAAGGAGCCTCACTAGGCTTAGAAGGAGACATCTCTAGAATGGAAACTAGTAGCTCCAAATCTCATGAATCAACAATCAAATCAACATTCAACACAATATTAGCAAGAAGCATTGTAGACAAATCTATGTCCATAAGATCCGAGCATAGTTTGTATGCATAAACTAAAAATCATATGATCAACCAAAACAAACTACCTAAGGGTATTCTCAATCTCAAAATAGCAAGACTCTCATCAAAATTAGTGAGGAAGGTTTGGAATCCTAACCCAAGTGTGCTAAAAATTCAACAATTCAATCACTAGACCAAACAAAGGAAACTAGGGTCTAAGAAAAAGGGGATACTAGCCCCAAAACTAAATGAAACCCTCAAAAATAAAATTATATTTCTTAATATCATCAAAGGTAACAATGAAATATCCTTTTGGAGATGGGTGATTTTAGTTTTTCCTTTAGTTATTAGACCCAAGGTTTCATAGATCCATCAATTCAGATTAGAGAGATGTGGCCAGAACTAACTGAATCTATAAGTTAGAACATGGGAGGAAAAGAAGTCCTCACTACCAAGCACCTTCACACCAAAAGAGTTAATAGGTGTCAACACACAACAATTGCATCAACCCCTATCGAGAAGAACTCTTCCCCTAAATAGCTATCACAAAAGATTTTTTTCCCTCATCTTCAAAATATCAAGATTGGACAAAATAAACATCAAAAGACAAATTCCAAACCTCACAAGAAATAGAAATCAATAATTATTTTATTTACTTAAAAATTATTTTATCTATTTAAAAATCATTGTATTTAATTTTAAACTAATTTTATTTGATTAATAATTATTTTATCTAATTAAGAACTACTTTATTGTACTAGATTAGGTTAACATAAACTTTCACATTATTCCCCAATAGATTTATTTAGAATTGTCCATAAACACTTGTTGAGGATATGGATCAATATAGAGGTGTTCCAGTGATCATGTATTCCATAAATGTTTAAACAAGTCAATAGTCCTCTCCATTTTTGTCCTCCATATTTGTCTTCTATTTCGGTATTGCATTTTTTTTTGTTTTGAAGTGCTTGGGAAGAGCAAACTACTTTTTAGTGGCATATATTTGTTTGATTGTTAACACTTTTTAAGTCTTCTATTGATGCTTTGAATATGCTCCACAACTCAATTTTTAGATTGCATCGACTTTGTTTTAATCGTAACTTTAGCTATTTTAATATTTTTGAAGATGACAATTATAAATGACAGAAAGAGCATAAAATTAATTGTTTTGTTCAGAACCTCATCTTGAGGGAGAAGCAAACAAAGTTAGGAGTTTGTAAGCAGGGGTAAAACAACACGCTTTGGTAATGAATGTAGTGTCTTCCATATTCATCCTTGTAATTGGTATGCCACATTGATAAATACAACTTAGGATAAATTATTAGAAGCACAAAGAGTTATATATTGAATATCATATTTTTTAAATTTTAAGTTCATTAAGTTGTAGTTTGTTGATTATCTTATTCTTTTAAAGTTTGGTGAGTATTTCAATTCATTTATAGAGGTCTTGTATCATTCAGTTTGATGCAGTCGAAGATCACTAAATGTCGGTGTTGATTATAGGTTATTTGGAATAAAATCTAGTTGTCCCAAAGTATCACAAGATTTTCCATAACTCAAATCATAAAGTCATTACAACAATTACTAGTTCAAAAAGGCTACAAGAAGATTTGTGAAATCCTATAATATTGAAGAGGTAAGAAGTAGCAGACTTTGTTTATAGTTTTATAATTATATTATAAAACTACGTACCTATTTTCAAATATTCAAAGAGATGAGTTTTGAGCTTTGCTAAAGTTTTGGAAATACATCATAAAACAGCATTCCATATCAAAATCTTGAAATATTCAAGAGGTGGGGAGTTTCAAGGTTTGCTTATAGTATTTTAACAACATTACAAAACTATATCCCTATCCCAAATCTTGAAATATTCAAGATGTGGGGAGTTGTAGACTTTACTCAGTTTTGTAATTACATTACACAATTACATCTTCATCCAAAAATATCAAAATATTCAAATGGTGGGGAATTTCAAACCTTTCTCATAGTTTTATAACTATATTATTGAAGTAGCATACCTATATTTAGAAAAATCTATGTAAAATAAGCTGAGAGACATCCTTCCCGAAATGTCTATTGCATTTATATGGTGTAAATTTAAAAAGCCAAATTCTATCTATTATAATTTTCTTCTAAACAACTCTTGTTTTGAACTTTATTGGATTTCACTAATTCTATTTCTAGATAGTTAATAAATTTCACTAATGTAATAAACTATTTTCTTTAATGCATTTACTAGATTAAATAGCATATTGTAATATATTTATTGTATTCATCAAATATAGCAATCTTTGTGTTCAAATATTCAAAGGGAAAATTGATGAATAGACATAAGTATATTAATGCGAATACAAGAAAAAATAATTAAATCATCAAATTTAAAAGATCTATCAAATTCAACATGAAAACAATTAACCTATCTACCTATACAACACAAATAATCATCCATTTTTTAATCTCATTAATATTGAAGATCAAATCAAAGAGATCATAATTATACTAATTTAAATAATAGACATTTAAGTTATTATATTCACAACAATAGGATACATTAAATATGAAACTCGGGAAACAAATCCCATTACACTCACCCACATTAAGAACCACAACAAAGAGTATCCAACAATGACTCTCATCTGGCAATCCCCTTCCACCCGAGGCCTATGAATCTCCATAGCCTTCTCCACGAGAATGGGGGCGAGTCGCCCAAATCCAAAGGCAACTAAACAAAATGTTAATAAAGTGAATTAATCAAAAATTATAACCTATAGCTGCTCAAGAGAAAAAAATATCAAGAAAATTGGTCTAAAGACATTAAAGAACAAATATATACAATGTTATCACTCTGTGAACTCTAACAAAACAGAAATCACCGTCCTAAGGGAAAATATTAATATAAAATAAAAGATTAAAACAAATTCTAACAATATAAAAATCGTCAAGCCCTAATAGAGAAATGGTCATGAAAGAGAAAAAATAGAAATCTTAATAAAGGAAACGAAAAAGGACAACCAATAGTTTGCAAACTACTCGACCCACAACACATCTTAAGTCCATATTTAAAAATATTTGCATCAACATTGTCGCTTGACGAGGATATCTAGACAAGAATTATCATCCTCAAAGACATAAATAGAGTACATGAAATGTTCAAACCCTGTTTAAAATATGTATAGCTAGATTTTTGTTGTAATCAATTCTAAACCTCTCATTTCATGGACTCCAATGATTTGTAAATACTCTAGGAACTCTCTTATAATTTGACTTAAATACTTGCAATGATATCTAATTTAGATTGGTCAAATCACATCTGAATAGGGGAAAATTAATGAGGAAAATCTTCTTGAAGAAAAAAATGATAACAAATTTGATATCACATTCAACATAACCAAATCAAAGGTAAATGGATAGAATAACTCTTATTGAAAAAAATTACCTCCTTGAAACTAGAGAAGGCTTCATCCTCCAAAATCCTAACAAATTTCTATAAACAAAATATCTCTTTCAAAAATGTAACAAGATTTGTTAACATTCTATCAAGATTAAATGCATCATTTCAGCCTTCGAGTAGACTATGAGCTAGAAATTAGAATGATTTGTTGTCTAACCAAAAAATATTAGGGTTATGGTTTAGGATTAGAATTTTAATGCTAATTGTAATCATATTCCTAACCCTAAATCTATCTCTAACCCTAACACTAACCCTAATCCTAGTCTTAACCCTAATTATTTAATCAGTTTTTTGATAAATATATAAAACAAAAATAAGTATTTTAATTTGTAATTTTATTTCTATGTGAAATCAAATATTATTAGGGTTATAATTATTAACCATGTAAGAAATAATTAATCAAATCAACACAATATTTTTAGAGATTATATATTCTTTTTTTTGTGCACCCAAATCATTTCATTTTCTAATTATACTAAATTATTAACTAATGTTTTTAGATTTCATGGATTGTTACAAAACCTCTTGTTCTATATAATTCAATGAGCAAAAATCTCTCAAACAAAATATAAAATAGATCCAAAAAATAATACCACCAAAAAACCCCTTACATATAAGGAATCCAAATTATTTAAAATTCTACAACAATCACAATAAAAAATGCAGCTAAAATAAAAGAATATGTTTTTTTATACTTTAACACTAATTGAACCCTAACCCTAATCAAACTCTAATATTAACTATGAACCATAATTAAATCCTAACATTAACACTAAGCTTTATGCTAAATAAATAAACTCTAAACCTAAATGAATCTTAATTGAATCATAACCCTAATTGAACCTTAGTCTTAACCCTCATTGAACCCTAATAATGACCCTAGCTCTTTTTGATCCATAATCCTTATATTAATCCTAGCCCTAATATTTATTTTAGAACTCTAACCCTCACCCTAATTAAACCCAAATATTGCCATTCATTAAACCCCAACCCCAATCCTAACCCTAACCCTAAGCTTTATTGTAGAAACCTAGCCCTAATCCTAGTTGAACCCTAACCCTAACCCTAATTATATTCCAAATCTAAACCTAACTATAATCATTATTAAATCTCAACCCTAATTAAACTATAACCCTAACCCCAATTGAACCCTAGCCTCAATTATAACACCAAAAAAATCCTTAACCATAAGTAACCCTAATTCTAACCCTTAATGTAACCTTAATTCTAATTCATATTTTATTATGACCTTGACACTAAATTTAACCCTAATTATAGTTATAATTCCAACCTTAATTTTAAACTTTCCTCTACCCCTAACACTAACCATAGTTATAACTATAATTTTAACTCCACTTGTAACTCTAATTCTAATCCTAACCTTAAGCTTCACCCTTACCCTTACCTTAACCCTGACCTTAATTCTAACCCTAATTATAATTCTAATTAATTATAAATATAATAGTCCTAACCCTAAGTCTACTTGAACCCTAACCCTAATTGAATGTTAATTCAAATCTTACTCTAATTAAATCCTAAGCCTAAATATAACAATAAGAAAAGCCTTAACTGAACCATAATCTTAACCCTAAGTTTACTAATGTGACATCACATGATTTGTTGTTTTTTAGATCTATGGAATACATTTCATTCAGTTATGAGTACTAAGATCAACACTAACAACTTTGAATTCATTGGTGTTATATTATTATAAATATCGGGAATTAACTCAAAAAGTGCTATCATAACTATTGGAAGATGGTAAAGTGTTGGATTATTTCCCCTATTCGATTAATCTTTGAAATGCTTGATTGATTGTGAAATTAGTTATTGAAAAGATAAATGTAGAATCTAAGATTGGGATGTTGCTTAAAGTATTAATGATTCAATTGTTTGTAGGCCTAATGCCTCTTTATATGTACTTTAATTATTCTTCAATTGTTTTTTATTAGAATTTATTGATTTCTATTTGTCTTTTGATTAGCAAAATTTTGTTAACTTATGATTTATCTCTATTGAATCTATGTTGGATAAAAAGCCTCAACTATTCTCTATGCTATTATTTTATCTATTGAATTTATTAAAGATTATTAGACCCTTTCAAAACATTTGCTTAAATATACTTATGAAATTTTATATGGACAAAAACTTTAAAGTATATTGATGTGTAGTCTATATATATTCATTACTTATTTGATTGTAGATATCAATTCAAAATTTATAATAAATATATTATTATATTATTAAAATAATCTTTGATAAATAAAATATTCAAGCTATATTATATTATTTAAACTGTTCTTTAAGAAATAAATTGATAAAAAAAGTTAAATCAAAATTTTAAAATATATATTCTTGTTTCATTAAAAAAACTATTTACAAAGAGATAAGACAATCATACATTTGATTAATTTCATATGTAAAAATTATTCAACTACCATTTTTCTTCTAGGAATTTAAAAAATATATCTAATACATTTGAAAAATAAAAATAAAAATATAGAAAATAGAATAATTCTTTATAGGTGGCTTTTTGTCTTTGCATAGCTTTAGTTTGTTTTTAGTCAATAATTTTTTTAGTATTTTATTTTTATTTAACTTAATATGGATTGTTGAAATGCTTTTATTTATTCATTGACGATAAGAATTCAATTAATTTAATTTAGAAAATTAGAATATATTTTAATTTTAGAATATGAGATTATTTGTGTGCAAACAAAATATAAATAGAATACAAAGGTTGATTTTTTTATTAGATTGTAGTTATTAAATTTTTTAGAGTTGTAATTAGTAAGGTTGAATTATTTTAAAATAAATAAATTAGTTGAGTTATATAATCAATTTCATATGTAAATAGATCTATTTAGTTTAAATTAAAAATATTCTTCTAAGATATATTTAATGAAAAATTTATAAAGATTTGTACATGCAAACAAATATTCAACTATGATTTCTCTTTTAGAAGTTTAAAAAACATATCATGATAAACATAAAAAGAAGAAGAAGAAGAAGAAGAAATGCACTTGAAAAAACAAAACTAAAAAGAAGGATAACAGAATAATCTTAATAGGTAGCTTTTTGGGTTTGCATAACTCTAATATTTCTTCTAGGAATTTAAAACTTAAAATATAGAAAATAGAATAATTCTTTATATGTGATTTTTTGCCATTGGATAGCTTTAGTTTGTTTTTAGTAACTAATTCTTTTTATTATTTTATTTTTATTTAACTTAATATAGATTGTTGAAATGCTTTTATTTATTCATTGATGATCAATGAGAATTCAATTAATTTAATTTAAAAAATTAGAATATATTTTAATTTTAGAATAATATCTCTTTGTTTTTTGATAAATTTAACTTCATAGGTACCATCTTTCTGATTCCATTAATCATCAATAAGGCAAAGTAGGTAAATCCAAAACCAAAATTAAAATACATGACAAGAGTTTGTGAAAAAAAAAACAGACGAAAGCAAAACAGAGGTTTTTAGACAATGATTCTTCTCCAACATGAAAATTCTAAAAATTGTGCCAAGAATACCATGTATTTTCCCATTTATTTCATGGAATTTAATATCCAAACCATTACTCAATTCCCTCTAGTACTATTGTGGTACTATTGTATTTTCAAATGCATGCAAAACATTTCATTTTTTCATGCATTCAATTGTCATCTGCCTGCCAATTTCAAGCTAAGGAGTTTTTGTTTACATAGATTGGTGGTTGTCACTGTAGGAAGCCTCTCGGCTTAACTACATCCTCATCCCAATCTCAAAATATTCAAAAATTGGGGAATTTCAAAATTTTATGAGAGCTTTATAGCTACATTATGAAGCTACATCCTCATCATGAAACTATAAAATATTCAAGAGGGGGATAATTTTATAATTTTCTAAGTGTTGTAACTATATTATAAAACAACATCACCATCCCAAAATCCTAAAATATTCAAGAGTTTGGGAGTTTTGGAACTACATCTCTACAATGGAATCTTAGAATATTTAGAAGGTGTGGGGTTTTAGAATTTGCTTCTAATTTTTAACTACACTAGAGAACTACATATCCCCATCCTAAAACCTTAAAATATTCAAGAGATGAGGATTTTGAGACTTTTCTTGTAGTTTCATAGTTGCATTATCAGGCTACATCTTCATCCTATGAATGTAATTTAGAAACTTATCATATGAAGAGACAACTTACAACTATATTAAAAATATCACCTCACAAGATGCACATGTTGGATCTATTAAAAGGTTTTAGAAACTTTATATAAAATGCAATTAGAGGGTTTGTTGGTTCTCCAAACGCTTTTAAAAATTCTTGAGGTTGTGAGTCTCTATGCTTAGAATTACTAATAAGATGGAGCAATGATTGAGAGATGAATAGATCTATCCTAAATTTTAGGCTCTACAAGACTTAGGCATAGCTCTATTAAATAAGATTGGATTTTATATGAATTTAATAAACTTATCATAGTGTACAATAAATAAAATATATGTACAAACATGACAAGGTTTTATAGGATTCTCCTTGATCTATTAATATATTTCTTATACCATTAGTTCTCAAATATGAATATAAATTATAGAAATAAATTACTTATCTAATGGTTTTCATTATTTATGTACAAATGGGCTAGGAGTAATTTCCCTAACTCATTGCTGCCTATTTTGGGAAAATGGATTCATTTTTGACTTCTACCTATATGTCTTGATCACAACTCTTTCAATGGTTGATAAAATAAATTTAAATACCTTGTAGTGACTATTATTTCCTTAAAATTACATGAACTTTCAAATGTAATCTAAATGCAAATTTCTACATAAAAAATCTTTACCAACACTATAAACCCTACTTTCCTTTAGGAAGTATTTTTCACTCTCCTTGCAAGTGTAATAACCATATTAGCAAATCTTGTATCAAATCTATAGAAAAATATTTTCCACCCTCCATGAAGGCCTACTCCTCAAATATAAAAACATAATAAAGGAGACAACTAAGAAATTAAACCAACATTAATATAAATCAATTGGAAAGTACCAGTATAAATTATATAGACAATATTGAATCTTCTATATTTTTGTATCTAAAATTGGTAAACATCATAGAGGATATTTTTGCTCATTTTCCAACCTTTACAAATGAAAAATCTATCCATTATATAAAAGATAATACAAAAAATTCCCTATATATATGACATGTGTAAATAAGAGGTGACAAGATGAATCATAAGAAAAAGTGCCTAGAGCTAGACACGTGAACCCCACATTCGGAAATCATAATTTTGTTATGTTTATTGCAATTTTTTACAACAAAAAATCATTTTTTATCTTCTCACACTAGAATAGACACTAGATCTTGGAACATGTATAGAAATATGGGATGACAAAAAATTGTCACAACAATGTTTGGGTCCATCCAAGGCACAATACAAGTGTTTTATAATGTGCTCATAAATTATAATATGCTCATGTTATTGATCAACAATGGACGATCCTAGGTTGGTCACCATTCAGCCATAAAATGAGTGTGTTATAATGTTCTTGCAATATGTCTAGAACATAGAGAGAGAGAGAGAGAGATAAAGAGGAAGTTAGAGATAAGTATTAAGAGATATGTTGAGAGGGAGAGGGAGATATAAAAATAGAGAGAGGAGATAGGGATAGAGATATGAAAGGATAAATATATGGAAAAGGAGAGATGGAAGGAGAGAGGAAGAGATAAATAAAGACAAAGAAAGATATGGAGAGATTATTCTATTTTGCAAAGTAATAAAAACTCTTTGGGGGCATTTCCCCTAACCCCCACTAGGGGGAATCCAAAAAAAAATTCATCTCCCTAGACCCCCTAGAAACACAAGTGAGGGGAAGCCCCCCACACCGCCCCTTCAATAATTAAGATCCAAAAATAAAAGAAAAAAAATGTATGAATCAATAAGATAATCAAACTCTATTACAAACAATAATGGGATAGAGATAAAGAGAGGTAGATATAGAAGGATATATATGGGGAGATAGATAGGAATATATGTGTGTGTGTTTATGTATGTGTGTTTGTATGTATGTATGTATAGTTACTGTAAGAGCGAGAGAGGGATAGATAAACATATAGAGAGATGGAGATTTGGAGAGGGAGAGGGGGAGATAAAGAGAGATATATATAGAGGGAAAAATAGAGTGATAAAGAGATAGAGATATAAGGTGATATAGAGAGAGATGGGGAGAGAGATAAAGAGGAATATATATTGATGTGGAGAGGGAGAGGGAGAGAGAGAGAGAGGAAAGGAGCGAGGGATAGAGAGATATTGAGAGATAAATATGTAGAGAAGGAGAGATTGGGAGAAATAGGAGGAGAGAGTAATAAGGAGAGACAAATAAAAAGGGAGAGAGAGGGAGATATGAAATGAGAGAGGGATAGATGGTGATATGGAGAGATAGAAAGATAAAAATATATAAGAAGCGATATATGGAGAGATGGAGAGGAAAATATAGAGGTATAGATAGGGTGAAGATTCATAGATAAATAGAGATATAACTAAATAAAAAAGTGAGGGGTATAGATATAGAGCTATATAAAGGGAGAGATATAGGGATAAAGGGAGAGATGGAGATAGGTAGAGAGGGATAGAAAAATAGAGAGGGGTATAGGGAGAGATATATCAATATATAGAGAAGGAGAGGGGAGACAAAGACAAAGATCAAAAGTGATAGATAGGTATATGGAGAGGGATAGAGAGAAAAGGAGATAGATATAGAGAAATTTATGGATAAAAAGAGGTGTAGAGAGGAAAAAGAGGGAGATAGAGATATAGAGATATAGAGGAGATATTGATGGAGAAATAGAGTGAATAAGAGAGATATTAGAGATAATAAGATATAGATACAAAGGGAGATATAGGATGATAGAGAGACAAAAGAGGTGACAGAAACAAGTAATAGAGAGAGTTATAGTAGAGAGATATGTCAAAATGGAGATGGAGATGGAGAGAGAGGGAAAGGGAGAGATAAAGAGATTGTAAGGAGATATGGATAGAGAGAGGATAAATAAATATATAGAGAGGGGGAGAGAGAGATATGGAAGGAGAGAGGAAGAGGGGGAGAATGAGAGGGGGAGATAGAAGGAGAAATATGAAGAGATAGAGATAGGGGAGAAATATAGAGAGGAAAATAGATATTTAGATATAGAGGTATAGAGGTATAGGAAGATGGAGAGAGATGGAGAGGGAGAGAGGGAAAGGTATGTAGATATAGAGAGGGAGAGATGAATATATATATGGAGAGAGAGATAAATTTATAGAGAAGGAGATATGGAAGGGGGGATGAAGAGGAGAGATAAATATAGACATAAAGATAGAGAGAGATAGAATGAGGGAGAGGAGATGGAGAGATGAAGGGATAGAAATATAAAGATATAGATAGGAATTTATATATAGATGGATGTAGAGAGAGGGAGAGATAGAGAGGTAGAGAGATATGGAGAGATAGTGATATAGAGATAAAGAGAGGGAATGATATAAGGAGAAACGTGAAGAGAAAAAGATAGATGATAGAGATGGAGGGATGGAAAAAATAGGCCCTTAAGTGGCGATGAAAATTCAGAAAATTAGAGTTAGGCAGCTTGATGAAAAAATTTGAATAAGTTATCTATATTATTTCAAAAATATTGAAGAATAGAATCTATAGCAAATTAAATGTAATTTCTAAACTACTAGGTTTTTTTTTTTTCTAAATCTATTTAGTGAAAATTTGAAATTTCAATGTAGTAGTACTTAAATTTCAGGAAAAAAATAAGAAGTAGGTGTCTCTCTGACCACCTTAACCACAATAAAATGATAATATTTTTTTATAAGATTTTAGATATAAGTAGAGAACTCATGTCCCGATGTGATGCATATTTTTTTGTAATTTGTTTCCATGTAAATAATTAATTATGAATTTTTTATTACAAATTTTTAAAAATATTAAAACTCGTATGTCTAACCACCTTAACTTGGTCAAAACTTCATGAAATTCATTTTTATTTTTTTAATCCTATAGTATGTGAAGCATAGAATGTGACGCATATTTCAAATTCAAAAAATGTGATACTGTTTGAAAGCTATAGATGTTTTTCAATCATGAATTTAGTCATAATTCAAATAGAAAATGAATAATAATTATTTATTAAATTCAAAGTAAAGAATAATTTATATTGGTGGAAAGATGAGAATCTCCTTTGAAAACCCTTTTCATTTCATCAATTTTGGGTAAAAAAAAAATTGTCAGCCACATGGGCCATCATATCACTTACATATCACCACTTTTAGGCCCATCATGATCCTACACATACCTTGGAGAGGAAAATAAAGCTATCAATATAGAGGTATAGAAAGAGGGAGAGGGAGAGAGAGGGATAGAGAGAGAGGGGTGTATGTAGTGATGTAGAGGGAGAGAGGAAGATAGAGATAGAGATGGAGATAGATATGGAGATGAAGAGATGGAGATTGAGAGGGAGAGGGAGAGGAAGGGGGAGATAGGGATAGAGAGATGGAGAGATAAATATATAGATAGAGAGATATAGAAGGAGGTAGGAAGAGGGAGAGGGAGAAATATAGATTGAAAGAGAGAAATGTTGGTAGTAGATAATGATTATCTTCTTAGTTTTCTCAATCATTTTTTTATCATAGTTCTTGATGGTGGGTGTGGAGGGATTCCTATTACCCCCCTTCCCTAGTTATGTATCATGAGGATGCATTGTGTGATTGAGAGTGGAGATTGTGAGAGAGTGAAGAGTATGTTGCAATGGATGTGTTGTAACTTTTTATATAGATGAAGTGATATTTTCTCTTCTCAGAAACATGAGTTTTTATAACCCTTCCTAAAATTTACCTGGTATATAGAGATAAAAATAAAAATATTCTAAGGCACATTATTTTACAAACTTTTTGTATATTTTCAAAATGTTAACATATTTTAGAAAATATAAGAAATAGTCTAAAATAATTTGATTGAGACCAATTCTATTTTTCTTCTAATGTGCTATCACATTATAACGTGAGTAAATTATAATTATAATGTATTATAATGTGCTCATTTTATAAATTTCCCTAGAAAATAACCCTTAGGTTTGTATTTCCTTGGACACCCAACACAAAGAGTTGGACTTGCATGTCAATTCCTAAAGATGTGTTTTCTATAGAATATGGAAAACACCTAAATGCCAAGTGTGCTCTCCATCAATTTTGCACATCTTTCAAATTTTGATGTAAAAAACACCACAATAATGTAAATTCCCCTCTTTCCTTTTTAACCATTTATTATTTTTACATTTCAAATATGTTAGGGTTTTAATCTTTAATTTCTTGTGTTAGTGTCTTTTTTTTTTGAAAACCTATGCATAGTATTTTTGATATCATTTTTTATCCCTTCTTCCAAATTTGAAAAAGAAAACATTTTTAACATTCTAGAATATATTCTATACATATTAAAACAATAATTTTGATTATTTTTCAAAAAAAAGGTGAGAAATGCTGATTTTTTTATTTTTTAGGATATGTTTATTTTGAAAATTAGTAAAAAAGCATATACTCATTAAATAATAAGTAGAAAAATCAAGTATAAACTACATGGTGTTAGCTAATTTTCTACTGAAGTGATATTTCAAATACTAAAAAACATAACAAAGACAAATTAGAATTTTTTTTGATGTCCCTATTTGAACTTTTGGGTCTTCACCATTAAAAAATATAATAGTTTAGAAATCATATTCAAAGCCTAGGAATATTGTTCTTGTCGCATCTTCAAATTTTGAGCACAACTATCTTTAGTTCTCTTCCAAGATCAATTTTTACCAATTTCATAAAAATATTAGCCACTTCCCCTTTTTGGTCATCCATATTCATGCACATACCCTTATAATATAATACAAGAAAAACAATTAGAGCTATATTAGAATAATTACTAAGAGGTTACTTGAGATTCAACAACACTTGAACAAATTTCATTGCATTAATATTCATGTGAGTCATCTTCTTCTTCTCCATAAATCATAATGCAAGATAATATGTGTCTTTGGATTGAACAAATATTTATAGTTGGGAAAATTCCATTATATTAGTTACAAGATCAATAATTTCATTAAATGCACTTTCAAATTTATAGGACAATTGGTCTAGGAATAAACTATGAAAATAATATTTTTAAAGCACCATGGATCAAGTTTTAAACATACCTCATGAATCATTCCTTTTAAGGGTTGTGATTAAAGAGTATTACATATTTTGTACCAAATGAAAGGGATGCATATACCTCAAACTTTAATAGGATACTTGGAAGAAGTTATTGAGCATTAGGAATTGGAGATACCAAGGAGAAAGTTATCAAGTATAGGTAAGCCTAAAAGTTTTATTTTGATGGGATGTATGGATTTTACTATGAGTCAAGATTTGAGGATGCATGGGAAAAAGTACTTGGGTAAAGGGATGAATGAAATTATAACTCTAAGAAGATGTAGAAAGGAAATGGTACATTTTAGGGTTCAAAAATGACAAGGAATAGGTACTAAGGTAAAAATAAGGCCACAACTATTATGTAACAACCCCTATGTTCTACTTAGTAAAATTTCCAACATTTCACACTAAGTGAATATTCTATGATGTCATAACATAGCAATAAAAAAAATTCTTCCCATAGTGTAAATTACATGCATAATTGAATAGCACTATTTCCAAACTTCCATTGCATTTCATTTTAATTTCATAAATCTTCCAAAAAAATAGATATCATATTGAATGAACTCAAGTATAACATTCATGATTAAATCTTGTTGGAATCTAGGAACGTTTAGAGGGGGGTGAATCAGTGTTCTACAAATTTTAACTTTATTAATCTGATATTTAAACCACTTACAACTTTGAATTAAAATAAAGATGCAAACACACAAAGCAATCATCCACAACACGATAACACAGGGATTTTTACTTGGAAAACCTGTTAGGGTAAAAAGCACGGTGGATGTCAATCCATAATTTGAGTACTCAAATATAAGTTTTACAAAATGGGAATGCACTTGCATTCAGGCACACTACCTAGAGCTCACTGCTCAAAATAGAAAGACCCACTGCCTTACAAAGTATTCAGATTAAGTCCATCTGAATGATTGAACTGAAGGAATAACATCTACACATGCCTAGTTATAGTTTTGATTAAGCACATTTGTCGATCTCTTGACCTTCTGTCTGGTTATATTCTTCTGCTCTACTCTGCTATAATTCACATCACAAATCTTATATGCGTAGGTGAAATTGATATACTATCCTTTTGATCTTCACATCACACACCAATACACTTCGCACTTATATCAAAATGATATAACCAATCTCTTATATATATCTGCAACAAGAGATTCAATCAACCATATGTCAACTTTAACAAAACATAAAATACTTTTCATCCGTTGGCTAGATCCATAAATGATTTTCAATGCGAATCAACCAAAGTTATCCATAGCATAGTGAGGACCTAAATAAGCATGTTCGAACACAAAAAAACTTAAAAAATTACTCCTTAAACGTCTGCAATGGATATATCCACCAAGTCGGCCTTCTAGCACTGATAAATAAGAAATCAATTTAAACCAGATGTCCTAATTTGTACACCAGTGACTGCACACCCTGATGATTCTTGGATGAGAATCAAAATACCTTCCCTAAGATCCACAACTTGAAATGATAGGCTGGAAATGCAAATAGATTTAACTTCAGTCGGATACCATGTTCTTCATTCTGTCTCCTGGTATGATCAAATACTGAAGTGTGGACCAGATCAATGAGTTAGGTTGCCATCAATGACAACATCAAATGCCAATAATCTCCAAAATCCATATTCCAACAATATCCCCCTTTGGCATTGATGGCAATGCTTAGTTAAAAATGACTAAGCGTTGGAACCAACATACTGCAATCCTTCAATACTTCTAAAAAGTTATAACTGACACAACTCCCCCTAAGTTTGATAAGGCATTTTTCATTGCTCTCTCTCCCCCTTTGACATCAATTACAAACCAAAAAAAATTCCTTACAGTAATCCCTTATGGAGTGTAAACAAAAACTTACTTATTCAAAAACTAGTTCAAAAATTTGAAGACATACATCCGCTACTTGAATTAAAAGATCATTTTGTACTTTCCTTTCATCTCCAGAAGAAACTTCTTCCATGCTTATACTGCAATCCTTGATATTATGATCATGCTATTTTTTTCAGATGTCCAGTTGATAATCCGGAATAGCGATGGCTTCTTCTAGTGTCTCTCCTTTCCTCAGTATTTCAATCAGTTGTTCCAGTCTGCATTCTGTTAAATCCTTCACTTTCCAAAAGGTGTCAACAATCTTGTTTCTAGTGTTTTGAAAATTTGTATGCTTTGTTTGTAATTCTTTAATCCTTTTCTTGATTGCGCCATCTTGATCCTGGAACATGTTAAAGTTATGTCCAATATTTTTAAGTTCATTTTCAATTTGTTCCATCTTTTCTCTATATTTTCCAATTGCATGAGGCCAATGAAGAAAATAGTTGTAGATGTTGTTTGCTGATTTTATGCATTGCCTAAGCTGATTCATGTGTCTTTTTAACTTGGTAAAAGATAATCTATACTATTTCTTCGGATGTAAGATTACTTCTTCTTCCTTGTTCTAAGATTCAGAGTCCATGATTTCCTTGATGCATTCAATCATTTCTTCTGGAAATGTATTCTACAAACTCTCTAGCTTAATATGGCTGTGCACCAAGTGAACACTTAGTACGCTCAAAATCATATCATGTTCATATGAAGGTTGAATGGACTGGATAAGTTTTCAATTTTCTGTATTCCATCTTTCTCATGAATAAGTTGTAATAGTTCTTCTCAGGTTAAGTCACCTTCTTCTTCACTTTATTTTTTCTTATCGTTTTCTTGTTCTGGTTCAGCTATTTCTAGGTCTTTTTCTTGGGAGTCCTTAGATTCCTTATCTGGTACATCTACAATCACTTTTTCTTTTCCTTTTCCTTCAATTATTTGAGTCTTGCATGTCGGAGGATTACAGACAACAATTTCTTTCTCTCTTTTCTTCCTCTCCATCTCACTGGAGGAGGAACCAACTTCAAGTGCCCATACCGGAAGGGAAATACCAATTGTCTCAAACTTTCCTAGCAAACCTATAAAGAAACTTTCATATGCTTGATCACAGTTTGCCAAACTTTTAGAGTGTATGTAAATTTGTTTGCACACCAGTTAATTCTCTTTCCATATCACATTGTTGTTCATCGATAAGCAATTTAGAAAGTACATCACAAGACATATAATTAGAGTACCAAACTTGAAAGGTTAATCTTTCATCTTTGTCAATTTCATGTTCTTCATTATTTGATCTTTCAGTATAATGCAAAGGTCAAAATCCTGATATTCCATTATCATCTTCTGTGAAATGTAAACAACACCTACCAAAGTTGCACCTTCTTTGTTTCTAAAAAATATTTTGTAGGATACTCCATGTGCAATGTATCTTTTCATCGAGTCTTTAATTGTCGAGATTATTAATGCCCTTTGGTCTCCAATAACTCTAGTTAGGGTTTCGACTTCTTTATTTTGGATAGACTTCTTTCTCGGTATATCCCCAACTTTGCATAATCTAATTAAATTTCCAATTACTTCTTTTGAAATATGGTAGGGTTTGTCCAAAATTAGAGTATCATCATTCAATCTGCTCAGAATTAAATTAACGATTTATGTATTCTCAAAATAGGGGAATTCACTCCAAATGTCCAATTTTTTATGTTTAGCTTCTTTCAACCATTTCGATTCATCGAGCAACAACAAGTTCCTTATAGATCTAATCTTCTCACTATTATACTCATCTAGATTGATCATTCCTTTGAATTTTTCCATTTTACCTTCATTCCTCATGTTTCATTTTTATCAACCGTACACCAAATTAAATGAAAATCTATGAAGTACCTGATGAATTTAGGTTTCCTTGCCAAAATGCCTTCACGCCCTTGAAATTTTGTTGCAAAGCACTCTCCTCCTTTTTTTTCTTCGAAACAAAGTGGCAAATGAGGGTCTCAACTTTATTTTTTTGATAACTCACATACCTAACCTTTTGTTTTAATAGATGCTTTTTCCCTAGGTATTTCAGATACCCTGCTTTCCCAGTCAACAAGAGAAAAATTCTTATGTGCACCTTCAATTGTTTAAATTTCCTTGAGAGTGTTTTCCAATATATATGTAGATCATTAATACAACTGTTGACAATCTACCATGTTCTGATACCAACTTTAGATAGGGGAAAAGGACTTTCTTGAAAAAATCCCCCTAGGCCAATGGCCTGAAATCAATTCCTGGAGGAATTACTAGAAGTAGGTTCCGATATAGAACCATCTTGGTTCTTGAGAGAACCATGGGTGGTTCGGAGGGAGCCCGCGGGGCTTAAAGCGGTGGCAGCGCGGTGATTTTCACCGGCGGTGATGGTGGAGGGGAGGCTGCTTGGCGGCAGATGGGTGATCGTTGGGCGGCGGACCCCTAATATACGATGAGTGAAAATAATAAAAAAAACTATATTTTTTAATTTTATTTTTATTTTTTAAAATTTTCTCGCCTCGTGAAGCATGCTGGGGAGGTCGTACGACCTCCCTGGCAAAAAAAATTGCCTCAAAAATCGACAATTTGACAAGTGTTCCTAGGGTTTTGGGCGACTACAAATGTGATGGTGACCTCCATTTGAACCCAAAGTGTCTCAAAAAATTGGCTACCACCAGATATTGCAAAAAAGATGCCTATGGAAACCCTTGCACTTGAAACTTATTGAAAGACCATATCTTCAAAAGACGAACAGGAAGTTGTAGGTCTGGAGCTCTGATACCATGTAGAAGTTGACAAATCCAACTTCACAGACCCCAAGAATCACCTACATGAAAATACCTATCACATACAAAAGACATTCAAAACCAAAGAAGATGTTTTGTAAACCTCAAAGTAAAAATGCATTAAGAGAACCAATTATTACAAAGAGATCAGTCCTTATGAAGGAGATCAAGAAACCCTAAAAGAAAACCTAAAAGGGAAACCCTAGTGTGCACACTTAATAATAAATAATTATTAGTGTGCCTAAGTTTAGCTTAAGTAACTAAAGTGATAAGTGACTTAATTAATTAACCAATATGATATAATTAATTAAGTGAAATAACTTATTACTCTACACGCATCTAGATTAAACAACAAGTTGTCTGAAATATGTAAGGAAATCAAAACCATAGCCTCATCCATCTTATTTCTATGTTGCATAACCTCAAATGGCCGTGTCAAAACTGGTTTAACCGTATCTAAACAGGACCACAACCCCTTTAATCTGAGAAGACGTGTCATGAATTCCTTCCAAGTATGAATGCATGATCAGGCCTTTGTTGCGAGGACCCATCTTTGTTTTCATGCATCTTTTTTCTAGTGTTTTAGCTACTCCCTAAGTTCATCTTAAGGTGGGGTGTTAGAGTAATAAGTTATTTCACTTAATTAATTATATCATATTGGTTAATTAATTAATTCACTTATCACTTTAGTTACTTAAGCTAAACTTAGGCAGATTAATAATTATTTATTATTAAGTGTGCAAACTAGGGTTTCCCTTTTAGGTTTTCTTTTAGGGTTTCTTGATCTCCTTCATAAGGATTGATCTCTTTGTAATAATTGAATCTCTTAATGCTTTTTTACTTTGAGGTTTACAGAACATCTTCTTTGGTTTTGAATGTCTTTTGTATGTGATAGGTATTTGCATGCGGGTGATTCTTGGGGTCTGTGAAGTTGGATTTGTCAACTTCTACATCTCCTGCATCAGACTCATTCTTCCTTACCCATGTCTTTTTCATCTAATTTCTTATTTCATCCGCATTCACTTTTCCTTTTTCCTTATCATCTTTCTGTGTATTTTTTCTTTTGTATATCAAACCTCTTTTGTTCATATTTTTGTTTCGACAAAATCTTGCAATGTGACCATATTTGTTGCAATTGTAACACAACATTTCCTTGTCTAGACCAGTCATTCCATTGATTTTTTATTGATCCGCATTGACTAGCAATATGCCCAAATCTTCCACAAGTATAACATTTGGCATATCTTTTACTGGCATAATTGTTTGACCCATTTCTACATTCAATTGACTTATGACCAAGCTTATTGCAATTGAAAAACTCACTGAGGAATGATGGATCACTTGATTTCATTTTACTTCTACATTGAGTAGCTATATGACCAAATTTATTGCAAGAAAAATAGTATCCATTAAAATTTTGAGCATTAGGTTGTCTTATGGGATGCCTTTTTTCTTTGTTCATCTTATTTCCTTGCCTGAAATTACTTTGTCCAGATCTAGAACTTTCTCCTTTCTCATATCCAAGACCTCGCTTGTCATTTCCATTCTTCTAACCTTGAGTTAGCTCATCAAGCTTAACTGATCTAATCTTGAACTTCTGCTTGTATTCATTAGCAGTAGCAAGTTCATCCCTAAGAATAACAATCTATTTTTCAAGCTCTTCTTCATTGTTTCTGGATTGTTGCAGTTCAGTTTCCAACTGAATGAATTATCCATTAATTCTTCTATATTCATCAGATCTTATTTTAAGGACTGAGCGATATTTTCCTCATTCTTCTTTCTTTCTTCAATATTCTTAGTTAGCTTCATCACCATAGATTCCATCTCATGCTTTAGGGTATCATTGTCTCTAGAAATCTTTTCACATTCTTCAGTTATTTATTTCAAGGTTTGATTCAAGTGAACATCATCCATGCTTTTTCTCTCTTTTTTCTTAATCTGATCACAAAGACCCTTTCTCTTTTCCCTGGATTTAACACTCTAATCTTTCAATGTTTGAATGAATTTCTCAGCGTCCTTAAGATTTTCTTTCAATTCTTGGACTTCTGCTTTGGACTAATCAAGATCATCAAGTGCCACCACAAGTTGTTGTTGAAGACTACCAGAGTCCATTACATTCTGAGATCCACCTCAAGCTGCTAAACTCCTTCCAAGGAACTAAGCTTTGATACCAATTGTTGGAATCTAGGAACACTGAGAGTGGGGGTGAATCAGTGTTCTGTAAATTTTAACTTTATTAATCTGATATTTAAACCACTTACAACTTTGAATTGAAAGAAAGATGCAAACACACAAATCAATCATCCACAACACCATAACACAAGGATTTTTACGTGGAAACCCTATTAGGGGAAAAACCACGGTGGAGGTCAATCCACAATTTGAGTACTCAAATATAAGTTTTACAAAATGGGAACACACTTGCATTCAAGTACACTGCCTAGAGTTCAATGCTCAAAACAGAAAGGCTCACTACCTTACAAAGTATTTAGATTAAATCCATTTGAAGGATTGAACTGAAGTAATAGCATCTACTCATGCCTGGTTAGAGTTCCAGTTAAGAAAAAAATTTGATCTCTTGACCTTCTATTTGATTATGTTCTTCTGCTCTATTCTGCTATAATTCACATCACAAATCTTATGTGCACAGGTAAAATCTCTCTACTATTCTTCTAATCTTTGCATCACACACCAATACACTTCACACTTATATCAAAATGATATAACCGATCACTTATATATATCCACAACAAGAGATTCAATCAACCATATGTCAGCTTTAACAAAACATAAAATAATTTTCATCTGTCGGCCAAATCTACAAATGATTTCAAATGTGCATCAACCAAAGTCATCCATAGCATAGTGAGGACCTAAATAAGCATGTTCGAACACAAAAACACTTAAAAAATTACTCCTTAAATGTTCGCAACGGCTATATCCACCAAGTCAGCCTTCTAGCATTGATAAACAATAAATCAATAAGCCGGATCTCCTAATTCATACACTAGTGAGTGTACACCTTGATGATTCTTGGATGAGCATCAAAATACCTTCTCTAAGATCCAAAAATCAAAATGATATGCTGGAAATGCAAATATATTCAACTTCATTCGGATACCATGTTCTACATTTTCTCTCTTGGTATGAACAAATACTAAAGTGCGGACCGAATCAATGAGTTAGGTTGCCATCAATGACAACACCAAATGCCAACAATCTCCAAAAGCCATATGCCAACACATATTTACACATAATTGATTAAATGATATGTACATAGCTCCTGTAAACTTCATCTAATAATAACTATACAAATTCGTCCTGATGTCACCACATCGATGCATACATTCTAAGTGTGCTCGCTTCTAGTGCAAAAAATCCAATTGTCCCTGATACTAGCACAAACATCCACAAAAAATTGCCACCAACTGATGCAAAGAAGCATCACTCAAGTTCTTTTTCACCAACCACGGATTCATATGTGGTCTTTCGCACATCTATCATTTGATAGATGACCCTACCCTTCGATGAAGAGATTGGTTGGTAAACCTCGTATGAATAGCCTATCTGAGCTTAGTGTTGTGTCCCACATGACTAGAACTTGTAAACCCCTAATTTGGAACTAGCATGCATACATTTGGATCATATTAAATTTGATAGTGTGAAAAATGGATACTTACACTACTTTAGTCAAAGTATTCTCACTCAGTATTTTGAGTGAAGGTCATTCTATTCACATACAATTCTACAAGCTTAGTTTGGATCTTGATCGTTCATATACTATGCCTAGGTAATTTCCTACCATAGGTAAACCCTATCCTTAGAAATAAACTATTTCCCTTTCAAAAAACTCTATGATATCTTATGGGTGTTCCCATCCTTGGTATAATATAAGATTTTTCCTTGTCCACAAGTTAACTTAATATAGACTGCCATTCACTACAAAAGACAATCTAGTTCCAAGTATAATATATTTAATCTAGAGAGTAGCTATATAAGCTTCTTCTATTCATAGATTAATTATTCATAAATGACTGAATCTTATCAGTATTATATCATACTAATAATTTGTTATCATCAAGAGAATAAACACATCGGTGATTGACCTCAATCGAAGAATAATCATAGCAATAGATGCTTCCCTTTGAGAGTGTAACCCTTTTAATAAAAGAGATATTCATAGTAGAGTCTTGTCAATAATGTGACTTCATTTCAATAGTGTAAGTAATTAACCAAGTAGCTAATTTAACTCATTACGTAATTCCACCTATGTTTCCAAACATATAGAATTCCATAAACTCAAGTGATATACACAACCACATGGGCAAGTCTCAATCTCAACATTCCCTTCCCAATATTATAATAAACAATCCTAGGAGAAGACACTAGCTATCCTAGTTAAATCAATAACCTAACTAAGAGTAACACTTATGCCACTCATGTTTAATCATATTTGGTATGCAATACTTATGATAAACACAAACCTCCTATTATGGAGTACAGACAAGCACATCATAGAAACAACATAATAGCTTCTAATTCCTTTTCCAAGCATTACTATTTTCCCTATGCAAGTACTCATAATAGACAATTCAAAGAAATCATGGAAAACAATCTTTCAAAAGTTGAAATAATAAAAGAAGAAATATCCACATGCCTATTTTCACTTATCGAAATGATTGGTTGTAATCTATTTCCCACAACAACAACTAGCTTACTCCTTAAACTATTCCACAATAACCTCCCTCTCTCAAGTTGATAATGTACTTTACTCAAAACGCTAATACTCTAACAAATACTCTCAAATATCTCTCTCTCAAACATAATATTGCAGCTATGGATCTTAGAGAAAAATGTATAAAATGTTGAGCACAAATGTGTATGGAATGTGCCCCAAACAAGTGAGTTTTCTCTACTATTTACACAATAGAAAAGACACTTTACTTCCTACAAAATAGGCATGAGTGTTGACACCAATCACCATGAAAAACCTCTCACTCCACACAGCTAAAAGGTGGTGCACAAAGAATAACATACTCATCCAAACAATACTACAAGTCAACCTCTTTTGATGACAACAGTGAAAGACTATTTCAAAACAACACATGATGATAGAGTGTAATTCAAATTGCCTTCTTCAAGAACATCTACATAAAATAGGATTCATAAGGTGGCACCAATGTAAATAGCTCTTCCCAATAGTTGGAGGGGTTTACATTATATTTGAATTAGTCAATATCAAATATGCAACACATAGTTGCAATTGACTTTGTCTCATATGAGTCGATTCTCTTCATTTATCAGATTTTCCAAGTCATCAACTTGTTGTACATGCTCTTTATTTATTCTTGATAATTACCAAATGAAAAGGAATTTTAAAGATTTTACTAAGACAAAGATATCCCCAAATAATACGTCGACTAAGTCTCCTCCACAATGTTGTGAATTACTTTGTAGTATACTTGTTCCTTTATGTCTGGCTGCATGAGTAATACTCGGCCTCTTTAAGCATAGTCATAAGTAACATATTTATTACCTTTGATTTAGCTAATAAATCGGCCTCTAATCAATGCTTATGTTTATCAATTAGTAAGCATACATTTATACATATAAATGTATATGTATCACTCTGAGGCATTGCAATAATATTAGAAGAGCCATTTCATTGATTGCATTGACACTATGAAAAGCCAAAGGTGTGGCTTATAATATATATGTGCTTTTGACCTTGGTTTAGACCAGCACTCAAAACTCCCTAAGCCAAGTTTTGTGCAACCTCTAAGACTTCACAATATCTTTTATTCTCCAATATATGCCAAGGTTGAGCTCTACTATATAATCACGTTGCCTATTTTCAATTTCATTTGTTTTCTTCTTAAAGATTTTTCAAGGTCTTGTAAAACATTTCATACTACCTTGAATCCATTTTCAAAATAATTCTCACATAAAATATATATATATAATAATATACATATAGTGTTTCCATTATATTATATATGCATTGTTATATATATACTCATGAAATCATTCCTTATATTATATACTCTATATATATATATATATATATATATTCTTATCCTCATAATATATATCCATTCTATATTTGTATGTATAACTCTTATCATATTAAGTAAATAATAATGCGTGTGCATATAGATACACATATACTTATATAATATATGTATAGTTCTCTGATAAGAATTAATGCTTACGAGTGTATTTGCATATATATACAAGAATATACATTATATAGCAATATGATAGTCAGGTAATTCATTCAATATTGAATGATTATGAACACGAGATTATACACACAATACCATCATATATACATATCTTGGCATACTCATATGGACATGCCATTATATCCAACATATGTGTATATCAACATGTGCATATATATGCATATAGCCATATATCCCAAACACTCATTCAACCAAACAGTCAATCATAGTAATATAAGGAAGCAACTCATAAGCTCAAACAAATAAACATCATCCAAGGATGCATTCAATAGTAATCAATACTCTTACTACTACAAACACATCAAACTAAGTGTTGGTGTATTTTCCCACATAGGATTTGCAATTCTCTAAGAGGTAGCCAACCTCCATTATAAAGAACCACAAAGGCTAGTAGCTAACTAACAAGATTCAGTCAAAGACTGACATCTCCTACACTTTTGGCTCTGTGAAACCAAGGTGGGTAGACCTAAATGTGTTCATAAGAATGTTCTATGACTGATAAGAACACTTCTTCCTACAGATTACAATCCCCATACACACAATGAGATAGTGATTACTTTTGGTATTGGCAGACCAAAGAATAATGACAGGAATCTTAGAGCAATAGGATTGAAGACTTCAATGTAATATTTGCCTCTCGTAGAGAGATAGGGTTTAATATTTTGTTGTGTTCAACTCTTAGACCACCATGTTTAGAATTATAGTCTCGTATTAATCTTGAAGAAAATAACCAGTGCCTCATCCGTTGGGCAGGAATCATACAAAGCATAATCCAGATAATATGGACATATCACCATAATGCTTTACATCATGTGAATTTTCATTTTTTTAAAACAACGCTCCTTAGCAATCCTGAATGTATAATCATAAGTCTGTAACTCATTGTCAAGCAATTTCATTAACTCATAGAGCTAAAGCAAGGAAATGAAGAACACATTCAAATATACCATTGAAAGTGAATGAAAATATCATTAATAGGTTCATTCACAACTTATGACACACAATTAGGAGAGAAATTGTTCCAAAATGATTATCCTTTATTGATTTACTATCTATAATTACATTAGCATAGCTTGCCTACTTCATACAAAACCTGACCAAAAAAAAAATATTAACTAAAACCCTCCAAGAAAACTACAGTAAATAAACTCACTGTACATATTCAAAACTTCATGGATCCAAAATCTGACCCCAACAATGAGCCGTGAAATCTCCTTTATAGGAAAGGAGAGCAACAAAGCATTAGGCTACATTGTTAATTTAAAAATTGAATTTCATTTAGAATGAAATTTGAATTCACATTCCTCATCATTGGATAGAAAAGTGCATGATTCGAGGAATAAAAATAAAATGGTTACACAGTAACCAGTCAGAGAAAAAATAAAAAAGCGTGTCAGGCATGTGCATGTCCACATCAAAAAGATGAAACACCAGGAAACAACACCACCCGCAACCAACAGACCCCACACCAGTAAACATTAAGTAGACCTATGACCCCGGTACAAGCGACCGCTTCGAGTTCTCACCTGAGTAAGAAACGGAAACACCTTCTTTCCTCTAGCCACATCAGCGCAACACTCAGCAACTTGGCAAGGTCCCACTGCAGTTATTGGTTCGACTGCAAGGACCTCTTCATTTACACCCATGAGCTCGATCAAGGCCTCTAAGTAAAATCGGTAATCCGAGTTTATTTCGGACCCATTGTCATCAGAATCTGATGAGATCAAAACAAGGGATGCATAATTCTTAGGCCTTTTTCCAGCACTTTGAGTAGGAAATTCGGGTGTTCTGGGAGTAGGTTGCTCCCTCTCGACCAACGACCTCTTGGCTCCCACTCTAGCACTCCTGCGCCCTATTGATTTGTCCATTGAAGAAATAGCTTCACAGAATATAGGAGAATAGCCACCACTTGCAAACAAAAACAACTCAAAATGAAATGCTAACACTAGGTAACTTAGCAAGCATTTATAGAGTGAATTGGTACAAGGGATATTAATTGCTTGAATTCAATACAAGTATTTGAGTGATAAGTGGTTGACGTAGCCACCATAAGAGTATTCTAGGCTTATGAATAAATGATGTACAACTGATCATTGTTTCTATTAGGATGACATCATTCGCACGCAAGAGAAAATCAAGAGAAGATCCTCTGGAATAACCCATGCCATTAATGAAATAAGTAACAGAGCACAAAAATTCACCACACAGATGAACAACACCTGTCTTTGAACTTGAACCACTGATGCAAAACAGATCTGGCAAATCGGATGACTCAGATCGAGTCAATGAGTGTTGACAATCCACATCAACACCTGGGAAAGAACACAGCCAATCATAACCCATGAAAACAAGAGGTTGCAACTGGATAGTAGATCCCACCTAGCCCCGTCACAGATCTCGCAGTACCTTAGGAATATTTACTCTGATCGTGCGAGGTTTGCGAGGGACAATTATTATTAACCCCATCATTAAATTCTTGCATCAGTGAAAAGATGGCCACTTGTCATTGTTGGTGCCTCGGGAAAAGACCCCACTCCTCCGTACATGCCAGATGGTGGCATCTCGCAGACCTCGCACTACTTTAGTGACATCAGCAGGAAAACCTGCGAGGCTTGCGAGAAATGGTCCAGATCAAAACCCACGATCAAATGGTTAGCCAAACTCCATATAGGACACGTAGAATACTCATGTGGGACTAGCCAGTACAACCTTTGGTGGTATAAAAATTTTAAGCCCAGGTGGCAGAAAAAGACCGACAGGCTGGGTGAAAGGGGCCGGTAAGGGCACAGAGGAAAGGCTCAACCGGATCACTTAAGTGACCGGTTACCTTTGGTAGCAAGTCACTGTTGAAATATAATGTAAGGTTTTCAAATTTTAACAATTTATATTACCATGGTTAATATAAAACCTTGAAACCCTTAGCCTCCCTCCCCTCAAATTTTAAAAGTCCCATCAGTGGCTTTGACTGGGGATGTATGCCCCCTGTGGGCATAGCAAGAATCCAGAATCTCTAGTTTCGCAGACCAGATTACTGAATTACACAAGTGCTTTGATGGATATTTCACCTTACTCTGTCAATTGGACTTGTGCACAAAAACTTGGTGGCCCCAGGCCACCAGACAAGAGAAAATAAAGTTTACCTCTTTCAAAAACAAAATTCTTTGTCACCTAAAGTAAAGAAAGTCTACAACATTGACTTTTTGATGCTTCAAAACTAATGGGATAATTAATATGCCTGTAAGTATCATAATTTTTACTTATACTCCCCTGCACCAATTTAGTCAATACCCTGTTCCAAAACTTTAAAAGCAACATATGACCATGATAATATTTCACCTTACTCTGCCCCTGGTCATATTTCGCAAAATTCTGGCTTAATTGAGCTGAGAAGTGGAAACATTCATAACTTATATGGTCTGCAACATCACACCTTCTGGCATCATCATTAGTTTGCACATCAAACTAAATTTTTTCATATAAAATAGTGTGCATGTTATCCCCACTTCCATTTCTCAACAAAGATGATGCATAACTCGAGAAATCCCTATCCTGGAATTTCCAACATAAGTTTGGTTGCCAGCCTCTGAATTCTGTCAATTTGGAATACATAGTGGCATTAAAAAAGTCGAAAATACTAGCTACATCATTCTCCAAGGAATGTGCAAACACATTCATCTTAGGCCTCTCAATATACATCTTCCCTTATACTTCTTGATTTATTCTCAAATGAAAACTCTCAAAGACAGATTCAAATACATCAATTTCAACCTGGTCAAAAAATAAATAACAATATGTACTTCCCTCCTTGTACTCAACACCACCTATTGTATGTGTTAATTTATAAGTGAAAATTTTGGCACAAGCTGAAAAAATTTCACCGACAATATCAATGTCACCTTCATTATAAGCTGAAAATTTTTCACTGGCAATATCAATGTCAGAAGGCAATAACACATCCATCTCAACTTCACATAGATAGTCAAGAAAATCCATAGTACCAATATATTCATCAATTTATTGGTTACCTCCAGTCATACTCTTCTGATCACAAACATCATTGTCCTCAAATTCCTCAACATTTATACAATTTTCTTGTTCCATTACTAGTATACCTGGAGTATACTATAAATATTTATCATCTAACAGTTGTTCCTTCATTTGGAAACAAGTACAATCATGAGGCTCCTCATTCCCATACAACTCTAGTAAAAAGAAAAACTCAGTTCCATCCTCAGTACTACAATCATTACCTCTGAAATCACAATCGCTAGCCTATAAAAAAATCTCATCGACATGAGCATTACAATTAGGATTAGGAAACACAATGGGTGTCTCACACTATCCTACATCATTTTTCTCCTCAAATTCCTCAACATTTATACAATTTTCTTCAAAAGAGCAAGCATTATCTTCATTTTGTGTAGATACATTCTTGGCTAATTCTGCAATCTCTATCCACTGAATGACTTGGGCCAAATTAGCAGGCTTCAATTCTTCTGGTAAAGCACTTATCCCCGGTTCATAAATTTCACAAAATAAATCAATTCATTCATAGTCATTAGGTCTATGATCTCTAGGAATTTTTATTAAGGCTCCTAAAAATCTCAAGAAAAACTCATATGGTGATTCTTTCTTTTGCCTCTTCATATCGTACAATTCTGGTACAAGAGAAGTTTGATCATCATCATTCAAACTAGATTGGCTTTCAACTTGGATCTCATTATCATCACACTGCAATGGTGAAGTTATAATAGTTCTAAAAATACTCTTATCATAATCAGTGCTCTGAATAGCCAACTCTGACATTCTACTAGTACTAGCTAGGCTAGGGTAATCAATACTTGCAGCAAGATACCCCTTCATCATTGAGTATTTCATATTTTTTTCAATTTCCATAGCCATTTGATATGCTTGGTGCAGGGTTGTAGGCTCTTTATCCCTTAATAAATAACCCATCCTCTTGTCAAAAGCACCAAGATATACAACTAAGCATTCAGCCTCACTCAGTCTTATTTCTGTAGGGATGTCCCTCAAAGCTCTTGAAAACCTGATATTAAAATATGGGATTAGCTCCTCTTCATTTATGTGAATTCCCATAAAACCTTTTCTTAATATGGGATTGATTCATTCGCCAAATTGTTCCATAAAACTATCACCAACTAATTCCATGAGTTAACAAAATAGGCAGGCAAATAAGAAAACCAATCCCTAGCATCACTCGCTAAAGATTGCACAAAAATCTTCATAACAACATCCTCATGCTGATTTCATAACCCCCCATTATATCTACAAAAATTTGTAAATGCTTAGAGGCCAGTTCTGCACTTTGCCCTGTATATTTAGGCAAGTATTTCCTAATTTTCTTAGGAATTGGATTAGGGTAACCACTGACATTACTGAAAATAAAAGGCATATACCTTTGAGTTACAAAACACCCTAAAGGGCTTAATGCAACTTGTTCTCTTTGCATTTTTATGTCTACCTTCACATATGGGAGATCACTTATACCCATTTAAAATTTCATCAACAGTACATATTTATCAAACATATCATTTACCATCTCAACCATGATTCCATTAGTGACTGAAAATAGTACTCCTTGCTTTCAGAGATATGATGCAACCTAAAAATTGTTTCATAAATCCTTTTACATATTGCATTATTAGAAGTATGGAAAAACTAATCATTGTTCCTTTCTTGATGCTAGACATCTAGTTTGGAACCATTTTCATCCTTAATTACAAACACCCATCATTATTAGAAATAGTGAACTATTTAGTTTTGATGAAATACCTGGTAATTTTTTGCAGCATGTATTAATCTCTTCTCTCTGCCTATAAATATCACAGATCTGGGACTATTCCTTCATTCATCAATTGGTTCTTCAAACAGAGTCACCACCTCGTCAATAGATGACTCTATTAAAAGAAATATGAAATTCCTTTTCAAAGCTTGTTAGATTCTGGGTTTTTACCCACAACAGAGTCACACCATGCCACTACTAATCTCTTTCAAAACCAAAATCCATTACCATCCAAATTTAACATTCAACTTCACTTGAACAAAAGATTTTGGATAGCCTCCTCCAACCCCTATGGTTTCTCCTCCTCTTTTTAAAAATTTCTCAGAAGTTCTCCCAAATAAAATCACCATTCAACGAATAACTCTAGAACTCCTGAATCCTTTTCCAATAGGATACCATAGATCATAGGATTTTCAGGTTCATTTTCAACAACCTCTTCCTTCTAGGGTTGAAAACATTCACTATGTAAATTCAGAAAAGAAAATCTTTTAATATGACTCGATAACCATCTACAACTGGAGATGTAGAACTCCCCAGTAGAGTCGTCATTTTCTTGGTGTCTTTTCCCACATAGGATTTGCAATTCTCTAAGAGGTATCCAACCTCAATTATAAAGAACCACAAAGGCTAGTGGCCAACTGATGAGATTCAGTCAAAGACTGACATCTTCTACACTTTTGGCTCTGTGAAGCCAAGGTGGGTAGACCTAAATGTGTTCATAAGAATGTTCTATGACTGATAAGAACACTTCTTCCTACAGATTACAATCCCCATACACACAATGAGATTGAAGAATTCAATGTAAGATTTGCCTCATAGAGAGATAGGGTTTAATATTTTGTTGTGTTCAGCTCTTAGATCATCATGTTTAGAATTTTAGTCTTGTAGTAATCTTGAAGAGAATAACCAGTGCCTCATCCGTTGGGTAGGAATCATACAAAGCGTAATCCAGATAATATGGACATATCACCATAATGCTTTACATCATGCGAATTTTATTTTATTTTAAAACAACACTCCTTAGCAATCCTGAATGTATAATCATAAGTTTGTAACTCATTTTCAAGCAATTTCATTAACTCATAGAGCTAAAGCAGGGAAATGAAGAACACATTCAAATATACCATTCAAAGTGAATGAAAATATCATTAACAGGTTCATTCACAACTTATGACAAACAATTAGTAGAGAAATTGGTCCAAAATGATTATCCTTTATTGCTTTACTACTTGTAATTACATTAGCATAGCTTGCCTGCTTCATAGAAAACCTGACCAAAAAAAAAACATTAACTAAAACCCTCCAAGAAAACTACAGTAAATGAACTAACTATACATATTTAGAACTTCATGGATCCAAAATTTGACCCCAACAATGAGCCGTGAAATCTCCTTTATAGGAAAGGAGAGAAACAAAGCATTAGGCTACATTGTTAATTTAAAAATTGAATTTCGTTTAGAATGAAATTCGAATTCACATTCCTCATCATTGGATAGCAAAGTGCATGATCCGAGGAATAAAAAAAATGGTTACACAGTAACTAGTCGGAGAAAAAACAAAAAAGCATGCCAAGCACGCGCATGTCCACATCAACAAGATGAAACACCAGGAAACAACACCGCCCACTACCAACAGACCCCACACCAATAAACATTAATTATACCTATGGCCTTGGTACAAGCGACCACTTCGATTTCTTGCCTTAGTAAGTAATGGAAACACCTTCTTTCCTCCAGCCACATCAACACAACACTCAACAACTTGGCAAGGTGCCATTGTAGTTATTGGTTCGACTGCAAGGACCTCTTCGTTTATGCCCATGAGCTCGATCAAGGCCACCAAGTAACATCAATAATCTGAGTCTATTTCAAACCTGTTGTCATCAGAATCTAATGAAATCAGAACATGGGATGCACAATGCTCAGGCCTTTTGCCAGTACTTTGAGTAGCTTCCACTCTGGCACTCCTATGCCCTATTGATTTGTCCATTGAAGAAATAGCTTCACAGAATATACGAGAATAGCCACCACCTGCAAACAAAAACAACTCAAAATGCAATGCTAACACTAGGTAACTTAGCAAGCACTTATAGAGTGAATTGGTGCGAGGGATATTAATTGCTTGAATGCAATACAAGTATTTGAGAGATTACTGGATGACGTAGCCACCATAAGAGTATTCCAGGCTTATGAAGAAACGACGTACAACCCATCATTGTTTCTATCAGGAGGACATCGTTCGCACGCAAGAGAAAATCAGGAGAAGATCCTCTAGAATAACCCGCGTCATTAATGAAACAAGTAACAAAATGCAAAAATTCATGACACAGATGAACAACACCCCTCTTTGAACATGAACCACTGATGTGGAATAGATCTGGTGAATCAGACGACTCAGATCGAGTCAATGAGTGTTGACAATCCACATCAGCGCCTAGGAAAGAACACAACCAATCATAACCCATGAAAACAGGAGGTCACAACCAGATAGTAGGTTCCACCTAGCCCCATTGTAGACCTCGTAGTACCTTAGGAATATTTACTCTAATCATGCGAGGTCTATGAGGGACAATTATTATTAACCTCGTCATCAAATTCCTTTTCCGGTGAAAAGATGGCCACTTGTCACTGTTGGCACCTCGGGAAAAGACCCCACTCCTCCGTACATGCAAGATGGCGGCATCTCGCAGACCTTGCACTACTTTAGTGACATCAGCAAAAAAACCTGCGATGCTTGCGAGAAACGGTCCAGATCAAAACTTACGATCGGACGGTTAGCCAAACTGCATATAAGACACATAGAATATTCAGGTGTGACCAGCCAGTACAACCTTCGGCGGTATAAAAATTTTAAGCCCAGGTGGCAAAAAAAGACCGACAGGCTGGGTGAAAGGGGCCGATAAGGGCATGGAGGAAAGGCTGAACCAGATCACTCAAGTGACTAGTTACCTTTGGTAGCAAGTCACCATTGAAATATAACATAAGGGTTTCAAAAGTTAACAATTTATATTACCATGGGTAATATAAAACCTTGAAACCCTTAGCCTCCCTCCCCTCGAATTTTAAAAGTCCCATCACTAAGGATGACTTACCAATTCCCAACTCAATGACTAGACTCAACCTTTCTACTGTGAGTGTGTGTTAAGCTCAGATAGGTTACATTACTGGTTATTTGACCAATCAATTCTCTCGAGTGATACTTCCCCTCCACCTAGAGGAATGAACATGTCTCTGTAACTAGCTCAGCACACTTGCAATTGTAGTTAGACGTTCACAATAAATTCATATGCATCATAACTTAAGCATATTCATAAAGTAATAAATGTAAACATATTTACTCTTCAAAGCTATATTAAGCATGTATTAATACTATTAGAGTAATAGGTTGTTTACTTAATTAATTTAATCATATTGATTAATTAATTAACCTTTTACTTTATTTTCACTTAAGCTAAACTTAGGCCCTTTAATACTTATTTAATCCTAGGGTTCACTTTAGGGTTTTGATCTCCTTTCTTAAGGATTGATCTCTTTGTAATTATTGATTCTTGTTATGCATATTTTTGCTTCAATCTTGTAGAGCACCATTATTGTTCCTCTTGATCTCCTTTATGTGATAGGTTATTTTTTTGCAAGTGTTCATTGGGATCTGTGAGGTTGGTTTATCAACTCAACATCCTATCAGAGCTTTAGATCTACAACTTCATGCTCATATTTTGATGGATCCAAGCCTTGAAAGAGTATTTTTATTGCATCTTGAGTCAATTTGGACCTCACCATTGCATCCAGGAGGTTCAAAATAGTCAAGATTTACCTTTGTTTCACGATTTTGGTTATACGACAGCTGATCTACGAGGGCTTTTAGATCCAAAGCATACCTACATTTTTGGAGCTTTTTGAGCCCAAACAGACCTCATCATCACATTCAAATCAACCAAAAACCCCCAAATCAACTGTCAAATTATTGAAATTAGACATGTAGTGACTCTGGGAGGTAAAAAAAATCATTTTTGGGTCGTACAGCCTTATACGACATGTAATCTGAGAAAACAATTTAAAAACAAAGTGTTAATGGGCGTCACCATCAGTTAACCACTAGCAATTAATGCTAGCTTAATCATTGGGCTTAACCACCAAACCCCTTTTGGAGGAGTTTTGGTATTTTGACCATAACGTTTGCATCCAAACTCAGATTTTGAAAAAATAATATCACCAGAAAGCTGGTTCGGAGACCGATCTAGTGGTGTAGGTGATTTTTCTTGATTTTTTTTTTTTTGAATTTATTTCTAGTCAAAGTTAGATCTTTATTTCTGCACTTCCAAGGGCATAACTTTTGCATATGGACTCCATTTTTCGAAAATGAATAGGTGTTGGAAAGGTATTCTAGTGATCTTTCCAAATTTGTAGATTTTTCATCAAAAAATTTACCAAGTACATCTTATTTACTTTTTTGTTTTTCACATTCTAGTGAATTACTTAGACATCTTAGCTCTTGGAAACTTCTCGTTTGTGTGGGATGGTTTATTTTTGTTTGTTATACATGTATTTCTAGTCATGTGTCTTTTGTTGACATTATGAGCTTCCAATGTAAGCACTTGTGATTTTGTAGATGCAGTGAGATAAAGTTCCTCTATATTGCACCTATATTATGGGATCTTGCACATCACTTTGTGCCTTATTGTACTTGCATTATGATATAAAGTGCCATGGGGGTTGATTTTCTCCTTTGTTTTTCCTTCATACCTTTCTCATGCATGTGTGCCTTGGTTTACACACCCTTTATATCTACTTGTACTTTCATGTTTGCACATTTATATGTTCTTGATTCTTGATCATGCACTACATTCAAGCATTCAATTTTAGTGTACCTATCATACCTTTCCCTTGTCAGCATTATGGGGGTTTCTACTATTGGTGCTAATTCTTCCTTGGTTTCACATTAGAGTGAGCTATGCAAACATTATTTTTTCCTATGTACTAGGCGGATAAAGTGGCTGGTTACCCATGCATTTCAGTGAGATGGATCACTTACCATATGGACACTCTTGCATTCCTATTTCTAGACGCGACCTTCCATTTTTCACTTGATCAGTTCTTTAGACTATTGGTATTTGTGCCATCTATATCTTTAAGTTCTTGATGTATTCCTTGGTTTTCCATTGGATTCGAGTAGTTTCATTGGGGGCACTCATACAAATTCTTGTTTTCTTGATCTTGATCATCATATGTTTCAATGGAGGTTCTTCTTTCAACATTTCAACACTCATTCTACAACAGTGTTTGTAGCTTATTCATGCTTAAGTGGTGTTTTTCATGTTCCTTTATTCTTATCTTTTGGGACAATTTCCTCTTGTTTGGAGGCTTCTTTAGTCCTTCACTTGTTCCTATTCTTTTTGGGACATTCTTGTTTGGAGGCTTCCTAATCCTTCACATTTATTTCTCTCTTTTGGAGAGGAGTTTTTCCCATGAGGTTTTCTCCTTTTCTCCTATTGTGAGAGATTTTTTACATTTTTACATGGGTACCTCATCAAGCCTAGTTGTCGTGACCCATCTTTTCTATCATGCATCTATCCCTAGTTTTTTAGCTTCTCCCTAAGTTCATCTTAAGGGGTGTGTTAGAGCAATAGGTTGTTTACTTAATTAATTTAATCATATTGATTAATTAATTAACCTTTTACTTTATTTTTAATTAAGCTAAACTTAGGTCCTTTAATAATTATTTAATCCTAAGGTTCGCTTTAGGGTTTTGATATCCTTTCTTAAGGATTGATCTCTTTGTAATTATTGATTCTTGTTATGCATATTTTTGCTTCAAGCTTGCAAAGCACCATTATTGTGCCTCTTGATATCCTTTATGTGATAGGGTATTTGTTTGTAGGTGTTCATTGGGATCTGTGAGGTTGGTTACCTTTTACTTTATTTTCACTTAAGCTAAAATTAAGCCCTTTAATAATTATTTAATCCTAGGGTTCACTTTAGGGTTTTGATCTCTTTTGTTAAGGATTGATCCCTTTGTAATTATTAATTTGTGTTATTGCATATTTTTTCTTTATGGTTGTAGAGCACCATTATTGTGCCTCTTGATCTCCTTTATGTGATAGGTTATTTTCTTGTAGGTGTTCATTGGGATCTGTGAGGTTGGTTTATCAAATTCAACATGGTATCAGAGCCAAATTTCAATCCTGGGGCCTGTGATGTTGGTTTATCAACTTCAAAAAATACTTTCACATAATACCTATTCTAGTATTCCATTCTTTTAGCAAGCATATCAATCTCATGATTGCATTTACCATCTTATTTACCTGTGAAGGTAAAAGTAAAACAATAATAACAAAATGGGGTGTAACATACTTCCCCCCTTGTGAATCATCATCCCCAATGATCTATAACATTTTAACATACAGATAAAGTCAAATAAAAATTCTACGTACCATTCTCAAAATATGTAGCATCACTCCTTGCAATCTTGTCCTTCTTGTTTTGTGCCTCAAGTGTCCTTGTTAGATTATAGGGAAACTTGTATGCCACACACATTATTACTCTCCCAAAGAGCTTATGTGTTGTATTCCCAATATCTCATATGTACATCCCATGTACAATATATTTGAATAACACATGACACCTATACTATACTGACTGGAAAATGTGTTCTCATTGGCCCACAAATTTATCTTTGGTATAATCCAAAAATTTAAATAGGAAAGGAATAACAATGCATTGCACACTACATCATGGTTCCCATATTCCCCTTTGGTTTTTACACCTTTAGAAAACTCAAAGGCTGAGTTTTTCCATCACTTATGCATCCATTTTCCTTAACCTTAAAGTATTGTTCTTGACTACTTGTCTATCTTGAGCATATCATGGCTCTTGGACACTTGACAAATTTGGAACTGCCTCATACTTAAGCTTTCTATTGAAATTTTTTTATCTATCTCTTCGATCTATTACTTATTTTTTACAATTTAACAAGTCTAAGGTTATTCCTATTTCTAAGCCTATTTTAGCCCTATAGGGTTTCAACCCTCTTTTCCATATAATGGATCAAACCTCAATGTTGAATGTTTATAAGTACTCTACAAATCATTCAAGATTTGGTTTATCACTTTTTTCTACTTGACTACAATAATATATTGCACATTCACTCAAATGAATGTATCATAGTATGATCATGGTTCATACAACCCTATCATTATTTTCTTGTTCACAATTGAGACAATATTCTCAAGAATACTAAGCAAGTACCTTACACAATATATTATCTAGGACTAAGATCCCATAAATCAAATTTCCAACCAGTGTTCATTACCTTCATGAGTCTATCCACTAGAACATTATGTCATTTCCACTGACATAGACATATTAAACTATCTTGTGTTCTACCAATCCCCCTCTAGAATCTTAAGAGACTACACACATCCTATCGATGACGACATCCTGTATTCACTACCTAGCACACTAGACATTGTCTTGCCACATTTCATGCAGCATATTACTCTATCTTTTCCCAAATTATAGGGGTTACTCATCCAAAGAATAACTTTTTCATTCCAATGTCCTAACCATGACATCAATTTCCCCGATTCATTCCCTAATCTTCCAAAATTTTGGGTACACAAGTTATTTTATATCCAATAATAGTCTATTCTTTGAATAATTGAAAACCTATTATGTGGTCTCATTCCACATTTACTTCCTAATTAATAATGGTTAGGAGTTTTGAAGGAATAAATCTTCTTTATCTTAGGTCATCCACTCTTGGATTTCTTTTGTCCTTGGATCATTTCTAAAATTGTAATCCGATTTCCAACTCAATCTATCTTTTTTGATGAGTATCAATACCAATTTTGAGTAATAATCCCCATTCAATCATGTTGGTTCCTAGAAGATATCACTTACCTAATATCCAAGCATGAATTTTTCCATAATAATTCCAAATCATGGGTAATTCTAGATCTTTCCTTACCTATTCCTTAGGCCATGATCTTTCCATTCATGATCAACTATTCTCCCTATCCTTTCCTAAGGAATCCATGATAATATCATTTGATTTTCCAATCAAACATATATAAAGTATTGAGTGATAATATTCCTTTCTCATTGGTCAAAATTCTTGACCTTTTCATTATCTTCCAATAATTCGAATACTTTATCCTTATGTTCATGAAACATTTTGACATCATGACTTATGATGAAGTAAAAAGTTCTTTCAAATCAAAAATATGTTGACAATCTTCATTGAATGGGGTACTTTATCTGAGTTAATCCACTTTCTTTCTTCCCCCCTTAGTGTTTCCACAATATTCCATCAATTCAAAGTTGACTTATAGCAAACCTTTGCTTTCTTGAAATGGTTTATTATTACTTGTTTTTGGCTTCCTACTACCTTTTTCTTGCCTCCATGGCATACTTTGAATATAGTTTTTCCCAAAATTAGATTCATCACTGATCCCTAATTTCATATATTCAATAATTGGATCATGAAAATAGGAGATCTAATAGCTAATCAACATCTTTTCAAGTTAAGAGGCACTTTAATATTCCAATTCTCTTTCCAATATTTTTTTTGTGGAGGAACATCCATTCCCACAAAGCCTCTTTGGTTGATATACCTTTCAACTTAGAGTGTCATTTCCTTACAACTTCTATTGATTTGGCACATAGTGCCATATAGTATTCCATTTCCTTTTGAAACCTCTAAACATATGTTATTTTCGTTGACAAGTTGATGAGTTCTTCTTATACTCCAAACAATCTATGTACTATCCAAACCTTATCCAAGCTAACTCAATTTATCTTTTGTAGGTTTCTTTCTCACAATCACCTTTCCAAGTGACTTCATCCCAATTCTTGTAATTTTATTCTCTCATAACCTTTAGAGATACCAAGGTTTCTTGGTTTCTTTTCCTCATCTTAATCAAAACTCTGAATTGATCTCATCGATTTTGGTTGGTGGAACTACTTCATTTCTAACCACTCTGGTCTTTTCTCTTATTCCTAAGGTATTATCTCCTTTCTTACAAGCTCCTAACCTTGCATGAGAATTAGTTTCTTGTAAAGAGTTCTCCAACTTCTTGGATACATCCTTTGTTGACTATTTACTTCAGTTGAAGTTTCCAACTTATGCCAATAATGCATACTCCTAGATTCGTAGTATTCTTAATAAATCCAAGAATCCTTGAATTTCTACACAACTAAAGGTAACTACTAATAAGGGAGATTCTCTTAATCCTCTCCATCCCTTAGATTTTTATATTTATTTTGTAAGATGAAGGTATATATTGGTTATTCTTCCTAACCTTCCTACATAGCTTGATTGCATAATCTTTCACAATTTCAAGGGGATATAATAATAAGTTGTTGGTTTAGGAGTTTTCACTCTAGGGATGACTCTTATTTAGTTCCAAAATTAAACAAGTTTCCAAGAATTCTCATCTTTTTCAGTTCCCCATGTCCTTTTCTCTTTCCACCTTAGCATAAGAAGTTTTTAGCCATTATCTTCTAATAAGGTTTACACATTGTTGTGTAATGAGATCATAGGTTTTAGTGTTGAACCTGGTAGCTCCAATACCATGTGTAACAACCTCAATGTTCTACTCAGTAAAAATTCTAATAGTTCACACTAAGTGAATGTTCTATGATGTCATAATATAGCAATAAAAATAAATCTTCCCATAATGTAAATTACATGCATAATTGAAATAACACTATTTCCAAACTTCCATTGTATTTCATTGTAATTTCACAAACCTTCCAAAAACATAGATATCATATTGAATGAACTCAAGTATAACATTCATGATTACATTTTTCTACATAAATGAGTACATGATATGTACATAGCTCCTCTGAGCTTCATCTGACAATAGCTATACAAACTAGTCTTGATGTTTTCGCATCAAAGCATATATATTTTGAATGTCCCTACTCGCTGCTACAAAAACTCTAGTTGTCCCCGATACTGGTGCAAACATCCACAAAACGTTTATCCCAATTGATGAAGAGAAGCATCACTCAAATGCTTTTCTGCCAACCATGAACTCATATGTGCCTCCCCGCACATCTATCATTCAATAGATGGCCCCACCCTTCGATTAAGAGATTTGTTGGTAAACCTCGTATCAATAGCCTATCGGATCTTAGTGTTGTGTCCTACATGACTAGAACTTGTAAACCCACAATCTCAAAGTAACATGCATACATCTAGATCACAGTGAATTTGACAATGTAAACTGTGGCTACTTACACTACTTTGGCCAAAGTTTTCTCACTCAGTATTTTGAGTGAAGGTCATTACATTCACATACACTTCTACAAGCTCAGTTTTGATCTTGACTGTTCATATACTATTCCTAGGTAATTTCCTACCTTAGATAATCCCTATCCTCAGAAATAACCTATTTCCCTTTCCAAAAAATTTTATGATATATTATGGGTATTTCCATCCTTGGTGTAATATAAGAGTTTTCCTAGCCCATGAGTTAACATAGACTGCCATTCACTACAAAAGACAATATAGTTCCAAGTATAATCTTTATAATCTAGAGAGTAGCTATATAGGCTTCTTCTATTCATAGATTAATTATTCATAAATGATCAACTCTTATCAGTATTATATCATACTAATAAGTGGTCCTCATCAAGAGAATAGCCACATCATTGATTGACCTTAATCGAAGCATAATCATAGCAATAGATGCTTCCCTTTGAGAGTGTAACCCTTTTAATAAAAGAGTTATTCAAAGTAGAGTATTGTCAACAATGTGACCTCATTTCAAGAGTGTAAGTAATTAACCAAGTAGCTAATTTAACCCATTAGGTAATTCCACCTACATTTCCAAACATATAGAATTCTATAAACTCAAGTGATATACACAACCACATGGGTGAGTCTCAATCTCAACATTCCCTTCCCAATCTTAGGATAAATAATCCTAGGAGAAGACACTAGCTATCCTAGTTAAATCAATAACCTAGATAAGAGTAACACTTATGCCACTCATGTTTAATCATATCTAGTATGTAATACTTATGATAAACAAAAACCTCCTATTATGGGGTACATACAAGCACATAATAAAATTAGCATAATAGCTTCTAATTCCTTTTCCCAGCATTACTACTTTCCCTATGCAAGTACTCATAATAGACAAATCAAAGCAATCATGGTAAACACTATTTAAAAAGTTGAAATAATAAAAGAAGAAATATCCACATGTCTTTTTTCTCTTATCCAACTGATTGATTGTAATCAGTTTCCCACAGCAAAAACTAGCTTATACTTGACTCCTTAAGCTATGCCACAATAACCTCCCTCTATCAAGTTGATAATGTACTTCACTCAAAATGCTAATAATCTCACAAATACTCTCGTCTCTCTCTCTCAAATAGAACATTGCAGCTATGGATTGCAGAGAAAAATGTATAAAATGATGAGCACAAATATGTATGGAATGTTTCCCAAATAAGTAAGTTTTCTCTACTATTTATACAACAAAAAAGACACTTTCCTTCCTACAGAATAGGCATGATTTTTGACAACAATCAATATGCAAAACCACTCGCTCCACACAACTTAAATGTGGCACATAAAGAAGAACATACTTAGCCAAACAATACTACAAGTCAACCTCTTTTGATTACAATAGTGAAATACTATTTCAAAACAACACATGATGATAGAGTGTAATTCAAATTTCCTTCTTCAAGCACATTTACATCAAATAAGATTCATAAGGTGGCACCAAGGTAAATAGCTCTTCCCAATGGTTGGCAGGGTTTACATTATATTTGAATCAGTCAATATCAAATATGCAACATGTAGTTCCAATCAACTTAGTCTCATATGAGTTGATTCTCTCCATTTATCAGATTGACCAAGTCATCGACTTGCTATACATGACCTTTATTTGTTGTTTATAATTACCAAATGACAAGGTGTTTTAAAAATTTTACTAAGTCAAATTTATTCCTAAATATAGCATCGACTAAGTCTCCTCCACATATCGACTTAATGTTGCAATTTAATTTGCAGTATACTTGTTCCTTTATGTGTGGCTACATGAGTAATACTCGGCCTCTTTAAGCACAATCATAAGTAACATATTTACAACCTTTGATTTAGCTAATAAATTGGCCTCTAAGCAATTCTTATTTTTATCAATTTGTAAGCATACATTTATACATATAAATATATATGTATCACTTTGAGGCATTGCAACAATGTTAGAAGAGCCATTTCGTTGATTGAATTGACACTATGCAAAGCCAAAGGTGTGGCTTATATTATATATGTGCTTTTGACTTTGGTTTAGAACAACACTCAAAACTCCCTAAGCCAAGTTTTTTGCAACCTCTAAGACTTCACAATATCTTTTATTCTCCAATATATGCCAAGGTCACGCTCTACTATATAATCATGTTGCCTCTTTTTAATTCCATTTGTTTTCTTCTTAAATATTTGGTCAAGGTCTTGTAAAACGTTTCATACTACCTTGAATCCATTTTCAAAATCATTCTCATATCAGATGTATATATAATAATATACATATAATGTTTTCATTATATTATATGTGCATTATTATATATATACTCATGAAATCATTCCTTATATTATATGATCGATATAAATATATATATATTATTATCCTCATAATATACACCCATTCTATATTCGGATGTATAACTCTTTTATCATATTCCATAAATAATAATAATATGTGTGTATATTTATACACATATACTTATATATATGGGTAAGTGCATGGATCTGTGACACAATCTTGATGCCAAATTGGAAAAAAAATGAAAAAAAATGCCAAAAGAGAACATTTGGTGCATGCCAAATTTGACGTGCACCAAATGCAAAAATTTAATTTAAACCAAATCTTGCATTCTAAACCTCATTTTCTTTTCAACCTGCGGCTTGGCTTGGAGGTTTTCAGCTTTTCAACTCGTGCTCGCCAAATCTCTTCCATTTTTTTCACTTTTAGCTTGCAATTCTTCACAACGATGTCGCCAACATGTCAAAGAGGTCAAAGATTGCGAAGAGGTGTGTATTTTTATTGTTTTTATTTTGAATTTGATTTAGAATGTAGATTGAAATAGGTTTTTTAAATAAAAAATTGTTCTAATTCTTAGGGAATGAATCTCCACCTCCAAACATTGAGAATTCACAATCACCTCCCCATGAAGACCCTCCTATGAAAGAATAATCTGAAACCCCTCCATCAGTTCATAGGAATCCTCAAGGAACAAAAGAAAATATCCTAAATAAAATTGAAAACAATAAAAGAGACATTGAACAATTCATTGGAAGATTAAAAGAGCATGTCGAAACCCACCCTTATAGGAGAGGGATTTCCAAATCATTGAAGTCAATTGTCTCTCATGTAGGAGAAATGAGCGAAAAAATAATTTTTTGGTCAAATAAGCGGCATGAGTTGAGATAATTTTATGCTAGTGGTTTATCATATGCGGATGTGAAAAATAAAATAAAAAATAGAAAATCCAACTTGTGTGCTCTATTTACAAACTTGAGAACCAACACACCTTTGTCTCATGCATGCAGGGGGTTCCCCATCCATTGGTGCCACCATCAATTAATTAAAAATAAATTTTGGGAGTGATGGTGGATGGTTTTTGACTAACCTCCATGCAATAACCATGAGGAACCACAATATGTTTTTAAGGAAACTCTATTATGAGTTTTTCCTCAATAACATGCCAAATCATTTTGACATCTTAGACTTTCAGGGTAGAGGTGGGGGCTCCACACATGATAGACCTGGTGCACAATGTAATCCATAGTTGGTACTAAGACCCTTGGCCAAACCCATGGTGGAGCATGTCATCATTCCTTCCATTGTTAAGGACAGTGTAGAGGTGGGCATGCTAGAGTCAATTAGCTCGCTCACACAAACCATTATACAATGTGTGAGGTCTTTAGTAGAGCCTGATGTGTAGGAGATGTGTAGGCCCTGAGCTCCACCCCACCATTATGGTCCTTGCGGTGTTGTTTACATGTACGATTATCAGAGTGCTTAGGATACAACTATACAACCTACATCATTTGTAGAGGTGATAAATATGATGGATGAATTGTTGAATAATACATATGACATTGATACTAAGGTAAAATTGAGCAAGTTCATTTAATTTTATTTATTAAATTAAATTTTGAAATTTAAGAATAACAAAATTAGTAGAATCAATATGATGAAATTTCAGGGTTGGAGTGTTCATGATACGTGCTCCATTCATGTAGACCTTTATTCGTTCTCGATATTGAGTCCACAAGTATGCAACTAGTATTAAAGATATTATTATTGCATTTGAACAATTGAATGTTATATTTGAATGTTTGTCTCATAACATGTTTTGGATGTCAAACAGTTTCCTGGGGGACCTTTGACCTCCACACCTCGCAATTCATGTCCTCAAACAACTTTCACTCAAGTAATCTTTATTCATTAATGGTGTTTTAAAATAATTTTAGCTAGTTTTCATAATTTTGTTTATTCAAATCTAAAACATTGATGAGAAATACAAAAACTGGTTGTTCTTGTGAGATCCTAATTATATTTACCATTCAATTCCCATCTCATTCTTCTATTCCTTTCATCATGTATATTTTAACCATTTTATATCACATATCCCAATCTTTAACACCTTATATATTATACCACCTTCCTCCATATTTCATCTTATACACATATCGTTACAAGAAACCTTTCCTTCTACTCATTATTGGCCAAATCTCTTATACATGTTATCACTACACACCTCAAGTTCCCACTTCATGTCCTCTATTCAAACCTTAGACACCACCTACTTCACTTTATGGTCTAATATTCCCTCCTAATTACTGTAAGGAAACTCAAGTGCGGAAACAGCTTCCTACACTAATCTCTTAAGGAAAGTATGGTGCAAATTCATTTTAAACCCTTACAATTTCAGATTCGTTAATCTACTTAACAATGATATTGCAGCAATATACCATACATATAGAAAATAAAGAATGACACAATGATTTACCCTGGGGAAAACCTTTCGGTAAAAAACCCCAGCACTCCAAAACCTGTACAATGTATTATCTTCAACACAACGGTTACAACACACTTGCAATGCAAGTTCTTTCAGGAGATTTCCAACACTTGAAGACAAAATGCGGCAGCATCAAAACGTTCCAACAATACACTCACATCACACATCTTCGCAACCCTAAAAAACGCTTATATCATGCGCTTCCCTTTTTAGGGCAACTTCCGAAGATAACTGTATTAGGGTTTTACCATTCTCCGAGAAAATAGGAACCCGAACTATTTGGAAGAGTGTACAGTACTCAACTTTATCAGTTGCCACATGTCTTCACCCATCATTGAATCTTCCAGACATAGCTCTTACGTGTCATAGGAATCCGTCATAACCATTTCAGCCATGATCTCCTTACACACAATTCAAGATGCCGACACATCAAGTGGAGTGACACATCAACATGCCAACTAGACATGTACACTCACACTTAATTACATTATTTGCAAGAAATACATTTTACAAAACAAATAATAAGAATAGGAATTATCCAAGGTTGAGACACCTTATTCCTAACAATTACTTCCCATTAACCTCTAGTATAGCTCACCTTAAAAAAACTTTAATGGTGTTCAATAGTCTGGATAACTAAGAGGGGGGTGAATCAGTTATCTTAAAACAATTTCCTTTTATTTATTTAATCCAGAGTGAACTTATACCACTCAAAAAATAATCAAAAAGATAAGAACATGAATGCACATAATAACACCAAGCACAATGAATACCAGAATTTATGTGGAAACCCAAGAATGGAAAAACTAGGAAGAATTCTAATTCTCAATTATAAAGCATCGGTTAAGGTGACATCGGTTAAGGTGATTTTTACAAAGGCTCAATGCCAAGTTGTTCATTGCTGTAGGGCTCACTGTCCAAAAAAATTTGATTACAAAATAGTCTCACTCACAAAAGTGAACTGATGAAGTTGCATCTACATATGCATGAATTTCAATTCCGATTAATAACACAATTTCTATCCACAACAAATCTGGTTAAGAATCTTCTACACATATTCCTTCCACAACCTTCGCACATTTTTTTGCTGAAACAGATTACTCCTTCCTTCGCACTCTTCTATCTTTTCACACACATCATACTACTTCCATACATCTATATCTTCAATCAGAAATATGTTCTAAATATATATGTGCATCTGTACCCATAGAAAAAATTTAATTTGGTCACATGATATCTTCATAGTCTTCTAATTCGTCCAAACACCATTTGAATTTAGATCACCACAAAGCATGTCGGCATGAAGGACAAGCTTGAAATATTCAATAAGACCTTGCACGCTAATACCAGACCCATAAGATAGGTTGCACATAAAGTTCTTCTTACCACGTTATCAAGGGACCAAAAATAGGTCATACATAAGATAGCACATATAAAATATATTCTAGAGCTGATGAGAACGCTAAAACCAAGACCAAATCTTGATTATCATTAATTTCAGTGTCAACTAGAGAAACACAATTTGACATACAAAAAAATGTAACATGCTACATGAAGTTCCAGATAGAAAGGTTACCTAGAGTAATATTTGAATACAAGAACCATCATCAAAGGATTAGTCTTCATTATACCACATCAACTAAATTCAACAGATGTCCCAAAAAGGAATATTGTCATATTCGGATCAAGGATAATCTCCACACAACACAACATCATAGCATACGATAGGATAGATCAAGTATGTACATAATCCATAGCACAACCCTCCAAATCAAGGTTTTGACATCAATGAAAACAATGCTAAATCATCTCAACAACTTCTCAACAATCTCCCCCTTTGGCATTGATGGCAAAACAACAAAAGTTCAAAAACAAAAAATTGAAATAAATCCAACTCCAAAGCTACAAACTCTAAAACTCCAAAACTCCCCCTTTGTCCAACAATTCAATTCTTCTTTTTATTTTTGTTTTTCATTTTTCTCCCCCTTTTTTCCATTAAAGGAAAAGGGCCATATTTTGAACATTCAGAAACTCAAGTAAAAATAACAATTTTCACCTGAAATTTTTTCTTGTACCTTTCTCTCACATTTGGAAGAATCCTCTTCCAAGCTAGCATCATAGAAACCAATCTAGCACTCATACTATCCAAAAAATTCCACAGCGTAAATGAGGATGACTAGTTCAGAGATAGGTGTTGTCATTCACAATCTTCTACATCAGAAAGTATCCTAGAGAGATGATCCAATCGAACCTCAACAATTTCTTTGACCAACTAGAACGTTCTAACCAAGTCTTCCCTCTATCTGTGAACAATCACCAGCTCTGCTTGCAACTCTCCAACTCTTATTCTTTGTTTTCCATCTTTTTCTTTGAATAAATAAAAAATATTTCCAATATTATTCATCTCAAATTCAATAGCTTCAATTCTACTTCTAAAATTAGCAAGAGTTACAAGCCACCAGAGACAATACTTGTAGATGTTACGCATCTCCTAAATGCATTATCTTGTCTAACCAATGTTTTTGGATTAAAAAAAAATAGCTTTGAAAAATATTCTCTCAATCATAACTTTGAACTTATGTCCTTCATGTCCTTCCAACAACATTATTTCTTCAAAAACTTCTACTAGATCATCCAGTAACAAGTTAAAAACATCTGAAATAGTAATACCCTTCTTGAGAAGATAATCAACCAAAGCATCATGAATTTTAAGCCTATCCACCAGAGGGCAGTCACACCACATTTCACCAACCTTCTTCATATCACATTCATCTAACACCAACTAAATATCATTTGGATCGAAAGATTCAGATCCAAGCAGAGAATCTTCTTCCTTCTCCTTCTCTTCCAAAATAGTGATGTCATATTTTATGTTAACTTTCCTCTTTTTAGGTTCCAAAGGGGAACCACCAATAACAACTTCCAACTCTTTCTTACTGGAGGAGGAATCCTCCTCAAACTGACTAGATACTATCACACCGAAGCATAGATTCATCTACAAAGATGAGAAATAGACTTTGCATGTACTTGCTTTATCCTCCATACATTCCAAATACCTATAAACTTTCTTTCGAACAAGGATGCTAGACTTCCATTTAACATTCTCTTTTTCTGGTAACAAACTCAAAAAATAAAATACCAAAAATGTGAGTAGAGACCCAAACCAAAAAGGATAACTCTCAACTGAAGAAATTCTGACATTCTCAATTAGGTTTTCCATTACTAGGCTACACAAATCAAGCTACTTATTTTCCATCATCATGTGTGCAAGATATACAACAATAGCCAAAGTAGAACATTCACGATTTATGAAATATATTTTTTAAGTGATGTCATAAGCAACATACTAATTATCTTTGTGACCATAACCATAGCATAAATAGTAATAACCATGTGAACCACCAAAAAGATATATGCTAAAAACGGAAAGAGGATTCACCTTACTAGGCCCCTAGGGTTTTTCACCTAGGAGCACTTGGTTTAGGAATGGCACTCTTTCACCTTAGTGATAGGCTCTTTTTGGTGATTTCATTTAAATGAAGGATGGATTGATTAGGGTTGTGATGTGTGTGAGGAGTGTGGCTCAATGAAACTAATTTTATCTATCAAATGTAAATAAAACAAATGTAAGCTAAATGCACCTAAACTATATGCCCTAAATGTATGCAAATAGAAAGTAAATAGGAAAATGCAGAGATGGTGCACTTGGAAATGGAGAGTTGCAGATGAGAATCCCTAGAATGATTTGGAATTAGCCTAAAATCAATAAAGGGACACTTACGCCAAGCTGGGAAACCTAGTCCTCCTATCGGGAAACTTTGTCGGACTGGGTTTTGGGGAAAAGGGTACCTAGAAATGTAAAAACCCTGTTTCAGGCTCAAAACATGGACAAGGTCACCAATACTAGCGACCTAGTCCTCGTGGTACTTTCAGAATCTTGAAGATCTAAATTTTTGGTTCCCAGCTAGTACTTTCCTTCATTGTAGTAGCCCATGTCTGAATCTCCCAAAAATGACCTGTAACTTGTCCTTTTGCTCCTCCTAGGGTTTGATGTCTTCATATGACTTGAATGCAATGATTGTACTTTCTCCAACACTTTATACCTTGTTAAATCTGATTACAACCTGCCAAACACATGCAAAGACAAAGAGAAAGTTGGGGTTAGGGAATAGGGGTTTTCCTAAGTCAAACCCCTTTGATGGTAGCTAAACCCAAATGAAATAGAAATCAAAGGAGAGATGCTTGAATGATAAAAAATGTAAATTCTCACCAAATACTTTGTTGTTGAAGATGTCTACAACATGCAAGAACTAACTCCAATGGAGGTTTCTTGAGATGCCTTTGTGCTTGATTGATTTCTTGGGAAGCTTGAGTGCAAGAGTGTTTGTGAAGAGATGCAAAAATGAGCTTAGGGGGGTGAGAGTGTAAGAGGAAAAATGAGGATGAAAACCCTTATTTATACAACATATGCCCTAATTTCCCGAAAATGACACTTGATAGGCTGACACTAGGGTTTTGGAGGTAAATTCCCATTAGGTTTTTTATTTAATTTTGAATTTTAATCCAAAAGGGACTAGGTCGCCCAAGGTGGCGACCTAGTCCACTTGGGAAAATTCAAGTGGTGGTCAAGAATAAAATGGTGATTAATAATTTTTATTAGGTTTGCTTCTCGAAACACACTTAAGTCAGGCCTAAAATTACATTAAGGGGACAAATTAACATAAGAAAAGGGTCAAATTAGTGATGATAAGCCTAGGAAAGTGTAAAAATGCATTACAACACTTTGTCACGAGGCTTGGAAAGGGGTAAAAATGGGTTGTTTATGTGAATTGTGTTGAAAGGGTCTTAGGAAAGTGGGAAGATGTGTTACAACCCTTCACAACACCTTAATAAAACACCATTAGATTGTTGTTGAATTGCAAGCTTTCAAGACTAAATCAAGGCAAAACAAGGCCAAAATCGAAGGGAAAAGTCCCAAATGAGTGAAAAAGTGTCAAAGACTCCACTTTTTGGCAACATATTTAGCCCCCACTTAGTGAGAAGATGAACTTGCTTCAAACTCACACTAAAGTAGTCATGCATATCGAGAGGGATCCAGTGTAATCATTCTAGTAAGGTGAGATGACATTAATTGAGAGGGATGATCAAGCCCCTAGGATCAAGATCCCATGGAAAACTAAACATAAGCACAAAATATCACACAAGGAGTGATGTGAAGGAGCGAAGAAAGAAGGGAAGTCGGGTCAAGCTTTGACCATTTGTCCAGCTAGTTGTGGATCAGATCTAGGTTGTTTGTCTAGAAGGAAACGTGTACTCACTCTGGGCTGACAAGACTTTTAGTTTTCCGCTGAATGAGAATGCAAAAAAGGTGAGATACATACACTTGGTTGGTATGAACTCACACACACAAAGGTGGCTATGGGGAAATTCATGCCGCCAATTGGGCTTCCCACTCAACAATACCAAAGTTATACCTCCTAATAACTTTGATAAGGAACCACAAAAGGTTCACAATTGATGAGACAAGAAAAGCCTTGGATGCTTAGAACTCGTGAACAAAGGCTAGATGGCACCACAGGCATGCAAGTTGTGTTATGCAAGGTGGCCATGTATGCAAGATGTAGTAATGCAATATGAAAAAATGAAAAAATGTAAAAAGGATTGTTCCAAGGAGTCCTATTTGGTTCATGTGAGGTCTTTGACATTAGGGAATATTGTGTCTAATATCTCCAAAAGAGGACCTATCAAAGGATAGAAAATTCACAACTTAGGGAATGTAGTGTGTCGCATCAGGCCACTAAGAGGAATGTAATATGCTAAGATAAGTCACACTTATGAAGGAAATTACATGAAATGTCATCCACAAAGTGAGAAACACATCATATGAAGTGATAAGGCTGCACTAGGAACCAAGGACAAAGAAAAGAAAATGCAAATGCAAAACTAAATAGTGCCAATGTATGCCCCCACTTTAAAGGAATTGCTACACACTGTTATGTGAGGAATTACTTTAAAGTAGAGAAATGAAAAATTCAAAAGGAAGGAAAAGACATGAGAGACATATTAGAAAGCCCTATGTGAAGTGATAGGTTTTCAAGCATGGTTGCATCATAGAAAGGATAGTATGTCACATGTGAGGCAACTTAATACATGTCGTCCACATTCCAAGCTTTCTCTTGTATGTTCATGAGATGTTAACGTCTAGTCAAGAGAGGCAACGACAAGTGAAATATGAGGACAAGGCTAATGAACCCCTTGCCCCCACTTAGTGCAAGGAAAAGGTGAGCCGAATAGGAAGAAGGTATGTATTAAGGAGAGGAATTAGGTCCCCCCACATAAGGGAGAGCACCAAGTTCTGTGAGATGTTTGAAGTTTATTGTTTGAAGAAAATGGAGAGAAAGGAGGTAACCCTAAATATTTCTTGAAAGAGGATGATATTTCATTTGGTGTTATGTGTTCATTGCATCCATGTGGAGGAGGGAGATGGTAGTCGATACCATAATAATATTCCAAGTTAAATGAAGGTTTTGTTTGTTTCCAGGAAGGATTGGTTTCCATAGAAGAACACAGATCCTTGTAAGTGTTATGTGTTGTTTCTTCTTGAGGGATGGGAGTTATATAGCCCCCATAACCACCATGGGGTAATGTTGTTGATGTAGAAAAAATTTGAGCATATAAAACATAGGTTTTTTTTGGTGTAGGTTGTGAGATTTCACACTCTCCTTTAAATGGAGGTGTAAGACCCCAATCATTGCTAGAAATTATATCTGAGTATGAATTGTTTGTATATGACTCTTTGGACTAAGAGAGTGAAATTTTGGAAGTTGTTTTGAAAGGAGGTGTAGAATCTAATGACCCCCAATGATCACAAAAGAGTTTTGTTCTAGGTGAAGGGTTAGAATCAACTTGGATAAGTTTGGATCTAGAAATGAAAGGATTAGGGGAGTTGGAAATGTTGTGATTAGTTGATGCATAACTTTGTTCATCTGTGTCAACCATGTATACCTTGTTATTTTATTCAAATTTCATTTTACAGTGAAGGGTAGATGGGACTCCTTTCATAGCATGAATCTATGGTCTCCCTAGGAGAAGAATGCACGGAAGGGGTCCTTTCATGATATGAATAGAGGTAGGAAACATGACAGGTTTGACCTCAATAGGTAAAGTGATCATCCCTAGTGGTTGCCTATTAACATTGTCAAATCCATGAATATAAGCATCATTAAGTTGAATGAGATTTGTTTCCATGCCAATTTTGTTGAGCAGGTCCATGCTACAAACATTAATTTCTGCTCCATTGTCTATGAGATTTTTCCTGACTAAAGCTTCATTAATGATCACCTTTATCATCAAGAGATCATTCTTATTTTGAACCTCAAGTGAAGGAAATTCATGTTTAGGGAATGTGATTTTGGATTGGGGCACTTGCATGGGATGAGTGGGGGATGTGATATTGTTTGATTTTATGTAAGATTGGATCTCCTCCATATGTATTTGCACCATTTCTTGAAATAAAAATTTGACTGTAGGTGAAAGTTGAATAAGTTCCCATACATATATATCAGCAAGAGTCTTTTTAAGGTTCTCAACACTAGGGACTCTAAGTTGAGAAAAGGGTAATGGAATAGGAGTGATGTGTGATTCCCTATATGTTTGAGTCACTAAGTTACAACTTAACTACTGCAAAAAATTGTTAGGAGTAGATTACATCATGGATTTTGAGATATCTCTTAGTTTTTTGTGCGATTCACTTGTGGGAGGGGACTTAGGAGGCTCACCAATTAAAGGAGATCCCACTTGTGTAGTCATAACCTCAAGAATCTTGTCTTTATTTGTATGATTTTTTGGTGAAGGGGGTTCTAATGTCACTTGAGTATCATCTCCTAGGGAAGGTTTAGTGTTTAAAGGAGAGGTGTCAAGGTTCGCAAGTTCTTGCACCATGATAGTCTCCCTAGGAGGAGAGTTTTTAGGAGAACTACAAACCAAATGTTCTTCACATGCAAAGGTTGGTTCTTCTAAAGGGACTCCATCAAAATTTGGATAATGATCAATGGTGCAATTTTCGTGTTTAATAAGGGGTTCCCTATGAGAAGGCGGACAACTAAGATACTCATGGCATTCATCAATTGTATTTTCTAGCAGAAAAGTATCTTTGTCACAATGAGGAGAGATACTAAGAGAAGGACAAAGGTTATTGTCATGACCCCGTTTATTTTTCTTCTTATGTTTGTTGAGAGAGGTAAGAGGAGAGAAAAAACTATAATTCGTAGAACTCTCATTAATTGATTCTTCTAACACCAAAATATTTTCATCACCAAGAGGAGAGAGATTAGGGGAAGAACTAATATGATTGTTCAGAACGTCCAAGGTTGTATGCTCTATTACTTAAACACCCTCATAGGGAGAGGGTGGGGAAATTTTCTTAGCATATCTAGATTTGTACAATACTAGCATTGTTTGAACAAAAATAACAAATACATGCAACCATTTCATGCATTGTTGTAGCAATATGAGCAATGTAGATATGAATATATAGAACATTTTTATCCATTGTATGCTAAGTTTGAATAATGTAAACAATGTATATGAAATAATGAAAAGTACTTTTAGCAAACTTATGCATAGTTTTATGAATGTAAACATTGTATAAGCAAAATTAAAAATTACTTTTTATCAATGTTAAGCACAATTTAAGAAATGTAAGCATTTTGCAGGTCTAATGATGAAGATATATCAAAAATGACCACCCTAAATTGATGATTTTGAGTTAGAAGCATAAAACCTATGTTCTCAAAACTTTCTAGACTTATAGTATATGGTAATAGGGGGTCTAGGAAGCACATAAATGAGCTTTATGATGTTGTAATAGGCAATTAAAAATGTGAACTGGGACTAGGTCGCCTAGAATGGAGATCTTGTCCCAATAGGGATTTTTTTTTAAAAAATTAATGTTTTTGTTTGTTTTCTATGTGTTTCAGGTTGTATGATGTATTCCTAAGGTGTAAATGCAGAATTTTAGAAATTTGCAATAAAAATATTTATGCAAAAATGCAAGCTAACATGAACTTTTCACTAATGCATTATTTTATAAACCCTACGATGTAAACAATGCAAAATTTTGAATGCAATGCAAGCTATTGCCTAAGATGAAATGGAAAATCAGAAGATTAACAAGTGGTCTATGGTCAGGTTCACCAGAATGAACCGCCAAAAAGATATATGCTAAAAAGGGAAAGAGGATTCCCCTTACTAGGCCCCTAGGGTTTTTCACCTAGGAGCACTTGGTTTAGGAATGACACTCTTTCACCTTAGTGATAGGTTCTTTTTGGTAATTACACTCAAAGGAAGGATTGATTTATTAGGGTTTTGATGTGTGTGAGGAGTGTGGTTGAATGAAACTAATGCTATCTATGAAATGTAAATAAAACAAATGTAAACTAAATGCACCTAAACTATATGCCCTAAATGTATGAAAATAGAAAGTAAACTGGAAAATGCAGAGATGGTGCACCTGTAAATGGAGATTTGTAGATGAGAAGACCTGGAATGATTTGGAATCAGCCTAAAATTAGTAGAGGGAAAATTATGCCAAGATGGGTGACCTAGTCCTCGTATCGGGAAACTTTGTCGAACTAGGTTTCAGGGAAAAGGGTACACAAAAATGCAAAAACCCTATTTCAGGCCCAGTACAAAGACAAGGTCACCAATAGTGGTGACCTAGTCCTCCTAGTACTTTCGGAAGCGTGAAGGTTTGATTCTATAGGTCCCAGCTGGTACTTTCCTTCTTTGCAGTAGCTCGTGTCTGAATCTCCCGAAAATGACCTACAACTTGTCCTTTTGCTCCTCCTAGGGTTTGATGTCTTGATGTGACTTGAATTGAATAATTTTACTTTCTCCAACACTATATACCTTGCTAAATATGAGTACAATCTACAAAAAACATGCAAATACAAAGAGAATGTTTGGGTTAGGGAATAGGGAGCTACCTAAGTCAAACCCCTTTGATGGTAGTTAAACCCAAATGAAATAGAAATCAAAGGAGATATGCTTGAATGATAAACAATGTAAATGCTCACCAAATCCTTTGTTGTTGAAGATTTTTGCAACATGCATGAACTAGCTCCAATGGAAATTTCTTGAGATGCCTTTGTGCTTGATTGCTTTCTTGGGAATCTTCAGTGCAAGATTGTTTGTGAAGAGATGCAAAAATGAGCTTAGGGGGGGCAGGAGAGTGTAAGAGGCAAAATTAGGATGAAACCCATTATTTCTACAAGATATGCCCTAATTTCCTAAAAATGACACTTGATAGGCCAACACTAGGGTTTTGGAGGCAAATTTCCATTAGGTTTTTTATTTAATTTTGAATTTTAAGCCAAAAGGGACTAGGTTGCCAAAGGTGGCGACCTAGTCCACTTGGGAAAATTCAAGTGGTGGTCAGGAATAAAATGGTGATTAATAATATTTATTAGGTTTTCCTCCCGAAACACACTTAAGTCAGGTCTAGAAGTACATTAAGGGGGAAAATTAACATAAGAAAAGGGTCAAAATTGTGATGATAAGCCTAAGAAAGTGTGAAAATGCATTACAACACTTTGTCCCGAGGCTTGGAAAGGGGTAAAAAGGGTTTGTTTAGGTGAATTATGTTGAAAGGGTCTTAGGAAAGTGGGAAGATGTGTTACAAAACTTCACAACACCTTAGTAAAACATCGTTAGATTTTTGTTGAATAGCAAGCTTTTAAGACTAAATCAAGGCAAAACAAGGCCAAAATCCAAGTGAAAAGGCCCAAATGAGTGAAAATGTGTCAAACACTACAATTTTTGGTGACACGTCATGAAATATATTGTTCATTCCATTCCTTCTTGCCGGATTCGATAATTCATTTTTGCATTGACTTGCTTTGTGACCAAACTTGTGACAGTTAAAGCATTAAGTATTTTGTTCCAACTTGTTTCTATATTCTATGGTCGTATGTTCAAACTTTTTGCATAGAAAATAGTGACCATTGAATTATAGTACCTTTGAGCATTTGGTTGCCTGGTCAGAGGTCTTTTTGTAGGTGCATTAGAGTTCTAGACCATCCTTGTTACAATTGATCTTGCTTTAGCTTCAACTGCTTTGCCTTGACCCTTAATGTTCTGATTTGAGCTTTCACTACTGAATTGAATTCCTCCTTTATCCTTGTGGCATTTATGTAGGGACAAAATTTGATCCAAAATTATGCTACTTTCACATACTCTTTCTTTTGTCTTCAACCTTCTTAACTCTTGATCTAACTTCTCATTTTCTTCTGATTTTTGTTTGATGGTGTCTTTGATATTTTCTTCAGTAATTTTGCATTCATCCAGTTGATTCTTCAAATCCACAAGGCTCTACTTTGACTCCTTTAATTCCTGGCTGACCTCTTTGTGTATTTCTTTGAATTTCTGGATTTTCTCCCTTAGCTTTGAGATACAATCATTTGCTTCCTTAAGATTTTCTTTCAACTCTTCATTTTTAGGTTCCATGCTTTCCATATCATCTAAAATTATTTCTAGTTATTCCTCAAAATGATAAGCTCCTTCCATTTTTTCAAATTTACAAGATCTCCCTCAAGCAATTAAGCTCTATCTACAAGGGACCAAGCTCTGATACCAATTGTTGAACAATCCAAATAACTAAGACGGGGGGTGAATCAGTTATCTTAAAACAATTTTATTTTCTTTATTTAATCCAGAGCAGACTTATACCAATCAAAAAATAATCAAATAGATAAGAACATGAATGCACATAACAACACCAAGCATAATAAACACCAGAACTTACGTGGAAACCCAAGAAGGGAAAAACCACAAAGAATGCTAATTCTCAATTATAAAGCACTCATTAAGGTGACGCCGGTTAAGGTGATTTTTACAAAGGCTAACTACCATGTTTCTCATTGTAGGGTGGCTCACTGTTGGTGCGCTCACTGGCCAAAAACAAAAAATTACAAAATAGTCTCTCTAACAAAAGTGAACTGATGAAGTTGCATCTACATATGCATGAATTTCAGTTCTAGTTAAGAGCACAATTTATTTCCATTATAGAACCAATTAAGAATCTTCTGCACACCTTCCTTCTACAACCTTCACACAACGTTTTGCTGAAATAGATTACTCCTTCCTTCACACTCTTTTATCTGTTTGCACACATCATACTACTTCCATACATCTATATCTTCAATCAAAAATATGTTCCCTATATATGCATGTGTACTTGTAGAACAAAATTAAGTCGGCCACATGGTATCTTCATAGTCTTTGAAGTGAGCCAAACACCATTTGAATTTAGATCACCACAAAGCATGTTAGCATGAAGAACAAGTCTGAAATATTCAGTAAGACCTTACATGCTAATACCAGACCCATAAGATAGGTCGCACATAAATATCTTCTTACCACATTACTAAGGGACCAAAAATAGGTCATACATAAGATATCACATATGAAATATATTCCTGAGCCGATGAGAATACCACAACCAAGACCAAATATTGATTATCATTAATTCCAATGTCAACAAAAGAAACACAATTTGACATACAAAATCTTGTGACATGCTACATGAATTTATGGATAGAAAGGTTACCCAAAGTAAGCTTTGAATACAACAACCATCATCAAAGGAGTAGTCTTCATTATACCACATCAACTAAATTCAACAGATGTCTGAGAAAGGAATAATACAATATCTGGATCAAGGATAATCTCTACACAACGCAACATCATAGCATACGATAGGATAGATCAAGTATGCACATCATCTGAAGTGGAACCTTTCGGATCAAGGTTTTGGGATGAATGACAATAATGAAAAATCATCTCAACAACTTCTCAACATATTATCCCATCCTAGATCATTCAATTAATCTCTAGTAGTCCATTCTATGTTTCATCATCCCCTCTTGATTGTGTCACATTATCTTCTCCTAATTCACTTTTTGTTCCTTTATTCCTTCCTAATCCCATACTATTAACATTTAATAGTTCACCCTATTTTCCATGATCCCCTCTTAGCCCATACCACTAATATCTACTATTCCATCCTATGTTTCATTATGCCCTTCTAATCCCATATTATTCTACCCTTTGTTATTTCACCCTATGCTCCATCATCCCCTATGCTCCACCCTATGTTCCTTTACCCATTATATGTTATACCATCTCTATCCATGTTTCATCCTATAACTCTTCTTTATTATTACTACACATAGGTCAAGTTCCCACTTCAAGTGCTATAGAAAAACCCTAGACACCTCCTAATTAACCCTATGTTCCATTATTCTCTACTAATTCCATCCCATTAACCTCTAATTGTTCACCCTATGTTTTTTATCCCATCTTAGCCCATCCCATCAATCTATACTAGTCCATCCTATGTTCCACTAACCCCTTTTGTTCCCATCCCATTACCTCTCTTATTTCATTTTATGTTCCATTATCCCCTCTTGGTCTTGTCCCATTATCTTCCCCTAATTCACCCTATGTTACTTTATTCCCTACTAATGCCATCCCATTAACCTCTAGTAGTTCACCTTATGTTCTATGATCCACTCTTGGACCATCCCACTAATCTCTAGTAGTCCATTCTATATTCCATTATCGCATTCAACTCCCATCCCATTGTACCCTCTATTATTTCACCATATGTTCCATTATCCCCTCTTGGTCTTATCTCTTTATCCCTTCTATGCTATAGCATCTCCATCCAATTTTTATCCTATACACATGTACCATTACAATAAATCTTTCCTTCCACTCATTATTGACCAAATTTGTCTTCTCCATTACTGTTGCACACCTCAATAGCCAGCTTCATGTGTTATAATAAAACCCTAGACATGCCTTAATTCATCGTATGTTCCATTATCCCTTTGAAATTTTCTATTAACATAGTAATTATCACTTCATTCATGTGAACTTCATTGTGGAATTGTCACTATGTTGACAACATGCCCTCATTAACATTACTTCATCAGCATATGCAATTTGAATCTCAATGAACACTTAACTTGGGCATTTGCAAGAGTTTGGAATATCCCAGTGAACTTAGTACTTTCACGATTTTGTGATCTATAATCACTATACTATAGTCTCAATTGAGTCCAACCATTTACTCTTTCATGGAAGGTCACTACCACCAATAGGGATTGTACTATTGCATAGACTACCATCAGTTCCCAAAGTTTTCTTAACATTGTGTTTCAATTTCTTTCAACTGTCATTGACCTTTATCTTGTATTGAATTTTGTTATCAGTATCACCATTCTTGACTAGCTTCCTTCAAAAGTTTTTGCACTCATGATGCATGAATTTTATACATTTTTTATCTATGAAGTTTTTTTACTTTTACATTTTTAATTACTGCTCATTTATTATAGTCATATTGTTGCTATTTTCATTTTCATTTGTTGCTCATTTATGATAGTTATAAAGGGATTATTTGAATTTCTTTATATGATTGTTAGATATGTTGTTTCATTTTTAGTTGTTGACATCAAATAGCCCTGGCAATGTTGGTGGCACGATGGACCATGGAGTAGTTGCAGCAATAGCTAGTTTTGATCCTTTGAGAGAGGTATGCATTAGATTAGTTGATTTGACATTATATTTGATCTTTTATGGTCTATTATTGAAAATTTGTATGATACTTGTACATGTAGTTTAATTTCTATCTTGATGGCTGCTACAGGTGGATGTCACTCCAGATCGTGGACATGGCAATGTTATAAATGTGCATGATGACTATTTGTATGTGGTAAGTGACTATATTTTGTTATATGTCATTCCATAATTCAATTTCTATGTATTAACATTTGGAATTTTTATTGTATTAGGTGTAGCTCCAAAGGAGTCTAGAGAGGAGGTCTAGTGAGTGTGTTTGAAAGATAAGAGAATCAATAGGCACTCCATCCAGCTAAATTTCAAAGGAAAAATGAGATATTTTTCCTTCCCCTAGAGGGAAATGACTATGTATTAGGGTCAGTTTTTGTATTCCTATGTGGCATTTTGGAACATATGTTTTGTAATATCAATATATATGTGACATTTTATGTCCAAATGGCTCTTTTGTAGTAATCTTGTATGATTTTTTTGGATATATTGTATATATTTTTATCAATATATATCATTGTATAGCCTTACAACTTTTTGATTAAAGAAAATATTATTTTCCTATTGCCATTCTTGAATGATGTTATCATGTGTATTGTGTAAATTGTATGCTTGAATGTTGTAGGCATGGGTTTTTTCTTACATCTAATGCTTAAATTTTTTATGTTGATTGCTCAATAAGCTCCATCTAATGCATATTATGTAAATAAGCTCTATTCCTGGTTGTTTGTATCTTTTGCAATGCTTCAATTACTTGTGCTTCAATTATTCACATGTATTCTTCACGTATTCACGTGTATACTTCACATATATTGTGTGTATTCATGTGTATGCTCCATGCTTCCAATGTATAACTCATGTGTTCACATGTATTCTTCATGATTCCTGTGTATACTTTGTGTATTTGCGTGTATGCTTCATGCTTCTTACTTCCATTGTTGTCTAGTGGCAAGGATTTTAACACCAAAAGGTTTCAAATGAATTTTAAGAGATCCTTCCCATATAAAATATCATAGCGAAATGTATTTCTTTTAATTCATGGTTGAGGTTGGCATCCAACAACTAACGGTTTTCATTCTAAAGCTTAGCAATCCTTACATTTGCATCTATAGAACAAGTGGATGTTTCAAACCTCATAGACATCTATATATATACCTCTATGAACTTGTATGAACATGCATCAAAACACATGATAGTTGTTGATCCAACCAACAAAATTTATTTACATCTACTAATATCACAACACTTGACATCTCATTAAATATAATCAATGCACAAGTTAATTTTGATGACATTCTAAAGATATTAGATGTGTATGAGAAATAATATAAGCTTGATTCTTAGATGCATCACCCATGTGCAGTTAGCACATTTCTCCCATATTCATCATTTCAATAAGTTAAAAACCTCCTTCCATTTTTTATGCATGAAATAACATGACAAATCATTGGGAAACATGGTCCTATAACCATCACCACATCATGTTTTATAACTCTAGAGCATGAAAAACCATACATTATGGATAATGAATATACAAATCCAATGTTTCACTAGTAGGCTCAGATTTGCATCTCAACAAGCATGCACTATTCGGTGACAAGAACTATAATTCAGACTCTTATGGGATTCAACTAGTTGAATATAGATCGAAGCGATTCAACATGTTTGGGTGTCAAAGAGGACCATGCCTAGTGTAAAAATACCCATCCAGACGTGTTTGAATAGTTCATTTGGTTACATGAGTTGCTGAATGAAAGTTGAACCACTTTGCAACTTTACACTCCTTGCATTTGACAACTTTTTCCCCAAGTGAAAAATTTCCACCATGATAAAATGCCTCTGAGTTAGAAAAAATTGAGAGAGGTTATTATAGAGGGGCCCACCATGATCTCATAGTCTTAGATGAGAAGTTTCTAAGTATCACGGTATTCGAGTAACAACTCGTCGAAGATTGCAACCATTTTGCACTTTGGACTCTTAAGGGATTATGTCGGTTAAACGTAGCTCGGAGCGATTCAACGTGTTTGGGTGCAAAAAATAACCATTCCTAGCATCAACGTACTCACTTAGACACATTGGAATAGTTCATTTGGTCACACGAGTTGCAAAATGAAAGTTGCACCACTTTGCAACTTTACACTACTTGCATTTGACAACTTTTTCCCCAAATGAAAAGTTGTCACCACGGGAAAACACATTTGAGATAGAAAAAACCAAGAGAGGTTATTGTAGAGGAGTACAACATTATCCCATAGGAATAGATGAGAATTTTCTAAGCATCACAATATCTGAGTAACAACCCATTGAAGATTGCAACCATTTTTCACTTTGGACTCTTAAAGGATTCTACCGGTTGAACATAGCTTGAAGTGATTCGAAATGTCTGAGTGTGAAATAGGACCATGCCTAGTGTAAACATATCTACCTAGATGATCTGGAATAGTTCATTTGGTCACACGAGTTGCAGAACGAAAGCTGCACCACTTTGCAACTTTACACTACTTGCATTTGACAACTTTCTCCCCAAGTGAAAAGTCACCACCATGAGAAAAAATCTCTAAGGTAGAAAAAATAAAGAGAGCTTATTGTAGAGGGGCTCAATGCAATTATGTAGGTATAGACAAGAAGTTTCTAAGCATCATGGTATCTGAGTAACAACTTGTCGAAGATTGCAACCATTTTGCGCTTTGGAGTTTAAGGGATTATGTCGGTTGAACGTAGTTTAGAGAAAATATGTGTGTTTGGGTGTGAAAAAGGACCATTTTTAGTGTAAATGTACCCATCTGGATGCATTGGAATAATTTTTTTGGTCACATGAGTTGCAAAATTAAAGTTTCACCACTTTGCAACTTTACACTACTTACATTTGACAACTTTTTCTCCAAGTGAAAAGTCTCCACCACAAGAAATCACCTCCAAGATAGATAAAAATAAGATATTTTATTGCAGAGGGATCTAACATGATCCCATAGGGTCAGATGAGAAGTTTCTAAGATTCATAGTGTCTGAGTAATAGTTCATCAAAGATTGTAGCCACTTTTCACTTTGGACTCATAAGGGATTTTGTTCGTTGAATGTAGCTCAAAGAAATTCAACATGTTTGAGTGTGAAAAAGGATTGTTCCTAACATAAAAATACCCACCCGAATGTGTTGCAATAGTTCCTTGGGTCACACAAGTTGCAGAACGAAAGTTGTACCATTTTTCAACTTTACACTACTTGCAATGGACAACTTTTTATCCAAGTGAAAAGTCACCACCATAGGAAAATGCCTCTGAAATAGTGAAAATTGAGAGATTTTATTGTAGAGAGGCCCAAAATGATCCCATAGGCACATATGAGAAGTTTATAAGCACCATGGTATCTGAGTAACAACTCGTTAAAGATTGCAACCATTTTCCACTTTGGACTCATAAGGGATTTTCCCTATTGAACATAACTTGAAGCGATTTGGTGTGTTTGGGTATGAAATAGGACCATTCCTAGCATAAAAATACTCACTCAAAAATGTTGGAATAGTTCTTCTAGTCACATGAGTTGCAGAATGAAAGTTGCACCACTTTGCAACTTTACACTACTTGCATTTGACAATTTTTTCTTTAGTGAAAAGTTGCCACCACAGGAAAACATCTCTGAAATAGAAAAAATTGAGAGAGGTTATTATAGAGGGTTCCAACATGATCCCATAGGCTCAAACTATAATTTTCTAAGCATCATAGTATCTGAGTAACATCTTGTTGAATATTGCATTCATTTTGCACTTTCGACTCATAAGGGATTCTATTGGTTGAGTGTAGCTCAGATTGATTCGACATGTTCAGGTGTAAAATATGACTATGCCTTGCATAAATGTACCCACCCAAATACGCGTAACTTACATTTGACAAATTTTTCTCCAAGTGAAAATTCTCCACCACGAGAAAACACCTTTGAGATAGAAAAAATTGAAAGAGGTTATTGTAGAGAGGCCCAACATGATCTCGTAGGCTTAAGCAAGAAGTTTCTAAGTTTCATAGTGTCTGAGTAACAACTTGTCAAAGATTGCAGCCATTTTACACTTTGGACTCATAAGGGATTCTTTTATTTCAACGTATCTCAGAGCAATTTGGCATGTCTGGGTGTGAAAGAGGACCATGCCTAGTGTAAATTTACCCACTTGAATTTTTTGGAATAGTTTGTTTAGTCACATGAGTTGCAGAACGAAAGTTGCACCACTATGCAAGTTTACACTACTTACATTTGACAACTTTTCCCCAAGTGAAAAGTCACCAGGATGGGAAAATACCTCCAAAATAGTGAAAACCAAGATATTTATTGTAGAGGGGTCTAACACAATCCCATAGGATCATATGAGAAGGTTTTAAGCCTCACGGTATCTGAGTAATAGCCCATCGAAGATTACAACCATTTTGCACTTTGGACTCATAAGGGATTTTGTAGGTTGAACATAGCTTGGAGTGATTCAAAATATATAGGTACGAAAGACAACCATGTCTAACATTAATGTACCACCCAAATGTGTTGGAATAGTTTGTTGAGTCACACGAGTTGCAGAATGAAAGTTGCACCACTTTGTAACTTTACACTATTTGCATTTGACAACTTTTTTCCAAGTGAAAAGTCACCACCACGGGAAAAATATCTCTGAGATAGCAAAAACCAGAAGAGGTTATAGTAGAGTGGCCCAACACAATCCCATAGGCTCAAAAAATAATTTTATAAGTATCATAGTGTCTGAGTAACAACCCATCGAAGATTGCAGCCATTCTACACTTTGGACTCATAAGGGATTGTACTGGTTGAACTTAGCTCAAAGCGATTCAACATTTTTGGGTGTGAAAGAGAACCATGCCTAGCATAAAAGTACCCACTGAGGTGCATTGAAAAATTATGTTTGGTCACACGAGTTGTAGAACAAAATTTGCACCACTTTGCAACTTTACACTACTTGTATCTAACAATTTTTTCCCCATGTGAAAAGTCACCACCATGAGAAAATGCCTCTGAGATAGAAATAACCAAGAGATTTTATTATAGAGGGATCCAACACAATCCCATAAGCTTAGAAGAGAATTTTCTAAGACTCGCAATATCTGTGTAACAACCTATCAAAGATTGCAGCCATTTTGCACTTTGGACTCATTAGGGATTCTATGAGTTGAACGTAGCTCAGAGTGATTTGATGTGTTTGGGTGCAAAATAGGACCATTATTAGCATAAAAATACCCACCCATATGTGTTGGAATAGTTCATTTGGTCACATGAGTTGCAGAACTAAAGTTGCACCACTTTGCAACTTTACACTACTTGCATTTGACAATTTTCTCTCCAAGTGAAAAGTCGCCACCACGGGAAAAAGCCTCTGAGCTAGTGAAAATTGAGAGAGGTTATTATAGAGGGACTGAATAGAACCCCATACACTTAGACAAGAATTTTCTAAGAATCACGATGTTTGAGTAACAGCCCGTTAAAGATTGAAGCCATTTTACACTTTGGACTCATAAGGGATTCTACTGGTTGAATGTAGCTCAAAGTGATTCAGTGTGTTTGGGTGTAAAATAGGACCATTCCTAGCATAAAAATACCCATGAAGACACATTGGAATAGTTCATTTGGTCACATGAGTTGCAGAACGAAAGTTACACCACTTTACAACTTTACAGTACTTGCATTTGACAACTTTTTTCCAAGTGAAAAGTGGCCACCATGGGAAAACACCTCCGAGATAGAAAAAAAATGAGAGAGATTATTGTACAGGGTTCCAACACAATCCCTTAGGATCATACGAGAAGTTTCTAAGCATCACGCTGTCCCAGTAACAACTCATCAAAGATTTCAATCATTTTGCACTTTGGACTCATAAGGGATTATGTCAGTTGAACGTTGCTCAAAGTGATTCGGTAAGTTTGGGTGTGAAAGAGGACCATTCCTAGTGTAAATTTACCCACTCGGACATTTTTCAATAGTTTTTTTGGTCACATGATTTTCAGAACAAAAGTTACACCACTTTCCAACTTAACACTACTTACATTTGACAACTTTTTCTCAAAGAGAAAAATCACCACCACGAGAAAATTCCTATGAAATAGAAAAAAAAAGAGAGACGTTATTATAGAGGGGTTCAACACAATCTCGTAGTCTTAGATGAGAATTTTCTAATCATCATGGTATCCAAGTAACAACCCATCGAAGATTGTAGCCATTTTGCACTTTCGATTCATAAGGGATTCTACTAGTTAAATGTAGCTCAAAGTGATTTGGCATGTTTGGGTGCGAAAGAGGACCACACATAACATAAAAATACCACCTCAATGCATTGAAACATTTTTTTGGTCATATGTGTTTTATAACAAAATTTGCACCACTTTACAACTTTACACTACTTGCATTTGATAATTTTTTCCCCAAGTGAAAATTTTCCACCATGGGGAAATTCCCCTGACATAGAAAAAACCAAGAGATTTAATTTTAGTGGGGTCTAACACAATCTCATAGGCTCAAACAAGAATTTTCTAAGCATCATGGTGTCTGAGTAACAACCTGTCAAAGATTGCAGCCATTTTGCACTTTGAACTCATAAGAGATTCTGTCAGTTGAACGTAGCTCGGAGTGATTCGATGTGTTTGGGTGCAAAAGAGGACCATTCCTAGCATAAAAATACCCACTTGGATGCATTCGAAAATTTCATTTGGTCACATGAGTTGCAGAATCAAAGTTACACCACTTTGCAACTTTACATTACTTGTCTTTGACAACTTTTTCCCCAAGTCAAAAGTCACCACCACGGGAAAATGCCTTCGAGATAGAAAAAACCTAGAGAGGTTATTGTAGATGGCTCCAACACAATCCCATAGGTATAGATGATAAATTTCTAAGTTTCACAATATCTAAGTAACAACCTATCGAAGATTGTAGTCATTTTGCAATTTGGAGTCTTAAGGGATTCTGCCAGTTAAACATAGCTTGAAGTGATTTGACATAGCTCAAAACAATTCGACGTAGCTCAGAGTGATTCAACACTTTTAATGACTCTACCAATTTTCCATCACTTAAGTTTTTGTTTCAACTTCCCTTTAACAAACACATTTCTGTGGAGAGCAATAAATAGACAACCACCATAAATAGATAACCACCATAAGTTAATTTTCCATCACTTAAGTTTTGTTGTTTCAACTTCACTTTTAATGAAAATAAATAGACAACCACCATACATTATACAAATGATCATCAAATTATACATATAGGAAAAGGAAATAATCATAGAACAACCATAAAGTATTTAAGTCAAAGGTCTTTTATTTTATGGAAAAATTAGTGAAAAGGCATTTTAATTATTTCATGGGGCTTATTTTCATGATATTCACGTGTACGAGTGAAAAGTGATTAAGTTTCATCTTTGATTTTTGATTTTGGATCAATAATAGTGCATCATTTATTCATTGTGTCAATAAACCCTAATTCTAATTTGTGCCTTGGAACGTTGTATCATGGAAGTCTGAGTCTAAAAAGGGCTGAGAATCATCATGATATGTTTTTAATAACCCGAGACAACCTAAGGTATGTGCTCATTTTGCTCCATCCTTTATTTGGGCTATTGGCCATGTGACTATGTTGTCAAAGTTGACAAGAGCACCAAATGCCAAGTGACTATTTGGCGATATTGGTTGGTTGGAGAATGTTTGGGAGTTGTCAAAGGTGTTGGAGGGTATTGAAACATTGTTTCCCCCACTGTTCATGTTGTTCTTCCCTCTTTGGTGTGCTTTTCCTTCCTTGGATGCCCACTAGGCTAGGTTGTCAATGGTGGCAAGGTGTAATAATATGTCTTGTGCATTTATTTTCAATGAAGCCCTTGAAGGGTGACTGATATTATGTAATGAGATGGATCGTGATGATAGTGACTCTAAAAATCATCCAAGATTAGAGTAGATTTTGGAAATGTAAACACAGAAAACCTGAGAGTAGATAAGCTTGGAAATGATGGATTCCCTTTTATTTGTTTAGACCTATATATAGTTGGGACATATTAATTGGAAGGGTGAGTTCACACCTTTTGAGACCTAAACCCTCAACCCTAACCCTTAAAACCAAATCCTTAAACACTCTACCCTAAACCCAATACCCTCTACCCTCAACCCTAATCTCTCAACGCTATACCCTCAACCCTTCAACCCTCAACACTAAACCTTAAACCATCAACCTTCAACCCTTAAACCCTCTACCCTCTACCCTTAGCTCAATACCCTCCACCCTAAACCCTTAAACCTTTTTAAACCCAACTAAACTCTCTACCCTAATCCGTCAACCCTTAAACCCTGAACCCTCTACCCTCTACCCTCTACCCTTAAACCCTCTACCCTCTACCCTTAACCCTCTACCCTTAACCCTCTACCCTCTACCCTAAATTATAAACCCTCAACCCCCCTCTCTCTCTCAACCCTACACCCTCTACCCTTAAACTGTAAACCATAATCCCTAAAACCTAAACCCTCTACCCTTAACCCTTAAACCCTCTACCCTCTACCCTTAACCCTCTACCCTCTACCCTCTCTACCCTCTCTACCCTCAACCCTCTACCATCAACCCTTAACCCTTAAACCCTTAAAACATCAACCCTCAACCCTCTACCCTTAACCCTTAAACCCTAAACCCTTAAACTCTCTAACCTTACACCATAAACCCTAAACCCTTAAACCCTCTACCCTCTACCTTTAACCCTCTACCCTCAACCCTAAATCCTAAACCCTCAACCCCCCTCTCTCTCTCAAGTCTCTCTCTCTCTCTCTCTCTCTCTCTCTCTCTCTCTCTCTCTCTCTCTCCAGTGGCAACTATCCCTCAGCCTTAAACCCTCAACCCCTCTACCCTCTAAGCCCTTTAAAACCTAAACCTGCCTGCCTAAACCCTAAACCCAAAACTCCCTCCTCTACCCTCTACCCATAACCCTCTACCCTCTACCCTTGACCCTAAAACCTCAACCCTCTCTCTCTCAAGTCTCTCCCTCCTACCCCTTCTCCCACTCTTAGGTCTCTCTATTTCTCACTCACTCCCTCTATTTCTCTCCCCTCTACCCTTAAACCTCTACCCTCTACCATTAACCTTCAAACCATATACCCTCTACCCTTAACCCTCTACCCTCTACCCTCTACCCTCTACCCTCTACCCTAAACCCTCTCCCTCTATCTCTCTAATGTAAACCATCAACCCTATAGGTCCTCAACCCTATGCCCTCAACTATTAACCCTCTAACCTAAATAATGGATCCTAAACCCTCATTTATCTTTGTCCCTCCCTCATCTTCTCTCCTTCTCTCTATCTCACTTCTCCCTCCATTTATCCCTTAATACATTCCTCCCTCTATACCCTATACCCTCAACCCTTAAACCCTTAAACACTCAAACCTCAACCCTCAACCCTCTTTCACTCTCACTCCCTCTCACTCTCTCTCAAGTATCTCCATCCTACCTGAGAGAGGGGGAGAGAGATGGAGAGAGAGGGAATGGGATATAGAGGGATGTGAGAGAGATCGAAGGAGTGAGAGAGACAAAGGGAGAGAAAGAGGGAGTGGGAGAGAGAAAGAGGGAGTGGGAGAGAGATAGAGGGAGTCAGTGAGAGAGATCAAGAGAGATACCTGAGACAGAGAGGGAGGGAAAGACCTGAGACAGAGAGGGTGGGAGGGAGATACCTAAGAGAGAGGGAGAGAGAGAGGGAGTGGGTGGTAGGGAGATACCTAAGAGAGGGACAAAAGAAAAGAAAAAGAGAGATAGAGGGAGTGAGAGAGAGAGGGAATGGGAGAGTGAGAGGAGGGGTAGGAGGGAGAGACTTTAGAAAGAGAGAGAGGGAGAGGGGTGGGAGGAAGAAACATAAGAGAGACCTGAAAGAGAGGGGGTGGGAGGGAGAGACCTATGAGAGTATGAAAGAGAGGAAGTGGGAGATAGAGGGATGGGAGAGGGATACAAGGAATGAGAGAGAGAGAGAGAGAGAGAGAGAGAGAGAG